>CAJQZJ010033126.1:1063077-1083540 GCA_907164525.1 Lophiomys imhausi | reverse complement strand
TTTTTTTGTTTGTTTTTCTTCATTCTTTTCCTTTTATTGAAAATAGATTCTTTGGCAGGAGAGATGGCTCAGCAGTTGAGAGTACTGGTTACTCTTCCAGAGAACTGAGGTTAAATTCCCAGTACCCACATGGCAGCTCACAGCTGTCTATAAATCCAGGATCCAACACCCTAACACAGACAGATGTGCAGACAGAACACCATTGTACATAAAAATTAAAAACATTAAAAAATTTAAATATTAAATATATTATTTTCTCATACAACATATCTTGAAAATAGTTCCCCCTCTTTCTACTCCTTCCTGTTCCTCCCCACATTCCCTCTTCTTCAGATTGACACCTTTTCTATCTATTAGAAAAGATCCAAAATTTATAAAGAACTCAAGAAATTAAACATCAAGAAACCAAATAATCCAATCAAAAAATGGAAACAGAGTGAAACCGAGAATTCATAAAGGATGAATCTCTAATGTCTGTGAGACACTTGAAGAAATGCTCAACATCTTTAATCATCAGAGAAATGTAACTCAAGACAACTCTAAGATTCCATCTCACACCTGACAGAATGGCTAAGATCAAAAACTCAAATGACAGCACACGCTGGCAAATTTTTGGAGAAAGGGGAGGAATCTTCATTGCTGGTGGGAGTGAAAACTTTTACAACCTCTGTGGAAATCAGCCTGGCGATATCTTAGAAAACTTGGGATAGCCCTACCTCAAGACCTAGCCATACCACTTCTGGGTATCCACCCAAACGATTCCTCACCAAACCACAAGGACATATCCTCATATCTGTTCATAGCTGCCTTATTTGTAATAGCTGGAAACTGGATACAACCCACATTTCATTCAACAGATGAGTGGCTAAAAAAAAAAATTGTGGTACATTTACACAATGGAACACTACTCAGCTATCAGAAACAAGGAAATCATGCAATTTGCAGCCAAATGAATGGAACTAGAAATGCTCATCCTGAGTGAGCTAACCCAGACTCAGAAAGATGCACATGGCATCTATTAACTTATAGTCAGATTTTAGACATATAGTACAATATAACCAATGCACCAAAGGGAACAGGAACATAGACTGTTACCTATTAATGGGACAATTTGCCATAGGGGTGCTGCCATGTAAGCCCCCCAGTGCAAGAGGTAGCACTTAGCCCTCATATGCCAGCTGCACTAAGAGGTGGTGATATGTACAGACACCTCACACTGGAGGAGTGGGATGGGTGGGAGAGGGTGGGAGGGTGGAACCAGAGGGGTGGAAAGAGGGCACTATGATGGAAAGGTAACTTGAAGTAATAAATAAACATTGAAAAAAATAGAAAAGAAAAGGACAGACTTCTAAGAGATAGCAACCAAACATGACAAAATAAAGTATAACAAGATAAAACAAAAACCAACATATTACAGTTGGACAAAGCAAACCAACAGAAGAAAAAGAATCCCAAGAGCAGACAGATGAATTATAGATTCATTCATTCTCACACTCAGAAATATCATAAAAGTATTAAACTAAAAACTACACTGTTTGTGCAGAGGACCTGGTGAAAACTTGTGTAGGCCCCATGTTTGCTAATTCAGTCTCTGTAATTTCATAAGTGTCTTGCTTATTAATTCAGAAGGCCTTGTTCTCCTGATATCCTTCATCCCTTCTTGCTCGTACATTTTTTCTACCTCCTCTTCCATGGGGAATTATGATAGGAGAGTTTTGATGGAAACATCCCATTCAGACTCTCCACACGTTGGGCTGTGGTCTCTGAATCTGTTCCCATCTGCTGTTGGAGAAAGTTTCTCTGATGATGACTGAACAAGGCACTGATATGTGAGTAGAGCAGAATATTTTTTAAGATTCATTTTATTGATATATTTTTCATAGATTCCAGAAAGTTTCCTCTGCACTAGATTTCCATATCATACCTCATATGTCCCTCAGTTCAAACTGTCTCTCCCTATATTCTATCCACCTACAGTATCAACCTTTCCCCTCCCCACTGGTTCTTTCTATTCCTATATCCACTAACCACCAATCCACCCATAAAATATATTCTATTCCACCTCCATGGGGAATCCAAGTATCCCACAGAAATATTAAATACAAGATCAATAATGAACAAATTCAAACTATAAGAAACAAGAAAAATATCTGCTGGCAAAGCAATGGTTCTTAAAGAAATAAAAAAATCAAAACGTCTAATAACACTGAGAAAGAAAAGCAAAAGAGGGAACATACAAATTATTCTTGGAAGAAATAACAGTTGCCACTGATAATTATTGAGTGATTGGTATTCATAATTTAAAACTCTAAGGAAGAAGGCTCAAGTGTTCAAATTATCAAGGTTTCACTGGGAATTTCTACCGAATGCTAAAAATATTAACCAACACCAACTCTTTGTATTTATTCCATAAAATAAGAGGAAAGATTTTATAATTCTCTTATATGTTGCTGTTATTACATTGATAGACAAACACAAGAAAGTATAGTACCAAAAGATGAAAGAAAAAGGAATCCATTGAGCAATATCCCATAAAAATTTGGTGCAAAAGTCTTTAAGGCATTAGCAAGCTTGGTTTGCTGAACGTTACAGAAAACCCATGCATCTTACCATCTGGATTTATTCCTGAGTCCTAATACCCAGCCAATTAGGTGTTCTATAATTATCAGTATATTTCACAATTTAACAAGTTAAAGAATAAAATATTGTTATTAACTAATCAATGAAAGGTGATTGACAAAATTTGATGACTAGTAACAAAATTCTCAGAAAAAGAATTGAATGAACTTCCTTAGTGTGATAAAGGGTTGCTAAGAAAATTCCAGTATGCATTCATACAGAATGTGCTAAAGTAAGTGGTTTCTTCCTGTTTATTCAATACAAACAGGAGTGGAAGTAATGTTTGCATTTGACATGATTGTGTAAATAGAAAATGCTACACAGCCTAAACCAACATAATAAAATACAAAAATAGAAACTAATAAATGAGTTTGCCCAAGTAACAAAGAACAAAACAAAAAATACAATCCAGTATCATCCAATATCAATAACACACAAAGACTGATATGAAAAGTATAAAGCTATTTGAAAAAACCAACACATTTGGGCATTATAAAATGTGTCTTAGATTCCAAAGGCACAAATTATGAGAAAGGAAATCAGAAAAGTAGAATTTATCAAAATTTGAAAGTTTTGTCTTACTTTCAAGTACTCACTGCCTTCAAAATCACTGCCTGACGAGATGCATATTAAAACAGAAATCAAGTTAAAACAAAACACTATGAATGCAAAATCATGCAACAGTCACCATGTTAAAGTAAAATGGTGTAAGAAGCCATCTCCCTAACAAGTGGTTGCTGACTTTTGATCAATAACAGTATGGGATGAAATTAAAGAACACACTTTTATAAAATATTCCATATGAAAAGTAGATAAAGAGTCTAAATTTCACTGCACAAAGACTATAAATCTCAGCAAGGAAATTAGTGAAAATGTAAGGGGAATAAAAGTGCAAGGTCAGGAACATATTCATAAGTAGAATTGGTCAACACAATAAATGTAACATTAGTGTTTCACCTGACAGCCAAACAAAAAAGAATTAAAAGAGAAATTTAAGTATTGTGCTTATCAATTTGCAAATGTTTCACAAAATAAAAAGGTCAGGGCAAAAGTTCAATGCATGTACTTTCTGTCTCTCTAAGGATGTGTGTAAAACCTAGATAAATAAAGAATACTTATCTCATGTTTGGCCTGTTATGAGAAAATATGAGAACCAGAGTTTAATCCGCAGCATCCATGACACACCACACATCAATACCTGCAAAAACATGCATGTTCAAATGTAATTAGAGAACACACTGATTATATGAAAATATTTTGTGAAGAATGTGAAAGATATTGTTAGTGATAAATTTAAAAATTTAATCAGTAGAAGAAGGGTTAAATTTTATTTGGAGTAGCTGTTTGAAGAAATTACAGAAATATACTGGAAATACCTACAGAATATTTAAGCAATATATTAGATGGAATAAGCAGAAATATATAAAAACACTAACTCAGTTAATGAGAAATATATAATTGAGTTGTGTTAGCTGAACTTACTTAACTAATCAGTCACCTACTAACACTGTGCTCTTCCTGTTAGGCCCTGAATTTTCCATCACCACCATTGCTTCAGGAGGTTGGATCCTTGATGCTTCTATTCTCATCACTTGAACTGTTCACTGAAGGTGAGTTTCATTAAATGTTCAAAGATTTTTTTCTCATGTTTCTTGAATTTATTGTTACAATTCAATTAAATCTTACAGAGATAAAAATAAAGTGGTTTTGTATAAAAAGGGGAAGGATACTATTTATTTATTTTACGTGTGTGCATCTCTCTCTCTCTCTCTCTCTCTGTGTGTGTGCATGCATGTGTGTGCGTGTGTGTGTGTGTGCATGTTGAGGTCAGAGGACAACCTGGCAGATGCTGGTTCTCTTTGTCTATCATAAGGATCCCAAGGATTGAACTCGGGTTATGGGCTGGAACTCCAAGCACCTCAAGGCATCTCACTGATCCAAAATTGATTCTTCATAAACCATCCTTGTTAAGCTTTTGATAGGTGGCATAAGACTAATGGTGTGAAATAATATAATAAGAGTTCTTATATTGCAGGCATATTTACATTTTCACATAATTTTAAAAAACTCAATGGTGGAAATAATTGAAATGTAGACCTCATAGGAAGGATTATACAAAATTCCATTTAAGATTGAGCATTCCTGGTAAAAGCTTTGGCCCCATGTCAAGACGTTTTTGCATGCTTGTATATTAATTTTTGCTTTTAGCCAGAAGAGATGGTTTGGGGTACACATGTGTCATTTTTCATGTTTCTCATTTCTGCTAATGTTGCCAATGATCATAACACCAATCAGTCTTGATCACTCTTTGGCAAAGCCATATGTGAATAAATCACTAAATAACTAGAGGCACCTTTAGGCTCTTGAATCTCTGTGTGACCCAGAAACTAAGAAAGAACTATAGGGCAGACGGGAACCTTGAGGAAGAAACAGGGTCAAGTTGATTTGCCAACTTGGTGATATGTGCACTTGAGTCTCAAACAAAGGGCAATAATTCTGAAAGTGATAGGTTTTGCGTATTAACATGATGTGCAGTAGCAATGTCAAAGGAGGGGCATTTTCCATGTTTGTATTCCCCTCTACAGTTAACATGTGTCATTTTCATGACCAGAGAAAAGAGTAATGTCTTTAGGACTCGATTTTCATTAGGTACATTACACTAATGAAATTCTGGCAATTCTATTTCAAAGAAAAGGAATATGGAGTTATAAAATTCAAATCAGTTTTACCTCCTGATTTAAGAAAAAATAAAAACTTAAACCCTGGATGGGCTCCTATTATGGTATTTATAAGTAGATATTCAAAAGGGAAGAAGAGATTAAGTAATGAGAGAAGCTGAGAGATACAGAAAAACGAACCAACCAACCAACCAACTCAAAAGTCCACCACTCAGTAAGACAAAAATTGAGTGGTCCTCTCCTAGGACACCACAAAGGGGGAGGGAAACTCTTCCATTTCTGGATAACTGCTGCCTTATTGATAGAAATTAAGGGCACATATCAGTCAGATATGCAGCCATGATGTTGGAGTGGTTATCCAGAAGGCCTGATGCTCTCCAGGTAGCCAGCAGCCCTACTGAAGGTGGGTCAGCCCAGTCCTCCTTCCACTGCTTCAAATTGGCCAGCACTGCCTTCAACCTGCAGGTGGCCACCCCTGAGGAAAAGGCCTTGAACTTTGTGGATGTGACTCAGAATGATACACATTGGGTACAGGACTTCTGCCTTAAGGCATATACCAGCTCTGTTAAGACTGAGTCCATTATTGGTGCCTGGTACCAAGCCCACCTGATTCCCAGCTGCCCTATCACCCTGGCTGGTGGGTTCCTGGCTTGAATCTATAGCATTTATGTTCTGAGTGCAAACCCATCTGTGCCATTGGCCATGGTGTTTGCTACCCTGTGCTGTGCTACCAGTGAAGGCAGATCCTGGGTATTCCAGAGTCCTCTGTTCATGAGCTCATCAGAGTACCTGGAATTGCCTGCCTGCTGCTGGTTCTTGAGGACTTTGTAAAGGACTCTGGTGCTGGCTTCAGGGTCAGTGAGCATTGGCCAGAATGCTAACTCCTGGCTATTCCTGCTATCTAGAATATGCTCTTCCTCTACTGCAGCTCAAAGTAAGCTTAGATGCTGTCCTGTGGCCTAGAGACAACAGATGAACTCATTGTGGCCTCTTCTGCTGGTCCTTACCCAACGGGGTGCCCAAGCCTCCATCTGGACCTCATGGAGTGCTGGAGGCCTTTGGGAATTAAGGCTTGTGGAGTATCAGGTCTAGTGTAGAGTGAATACCCTTTGCTCCATTCCCAGCCTACAGTGTGGACCATCTTTGCTGGTGAGGCAGTCCCTGAGCAGTCCAAATTGAACATTCCAAGAACCCTTCATGAGATGCAGTCAGTTGTGGAGTCTTAGGATGGGGTGTTGCTCTTGTCTATTCCCATAGCCATTTGTCTATTCCCATCCCTTTAATTGCTGATGGGAACCATGAGAAGGGGGACCAACAGGCTGGAACTTGCTCTGAACTCCTCTTGGCAAAGGTGAGCAGTGTATGTTTTCCTAGCACTAAACAGGTAGCATTCTTGCTGAAGAAGTCTGCCCTTGCTTGCCTCTTGCTGGTCTGTGGTTTTGAATGCAATAGAGGCATCAGCTCACCTGGACATGGTCCTGTGCCCTTGGAGTGGACACAAAGATGTCATCCTGCCTCACATGGCATGGGAAAAATATTAGTGTCACACCTTAAAATTCTCTGTCCAATGGCCTCTGGCTTACAGAGGCCTCAGCCCAGGTATTTTACTTACTCGTAGAAGGAAAGGCTGCACATGGGCTTGAGCTATGTGGAGCAGGCGTAACCATGAGTTCTATCTCCCAGACCTTAGACAGGCTTTAGCTGAGGACATGATATAGCCTTGTGGCCAACTCTTTTCTGGCCATGTTTGTTTGTTGTTGATCCTGGGGCACCTAGCCTGGACTGTAGTCTCTATTAAGCAGCCTTTTAGCCCTGGAACATAGCCTTCCAAGTAACTTGGGCTCTTAGTTTCCATCTCCACCTAAATTTGCATATCCACAACTCCAGAGTACCGCCAGTGCCAGAGATCTGGAGGAATACATTTTGGAGGTCAATATCCTTTAACGAGGAAAGTCCGGAATGAAGTGGAAGAAAGAAACAGGAGTTCCCACTCGTCCTTGGATTCCTCCCTGTCCCCATCAGCCATGAAGACTATGTAATGATGGGTATTCCTGAACAAAACCTTAGAAATCTGAGGCTGTGTTCTAGACTTGGCTTGTTCAGGCATAAGCTGAGTGAGTGGTCTGTAAACAACAAATATATTTCACATACTTCCTGGGAAAAAATAATTAAGTCTTGGCACATAGGCATTCCCAGAAAACGAAACATGTCTCCCCTTCTTAAATTCATATAAGCTACCCAGAAACTCACAAGTTCCTGGAATTTTTATTAAAATTTTTATATAAACAAGCAATCATCTTGAGGCTATAGTTCCTCATAGCAATCTCTATGGATGCAATCAAAACATGCACTTGGATTAGAAAAAGGAGAATAAGGAAAACAGGGAAGAAATTTCCTTAAAGATAGATTTTTATTAAAGTGCTCATTCTTTTTTAATCCATTCACATTGGATGTTCCAGCACCATTAGTAAATTGTTATTTTTATGAGACTATTTCACTTAGGAAATTTCTTAATTCATTACATTTTATTAGATCAGCAGTAATGAACCAAAAACAATATCATTTATTTTTATTACTACTGGAGGTTAAATCACAATGATTTATACTGCCAGATTTAAGCAATGACTGTGTAATTACTCGGTTATTGTCAACGATATATTTTTCTTAAATAAGACACTTTAACCACATGTAAAGTCAATAAATACAGAAACTTGTAAGTGAAAATATGCAGCCACCATATTGCACTGAAGGTGCCACGTGCACCTTTTCTGACTGGGGTGTGAGGGATGTTAGGAAATGGGGAAATGGCTGGCAGAATGAAATGGCAGCATGAGCATGCACCGTCAAGTTATGTAGTATTAAAATGTCGCTTATAAAGAAGGGCTTCTGATTTTTTTAATTAATTCTATATCCAGCCACCTTGCTGAAGGTGTTTATCTGCTGTAAGAGTTCTTTGGTAGAATTTTTGGGGTCACTTATGTATACTATCATATCGTCTGCAAATAGGGATAATTTGACTTCTTCATTTCCAATTTGTGTCCCCTTTGATCTTCTTTAGTTGTCTTATTGCTCTAGCAAGAACTTCAAGTACTATGTTGAAGAGATATGGAGAAAGTGGTCATCCTTGTCTTATCCCTGAGTTTAGAGGAAATGCTTCAAGTTTCTCTCCATTTAATTTGATGTTGGCCACTGGCTTGCTGTATATTGCCTTTATTATTTCTAGGTACGGTCCTTGTTTGCCAGTTCTCTCCAGAACTTTTAGCATGAAGAGGTATTGGATTTTGTCAAATGCTTTTTCTGCATCTAGAGAGATTATCATGTGTTTTTTTTCTTTCATCTTGTTTATATGGTGAATTACGTTGATAGACTTTCATATGTTGAGTCATCCCTGCATTCCTGGGATTAAGCCTACTTGATCATGGTGTATGATACTTTTGATGTGTTCTTGAATTTGGTTTGCTAGTATTTTATTAAGTATTTTTGCACCTATGTTCATGAGGGAGATTGGTCTGAAGTTCTCTTTCTTTGTTGGGTCTTTGTGTGGTTTAGGAATCAGGGTGACTGTGGCCTCATTGAATGAGTTTGGCAATGTTCTTTCTGATTCTATTTGGTGAAGAGTATTGGTGTTACCTCCTCTTTGAAGGTCCGGTAGAATTCCATGCTAAAGCCATCTGGCCCTGGGCTTTTTTTGGTTGGGAGATTTTTAATGACTGTTTCTATTTCCTTAGGGGTTATAGGGCTGTTTAATCTTTTAATCTGATCTTGACCTAGCTCTGCCAAGACAGGGCAGGCAAGTCCTTCATAATTCCTGCTCTACAATCAATGTCTGTCAGAGAAACGGGGCCAAACAGCTGAAGATTGATGCTGTAATATATGGAGAGAAAATGGGAACTGTCCAGGCAGCCACACTGGTATGTCATTTCTTAGTTTTGGAAGCTGCAGGACCTGCACTTCCTATATAATCAGATATATTTATCCCTCTCATGTCTCTGAGGTCGTTGAAGAATAGAAAGCTAGAGTCTCATAATTAAATTTTGAGATGTTTAGGAATCAAGAGGCTGTTCTGGATCTAAGAAGATGTTTTTAAAATTGTGATGAAAGTTAGGATGAAAGCTGAGTTAGATATAGAACTTTAAACTCATGGAGATGGATAGATAGTAGAATGTTAAAGTCAGGTGCCAAATACATATAGACTGGACATTGGGATTTTATGCTAAGCCATATAACTCTCATAATTGTGGCCTAATTATTTCTGTTGTTTTGTATTGCATTTATTGTTATAAGAGAAAGAGCCAATTGTTGGGCTGAAAGGGGGGCTATTGGAGGGAAAAAGATATACCTTAAACTTAAAAACAAAAAAGGAAGGGGATGGGTGAGTTGGGGTGGAAGAGGGTGGGAGGGTGGGACTGGAGGGGGGAGTAGGGAAGGGATTGCGATTGAGATGTAACTTGAAGAAATAAAAAATAAATTAAAAAATTAAAATATCACTTATAGCATTATAACCCTTCCAGGGCTAATTTTCTTAAGTAGAAACCATACACAGCCATTCCACGTAGGGAGCTTTCTGGATTCTTGCTTCTCTGGCAAGGAGAATATATTCTAAAGTTCTATGACCATTTTCCTTAGGATGCCTAAAGCTGCAGTGCTGTTAGGCATTGCTCTTTCAGTTTTACCTTCCTAAAACTTACATCACTTCCATTAGTTGATTTGTTAGTAATTGCAGCTACCATGAAATGATTGCCTATAAAATATCCAGAGGAAAAGGAGTTATGGATCTGTCATCCATTACCTATACTCTGGTTCCAAATAATGTCAAAAGCCAAGAAAAAATTGCAGCTAATTTGTCAAAATAAGAATCTGACCATACAGTCATGGACATGATTATATTCTTTGTTCTTGTTCATATGATTACCCAGCTATCTTGACGTATATGCTCATGAATCTTGTAGAATTCACTCTGACTATTCTTTAGCATGTAGTTTATTCACCATATTGTTTTCCAGAGTTGAGAGAAAAAAAAAAAAAACCAAAAACATTGAACGTCACACATACCTGGGACAAAAGTTTTATATAAGCTTCCAGATCCTGGCCCTCTAGGGAGTGTTAGACATGGGCTCTATCTCATGGCTTGGGCATCAAGTTAGACCAATCATTGATTGGCCATTCCCACAAGTTCTGAGCCACCATTGCCCCACCACATCTTGCAGGCAGGATAGGTTTTAGGTTGGAGGTTTTGTAGCTGGGTTGGTGTCCCTGTTCCTCCACTGGAAGCATTGCCTGATTATAGAATATGGCCAGTTCAAACTGTGTATTCTCCATTATCAGGAGTTCCCTCTAGCATTCCTCTCATATGTTCCAGGAAGTTTCCACTGGGCTAGGTTTCCAGATATCCCCCCTAAATGCCCCCTAATCCCAGTTGTTTCTCTCCAGTACTCTCTCCCTCCATCCCTCCCTCCCCAACCTGTTTCCTCCTGTTCCCATCCCTACCCACTCCCAGTCCACCTACCAAATATATTCTATTCCCCCTCCTAGGAAGATCCTTGCATGCTCCCTTGTGCCCTTCTTGTTACGTAGCTTCTCTGGGTCGGTGGATTGTACCATGATTATCCTTTATTTAACAGCTACTATCCACTTATAAGTGAGTACTTATCATACTTATCTTTCTGAGTCTGGGTTGCCTTGCTCAGGGTGATTTTTCTTTCAGTTCCATCCATTTGCCTGCAAATTTCATGATGTTATTTTTTTCTAAGAGCTGAGTAATACTCCATTTTATAAATGTACCACATTTCCTTTATCCATTTTTTCATTGAGGAGGACTTAGATTGTTTCCAGTTTCTGGCTATAATGAATAAATTATAATAAAGCCACTATTAACATATTTGAACAAGTGTCCCTGTGGTAGGATAGAGTGCCTTTTAGATATATGCCTAAGAGTGGTATAGCAGGGTCTGGAGGTAAATCAATTCCCAGTTTTCTAAGGAGACACCATATTGATATTCACAGTGGCTGTACAAGTTTGCACTCCCACCAGCAATGAAGGAGTATTCCCCTTGTTCCACATCCTTGTTAGAGTGAGCTGCCACTTGATCTTATGGCCCAGAGACTTAGGGTAGAAGCAAACATGAGTGGCAAAGAAGTCATAAAATGACTCTTAATGATATTCTGCTATACTCATAGATTTTTGCCCACCCAATCTGTCGTCAAGGAAGCTTCCTTTAGCAGCTGATTGGAGCAGATACAGAGACCCACAGCCAAACAATAGGGAAGCTCTGGGAAACCCAAGGAAGGGAAGTGGTGGATGTAGCTAGAGGGGTTGAGGAGGCTAGGAGAACAAGGCCCACCAAATCAACTAAGCAGGGCTCATAAGGGGCTCACAGAGACTGAAAAGGCATCACAGAACCTGAATAGGTCCGTATTAAGTCTTCTGTATGTATGTTGTGGTTGTTTAGCTTGGTGTTCTTGTGGGACTCCTAACAGTGGGAGTGGGGAGGGTGTCTTTGACTCTTTTGCTGACTTTTGGGACCCTTTTTTCTCTTGCTGGGTTTCTGTGTCCAGCCTTGATATGAAGGTTTGTGTGAGGTCTTAGTGCATCATTTTTTTGCTGTGTTCAGTTGATCTGTGGGAGGCTTGTTCTTTTCTGAAGGGAAATGGACTAGAGGTAGATCTTGGGGGCAGGGGATGTGGGGAGGGAAGTGGGAGGATTGGAGGGAAGGGAGGCAGTCAGTATGTATTCTATGAGAGAAGAATAAAAAAACAAGGGTGTTACTTTTGTGAAGTTAGTAGATGACAATGTGCTGCAATGTTAAAATGTTGGATGCAACTGTATAAAGTTATTTCCAACTAACCATGATTACTCTTTGGAAGAAAAAAATGTTTTACACAAGAGGTTGAAAACTTGGTTTTCAATGGTGAATTTCTCTAGGAGGAGGAATAGAGGTGAAGGATTTTGAATTCAGGTCTTCTGGTTTCTATTATTTTCAAGTATTTTATTGTGATTGTGCACTGGTAGAACATTTTTTCCTACTCTGCCTAGTTAATTCTGAATTGTGGATGGCAATGAAGCCAGGCTCCCAAGCCTTTTATCTCTAGTGTTGGGATATCATGAGTATGGCTAGTCACTCCACATTCAAGGCATGCAAGGGGTGGTCTTATCATAAGTGACCTGAGGATGGAAAGATGATCGTGAATATTCATCAGAATGCTTTTATAAACATGAGAGCCAACTTAGAGAACCAAAAAGTTAACGAGTGATTTATATTTAGAAAGCTACCTTATAACAAAGCCTCCTAGAATCTGAAAAGGAGATGAGTTCTGTTCCCAGTGTGTTCTAGGCATCAACAGATTCCCAGGATCTTCTGACCTCACTGTAATGTCCAATCTGCTTCTCACACAGAGAATTCTTCTATTATTTTGTGTTAAAGACTACTGAGACATAAGTGATCACCAAAATTTCTCTTTTTATTATATAGAAAATGTTTGAAGTATTGAAAATAGGGCTTATTGTAAACTATACCATAAAACTCATTATATTTTATTACTAAGGACAGTTTGAGTGAAAACACACAAAACACATTCTCATTCTTTATTTTCTCCCTATTTGTAGCTCTCCTTCATGTACATTTTGCTAAAAATTTCTAGGAACAAATAATTTCATTTCTTTCATAATCATGTGACTCTCTCAGTACATGTGATGGTCAGTGTTTATTGTCAACTTAAATCTGGAGTAGGAGCTAAACTTCCAGTCAAACCTCTGAGGAATTGTTTAGATTAGGTATGCCTCTGTGTGCATGTGAGGTGTTATCTAGATTAGGTTAAACTCTGTGCATACCTGTGAGGGGTTATCTAGATTAGGTTAAACTCTGTGTATGCCTGTGAGGGACTTATCGAGATTAGGTTAACTGAAACAGAAAGATCCACCCAAACCAATTCCTGCGTCATTTCCTGAGCTTTGATCCAGGACTGCCTATAAGGAGGAAGCTATCTAAGGACAGTCTTTCATTGTTCTTTTCTTCCTGACTGTGAGTACAGTGTGAACAACTACTTCAAGCTCCTGTCGTTTAGGTTTTTCTACCATGATGGACTGCATCCTCAAACTCTGAGCTAAAATAAATACTTCTTTCCTTAAGTTACTTTTGTCAGAGTATTTTATTACAATAACAAGATAAATAAGTAAGACATCAGGTGAAACCCTATGTGCATTGTCAAACCCAATGAACACACATCAGGCTGAAATTTTTCAGTATTCTCATGCAGCTGGGGACCCATCATCTTTTGGCTACAATGTAGATTGCACTCTAAAAGGATGATAAAACATAAGTCATTTAAATTTGTCTTTCATTTTTCACACATACTATTTTAAAATCAAATTAGAGTTTTAAAAAATATTTAAATCTTTGTTTTTCTATATTATTGAACAGTGGTTGTGGATAGCAACATGCTTTCTCTCCTGTCCTTTATCATATTCTATTCTGTCTTATGTTTTTCCCTGATGTAAGCATGATGAGGGAACATCTAGTCTTTGAACAAATCTCTCTTTCTCTCACACCCTCTCCCATTTTATTTTGTATTAATTTAAGGTGATAAAACTTAAAGACTTAAAGCCATTAAGGTTAACTTATGTAAGCAAAATATACTCATATCTTATAATATCACAAACAAAACGCTACAAGAAACAAGGGAAAGAAACAAAGCTGCTCTTCAAGACCAGTGGAAATAAGTTCTAAAAATATTATTTTGGTTTTGTAATATTATTGGGAAAATGTTAAATTTATGAGCAGTTCTTAATTCAATCAACAAGTTAATGATCCAAGTAGTATAGTTTTATCAATGTACTCTTGCTATTGTTAATCTAATCTGTTTGAATTATGGTTTCTTATTCAGCCTTTTTTTGCTTTAATTGACATTTAACTTATGGTCTGTCAACTCATGCATTTGTGACAGATGACACAGTCAAGACTTGTACTCATTAAGTTCAATGTTAAAAAATAAAAGTATAAACTCTAAGAGAAAAAGTAAGAAGGAATGAAAACATTTATTTATAACTAAGGCAAATAAAACCATTTATATGGGGCCTGAGGAAGTTGAGGACCACACTTATTATTCAGCCAACTCAAAATAAGTTGGTTCCATGACAAAGTTGGGGTCTATTGTCCTCTTTCAAACCATATTTTTCTCTAATTTTTTTTAGGCACCACAATCGAGACATCCTTAATATATCATCAATTGATAGCTTTTTAATGAGGAATCTCCATCTGTGGAGAAGTGTTTGACCAGAGTAACTATTAATATTCAAACTATATATACCATATGTATATACTTTGGAAATCCCCCATTATTTTCTACTGGCAAGAACCATAATGGAGTTGACAAAGCCACCTGGGGACTGAGGGTAAAACCAAATACTACTGTCCTAAGAAAGAAAAACGTATAAATAAGGTGACTCCTAATGACAAATTGCTATACTCATGGACCAATGCCTTGCTCAGCCATCTTCAGAGAAGCTTCGGGCACAGCAGATGGGAACAAATACAGAGACCCACAGACAGAGTAAGAAATCCTGGAACTCTTGGCTCTAAATGAGATGTCTTCATTAAATCCCTCCCAGGGCTCAAGGAACCTGCAGAAGAGGGGGCAGAAAGAGCATAAAAGCCAGAGGAGATGAAGGGCACCAAGGAGATAAGGCCTTCCAAGTCAACATGAAGAAAGCACATATGAACTCACAGAGACCGAGGCAGCAAGCATAAGGCCTGCACAGAAGTTGGTACAGGTCTTCTGAGCCTATATCATGGCTTTCAGTTTAGTATTTTTATAGGATTCCTGGGTGTGTGAATGAGTGGGTCTCTGATTCTTAAGCATTTTCTTGGGGTCTTTTCTTTTCTCTTTTAGTTGTGATTTTTAAAATTTAACCTAATTTTATTTTTCATTTTACATCCCAATCATCTCCCCTTCCTTCCCCCTTCTCTGGGTCCCTCCTTCCTGCCCCCTTCTCCCATCTGGGAAGTCCCCTCCTTTTCTGTTTGCTTTTTTTGGTTCAATTATGATGTGTTAGTTCTTGTTTTATCTTATTTAATTGTATTATTAAAAGATAATTCAAATTTATGATGATTGAAACTACAGACTTAGAAATGCTGAGGAATTGAAAAGGAAAATTAATCTCTTTTTTTAAAAAGGATCAAATGGTAAGTAAAGGTAATGTAGGTTAATTAATCTGAAATGTAAAAGTATCAAATTTTATAAAAATTGAACTACATTGCTTTGAAATGTATAATACATACTCTAAAGTGGATAAGTAGATAAAAACCCAGGAAACAAAATTCTGAATTCCACTCTTTTTCAAGTATTCAGGGTGTTAACGATGTGAAGAATAGCTGGTTTCCCCCTGTAATGCTCGGAGAATATTTCAAAACACATGTGCTCTGTATTTGTAGAACAATGTTACAGTAAAAAGAAAAAATTGAGAAAAAATAATTAAGAAATAAATAGAGTGAAAGGCCAAGGGCAAGAGACTGTTCAACTGAATCAGAAGAAAGTGGGATTTTTTTTTTTTTAAGTTAAAACCCAGAAAGCATTTAGATGTATTTCTCTATTTCTTCTTACGTTACACTTGTCTGTTACCCTGAGCTAACAGACAGGACCTCCCATTTTCTTCAATTCCTTGCTGCAGACTTCAGTGCCCCATTGGCTGTGGAGAAAAGAAGCTATATTTTAGAACCAAGGCAGAGGTCAACATTTGTTTGTGTTCACCCTTGACGGCACCATTCGGAGTGATTTCCAATTGACCAGTCTACGCCTGGTTTTTTGAGAGCCCAGTTCACAAAGGAAATATCTTATTTTTGATACAGTCTACCTAAAGAGACAGAAGACTCCCTCAACCTATTAGAAAAGCTACTGGCAAACCTTGGTATTAGAAGAAAAATTTAAAATCATCATTGTATTATACAGATGTGAAAGGCTTAAGAATGTCACTGCTTGTCACTGCTGGTGGCCTTTGTGGTGCTCACATGGTAGGTATTGTGAGAGTGTCCATAGATGCATACAATGCTCTTCTAGATTTTGTAAAACACTATGTGAACAGTAATCCTTATTTATTTAATTGTTTATATTTTATTTTTACATCATTCTGGGGTCCCCTTTCTTAACGCTTACTATAATATAGATTTCTGTCACTCTTAGGCAGACTTCAAAATATCTGTGCTCTCAGTATTTGGGCTCAAGTACTGAATCCCCAAGCAACATAGGCCATCAAGGAAACTACTTTGTGTTTCCAGACATAATGGTCAGGAAGAAGTTGTACCTGTGCCTGAGCACTCACTTTCTTGTACTGCATGCCAAAAACTACCGCTCTCCAATTTAGAGGTGCCCTAGCCCTAATTCAACAGGCCAAAGGTCCTAATTGCTAATTTGCTAAGCAATTTATCACATATTACCTATACCATCTCAAGTCAGATCAAGTGCAACCACCAGATCATGGCAATGAATCAAGACAAGGGAAATAGTGATTAATTCACTGAAATGACTTGTTGTTAAATATTGAGAACATGCTTTTAATTTGAAACGTTAACTGTGCATTCTATTATGTGACTGTTTCTGTAATATGTAATATTACATATTAACTATATAATATGTATATAAAATATGTTTTAAAACATGCAACGCAAAGCTTAAAATGTCTTTCTTGATACAATTAAGCTAAAACTTACTTGGAATTTAGGTTCAAGTAGTGAGTACTGTGAAATTTTGCACAAATCTTTCCAGATAAGATGATGCTCTAAATAACAGAGAGATTTCCTTCTCAAGTAATCTGTAAGTCTGGACAATGGCCCATAGAAAAGGAGTCTATAGTAGCTCCTTGTTCAACATCAAAGGCTTAAGAATGTCACTGCTGGTGGCCTTTGTGTTGCTCACATGGTAGGTATTGTGAGAGTGTCCCTAGATGCATACAATGTTCTAGAATTTTTTAAAACACTATGTTAAGACCTCCACAATCATCATGTCTATATTCAGAGAGCTTTCATATTTATGCTCTGCATTTATTAATTGCTTAACTTTATAAGCCTGGTTACCTTGTCTACACAGTCAGGGGACTATAACATGATCACAAAAATAATAACTATCTCACAAATGTGAGTAAAACCAAATCACTGTGGTATTTGATGATGATTGTACTATTATGTTTCAGTGTTAAAGACAATGGCTTTCAAAGTCCTTCAGAGCAGTATTTGTAGTCATCAACCAAAAACAGGAAAGTCCTGAGGAATCTTGAAATTTGATACTAAAATGTGACCAAGAAAGCACAGGCAAAGTTTCCAAATGGGGTACTAACAGTGATGTGTGTACACTCACATCTATTATTCTTTTCCAGCCCAATGGTGCCAGTATACCTACAGTGCCCTTAAAGAGTCACACCTTTGCTGTTTCCTGACATGTGTGTCTACCACATTATTTAAGAATAAAGTTATCCCAAGTGAGCAGGCCCCAAGGGCAAGTACAAGGGTGAGCTGATCCTACCATTCATCTGCTGTGAGGTGGCACGGGCACCAGGGTGATGCCCTTCTGCCCCTCTCCCCTTGCCTCCTGTGGTAGTCTGGAGAGCTTGCCTGGAAGGCATGAAAGCAGAAGAGCTGGACCAGCACTTTTCCTACTGCAGCACTGGAGAAAGTGAGCCCTGGGCCTCAACTAGGCAGCACACTTTAGCTAGCTTTGGTTGTGTGGGTGCCTGTGAGCCAGAGGAAGGCATGAGAGCAGGAAAGCTGGCCTTGCCTTGCTTGTGGCAGAATTGGGTAACCTCGCAGGACAAAGCTGGAGAACTCAAGTTGGTGGTGCAGATAAGGGGGAGCCAATGGGTTGACCACCTCAGTTACCACCCAGGCCCTGTTCCAGGGCTTTTAATTGGGCCACCCCAACATCTACCCCATTTATGATCTGCTGATATATGTGAGGTGGCCCATCCTCCTACAGATCCAACATCGAAGGATACTCATAACTTATCACAACAACAGGATAACTGGGAGGAGTCCCAGTGAATATACAATATTGATGATGTGGCAGAGGCCAGAGACTCAAACCAGATAAAAGACTCACTGCAATGAGTGTTTGCAAGTGAAGACGTATGGGTAGATGATGTAGTTCTGTGTCTTCTGGGAAGATCTGGCCTTGTTGAGTGCCAAGTAGGAAGTGTATGCTTCCCAACCAGAAGGTCTGAGCCCACGTCAATTTCCAGGTGGAAAGAGATGGAACATGGAATAAGATCCATGTCACAGGATACCTGGCTGGAAAGGTGTGAGAATATATTTTTCTCCACTTCAAAGTGTGGCAGCCCTATGGTACACTTGCAGAGCAGAGAGACCCTCTTTGCCATGTAGAGTAAGGTCACAGTCCTTTTAGCTAAGTTGCAGGTCCCAGGCTGAGGAGCAGCAGGGAGCTATGGACTCCTAAACTGAGCCAAACAGTGGCAGGAGCTAGACATGGCTTGTGCAAATCTGGTGGCTGCTTAGGGAATAGCCAACAACTGGTGTGGCAGATGAGCACTGTGCTGGGTGGCGTGGGAGAAGGTGACAGTTCTTGCTGGGAGTGGCTTCAGCTGCTGGTGGCAGTGAATGAGATATGAGCCTGACTGACAGTAGTGGCAGCAATGTAGGGAGTGGGAGCTTGTGCCCAGGGCACCCTGAAGTGAGCACTGGTGGCCAGCAGCAGGAGTCTGACTAGGCAGGCAATTCTAAAGATTCAGTGATGAATTCTTCTGAGAGGAAGAGGCTCTTCCTTTCCAAGTGTTACAGCTCAAAATAAGCAGCTAGTCTCAGACAATATTTGATGAAGTGTACGATAGAATCATGGAATCGTTTATTTCCTGAACAGGAACATTATAAATCTTGGAAAAGTGGGAGGGGTTTTGGAGGATGAATGCATTTGATTGGCTAGGGCTAGGAGTGCCAGGGGTGCTTCATTTACATGTAGCAGTATGGTCCTTCATAAGAAGGGGAATGCAGTACCTAATTATCCTCTGGGCAGCAAGGGTGGGGAAGAACTACAGATATGTTTAGAGGCATGGGCAAAGGTCATTGGCTGAAAGCTAAGGTACTATGATATCTCCTTAGCATGGGGAGGCTTTTCCAGAAATCCTGGGTGTTGCTGAACAGATTTCTTGTCAAAAGACAGGATTGGACCTGTAATTTCTGAGGGCTATGTGACATTCCTCAGATAGAGGGTGTAGGGTCCAACAGTCCAGATATCCCCAGATAGAGAAGGAGAGACTTTGTTGACAAAAGGAGTCCATCATTTTGCACCATGTTCAGGGGCTTTCTGGTAATGCAAGACTTTGACCTTATCAGTTAAACTTCCCAGCAAGAGGGGAATACTGTGGGACATTATGACACATTATAGTGTCCACAAGATGTTTTCTATGCTTTATTTTTTGTTTGTTTTTATTTTCTTTCAGAGGGAGATTTCAAAGGTGGAATGCAGGTACAAGGGATGGGGAAATGAGTGAGACTGGGGTGCATTATGTGAAACTCATAAAGAATAAATAAAAAGTGAAAAATAAAAAGAAAGACTAAAGTTATAATGGTAGTAATGAGAATAATCCCTATTTTTATAATTACCTAACTTTATGGTTTGTTGAAGATTTGGAGCTTGCTAGGCAAATGCGGTAGACAATGTAGAAATGTATATGTTCATGAACATCATTCGGGTCTAACAAAGAGTAGGGAATTTATTAAACATAATGTTAAAGCCATTATGTGGTTGTTTTGTGATAACAATAAATACTGATAAATTCCTGAGACATTGGAATGTCTTTTTTTTCAAATACTTTATTTTTTTTTCTTCAAGTTACATCTCAGTCACAAACCCTTCCCTATTCCCCCTTCCTATCCCGCCCTTCCACCCTCTTCCCCCCAGAAGTTTCCCCTTTCAATCCAACAGATGGTTCCTTCTCTTATAACAGTAAATACTATACAAAACAACAGATATAAATATGCCACATTTATGAGAGTTAAATGGCCCAGTATACCTTCCCAATGTCCAGTTTATACATATTTGGCCCCTGACTTTAACATTCTACTATCTAAACATCTCCATGAGTTTAAAGGTCTATATCTGACTCAACATTCATACTAACTTGAAACACACTTTTAAGAGTATCTTCTTAGATCTATAACACCCTCTTGAT
>CAJQZJ010033126.1:999344-1062677 GCA_907164525.1 Lophiomys imhausi | reverse complement strand
ATGCTCATGGATAGGTAAGATCAACATAATAAAAATGGCTATCCTACATTGGAATGTCTTATAGATTATACTTTGAAAACTATTTTGCTATGTAGAAAATATAGAAAGTTTCAGCAAAGAATGTTTGGTTTAAAAATACAATAAAAATAATGTTCAACTACTAACAGTGGCAATAGTCAGCTCACAAATCAGAGTTATATAAATGCCTTAAAAACAAATTATGATGTCTTGTATTTATAGATACTTTTACTAAATGGAGGGAGGAGATGTCTCTTTAGAATAGGAGACTGATATGTAAAGTCTAGCATAACTTAGTGTCCAATTCAGTCACTTCAGCAAACACTGTTCTTTTCAGACTAAGAATGGCAGTGATTATTGCTTGCACATCCCAGGGTGCTCTGCAAGTGAAATAGTCACATCTGGTCTGCTAGTTTCTCAAGGTAGGATGATCAGTAGTCCTTGGAAGAAGACAGTTTTACATAGCACCTTTGATTCTTGCAGTTTTGAATTGCTCATCTGCAAAGCACTTTTGTTGACTGAAGGATCCGTGAGTCACAGTGAACAAAAACACATTCACATTATAACAGAGGAATGGACACACACTTCAGTCTAAGTGTCAAAGCTCGTGGATATTTTTACAAAAGGAATATCTCACTTGCTAAGAGAGAGTGACACTTGAAAACTAGCTTCACTTAGCATCTTGGGTCTCATGAAGAACACACAGCTGCCCAAACACTATGAAGGCATAACAAGAAATAAATAAGCACTTTTACCACTTAGAAATTTCACCTTGGTTTCCTTCTGAATGAAAGAATACATTTAAAATTTCATAAGGCATCAGCTGGGCAGCCATGGCAGCCATTAATTAAACTGCATTTTGTTTACAAAGAGAATAATTGGCATCTACGCCTATGATCTCTTTTTACTGATAACTGTTCTAAGAAACTTTCTACACATCCAATAAAGAGGGAATTACTAAGCAGGGCCAAATAATCCAAGATTTTTTTTGTCAAGCCTTTCTTTGGCTTTGGAGCACTTTCTCATTTTATGCTTCCTGGAAGCCTTGTAGATACCACTCAGAAACAAATTATGAATGCAAGACTTCCCCGTGTCTTTCATTTACTAGTTACCGTTCTGGTTTCCATGGTGGAATAAAGTTGGGTCTCACCTTCTCCAGCTGGCCTTTGCACACAGCTTGATGGTTGTCTCAAGAAGTATGTATCACAGAATGTTTGAAGTCCCTTACATAGGAAAATGGGGCTGGAAATGGACTAGAATTATCTTCAGCCCCTCAGTGTTCAGGCCATATTTGTGAGGGATCAAGTTAAACTACAACACCAGAAAGGATTAGAAACTAAATTCTAAACACCCCTGATCTTAGTGAAAAACATCCTTTATTTCTTAGTGAAAACAACAGCAGTCAAGCACTTTTGTTATTACTTCTATATCACAAACATTTCTAAATTTCACACATACACATGCACACATACACTAGTTCAGAAATCAAAACAGCCTATGAATTCATTGAGCTCAATTGGAACTAAACTTCTTCCTAGTCCTAGTGGAAGACCAGTTGAGAGCAGCAAGCCTGGAGCTTGGTTCTGCTTAACCCTCTCCGCTTCCCCACAGGGACCAGTTCTGCTTCTTACAGGGTTGAAAGCTGAGGAGGGAAGAGAGGTAAAGTGTGGCAAAGACTAGCTACGAATGGGACCCAGATACTTTGGTATCACTTTCATCTGAGAGAGTAGACACTTTAAAATTGAGCCCTTTGCTTCTGTTTTTGTTGTATTCAAAGGTTCCTCAGTGCAGCCTTCAGCTCTACAGAACGGACCTGTTTCATCCCTGTACTTTAGTTAACTATTTCCCTATAGTCCCTGCTTTCCTCTAATACTTTCTATGTGACCTCTCTCTTCCTCTCTCTGTCTCCTTCCCTCCCTCACCCCAGGTGCTACACTTGGAAAAGGCACATTTCAGTTGAGGTCTGCTGGTCCCTCTGGTCGTTGATGCTCAAGTGCTAGTTGGGAAAAAACAAGCCAACCATGTATTGCAGGCATGGCTAGCAAAGCCATCATTCCATGACCTTGCTTCTGAGAAACTAGTCAGTACTTGTCAGTGCTTCCCCATTTGTGTGTATGTGTGTATGGGGGGTCATGGACAGGGAATAAATATGAGCTGAGATCCCTGAAAAATGCAGAGGTTCTTGAGGTCCTTCTCACTAAGCCCAAGGAAAAGCAGAGACCCATGTTTTCCAAAAGCTTTCTTCTAGATTTCAGTTTTATTTTTCCACCTGTCTATCACTGCTATAAACCAGAAACAGGAATTTAGTGGATGGTGGAAGTTCCAACCTAGACTCATGTTCTCCAGAAGTTCTGCTTCGTGATCTGCATTTTGCTGTGAGAGGGAAACATGGAAACCATCTTCCAAGGTGCCTCAACCAAAATTAAGGGAAACAGTGTTCAATTTCATCATCTTCTTACATTGAAAAACAAGATCTAATTCTCTTCCTGAGAGGATTCTTTTCCCACTTGATTGATGTAAAGTAAGATAGTTTTCTGTAGCTGCAATAATATACATACTCTCTGTCCTTTAAGGATTTTTTATGATAGGCCTCTTCTAACCATGGGGTGTTATTGAACTCAGTTGACATATCATGGTGTCTCCATAGACCTCTGCTATGCATTTTGAATAAAAGTGTGCATATACTTAAATGTTTTCTGAGCTCTTGGTATTTCTGCTCCAGTGTGTGAGAGGAAGGCAAACATAAATCAAACTTCTCTTCTAGTGAAAAGAAAGACAGTGTGGAAAGTTTGAAGACATTTTCTTCACATGCTTGAGGACTATGTCTGTTTCACATTACTCTGGTCACACAGAACCAGCTATGTGGTGGAAGTTAGTTTTCTTTGGTGAAGTTGGTGGGCACTTTGGGTTGGCATCTGGCAGCACATGGAGAAAAGCTTGGCATGCCTTTGGCTGCTGGGATGGACAAAGCCAGGTTGTGGCCAGACAATATGCCCCGTTGAAGGGGCATGGCTAAGAAATCAGTCAAATCACCCAGATATGTCACTTATTGTAAGAAGCAGGGAGACTGTTGGACATCGTGGGAAATCTTGTGGACCCTTGAGGCTGCCAAATATCATGAGGTAATGCGAAATATAAGTCAGAGAATTCCACAGGTCTCTCTCTTCTTCCTGCCCTCACTGACTTATAAATCATGCTAAAGAAGAGCACAGCAAGGTACACCATTAACAGAATATAGATTGTTATATTCCAAGGCAAAGGCCTGGCATAAAATGTGCTGAGAGTTCCTTGAAGGCGTCTGTCTTGAGGCCCCAGAGCCCCGGAAAAGTGAGCGAGGCAAGCGGACTTCAGAAGCTAGCCACTTGGAGAGGCTTTCACTTTGAGACTTTCCTGGGGCCAAAGAGACTGTGGAGGCAAGTCTTAGCTGATTGAAAACGCCACCCTCAGTTGGCAGTTGGAACAGACTGATTTTATAAACCGGCCTCCATTTGGTGATGGCAATAGACTAGCCTTAAAAACTGACAAAGTGAGGACCAACAAACGCTAATGTTTGAAAGGGACTGCTTTCCGGGACTGCTTTAAATCAAGCCATCTCCTATGGACCTCTGCTAATATATTAATATCCTTTTAAGAAAGTTAAAATAGTGTTAAGTGTTTCTAGATAGGTATTAGAGTGTTTTTAGGTAAGATATTTTTAGATAGATTATAGATTTTAAATTGTAGGTTTTAGGTTATAAGCTTTAGGTATTTTACAGATGTTTGTTAAATATTAATAAATATAAGTGTTTATAAATAAAAATATTCTGTTACACAGCTACTAGAAACAGAAACTGATAAGAAATTTGTGAGTAGGAAATAGTAACGTCTTTTTCTTAGCATTGCCAAGATTATAAGGGGCACAAGAAAGTGTTCTGCAAGTACTGAGTATTTATTAAATTCTAGAAAAATTCCCATTAGCATTATTAAAACAAGTGTCCCGTTGTCGATCTTCACATGTAAACCCAAGAGCAGGAAACATTCTCCAGGCTCCCATTTATAAGCATGTATCGTGATGGCTGACTGAACGAAGGCCTCCTTAAAGGTGCCTTGGCAGCTAAAACTCTCAGGACAACATTATTGAAAACAATTTTTATGCAAATACTATTAGACTTTGCTTGTGGAGGTGGCGTTTTGTCTTTCTTATTCATTGCTGTACCTACATATCTGACATACACTAAATGCTTAAGATATAAATATTTTGAATTAGTAGGAGACATGTTTAGACATTTCTTTAAATCAGTAGCAGACATTTGCCAGAAAAGAGTAAATTAACCTGAGAATCATTATTGTTGCTTTTTTGTTGCTATGTTTTTTAAAATTTGTGAAATGGTCAAACTAACTTAAAAATAAAATGTTGTTAAAGTAAAAAAATTATTTAAATAAACTCCTGGTGACAAGTTTCCCAAATTTATTTCCTTCTCTTTTCAGTAAAAATAGACATCCTAAATTATTTTCATAAATACATATATTCATACAAAAATAAATAATATATAATGCTGTCTGTCATATTTTCAAATATGTAGATGTTTTTAGTGTGAAAGGCTATTATTCTTCTTTAATTTGCTTGTGTGGAGCCACATTACATTTTTGAATTTTCATCAGAAGGATTCATGTGGTACATAATCATTTATTTCAACAATTATAAAATTCATTATATGAGTAGAAGAAAAAATACTTATCCATTTTCTAGCTAATGGATATTTAAGTTATTTGAATTCTTTGCTTTCATCAATGGTGCTGCAACGAGCCTGCGTTAAATAGCCACTTGTACATGGGCAGCAAGTTTCTGTCTGGTGTGGGACAGCAGGTGGAACAGCTGAATCAGCAACGGGGGCTAGATGCTGTCAATGGTCTCGGAAACGCCTGTGTCAGCATCCTCCCTAGCAGTGGATAAGCAATCTCAGTTTCTCAAGTCCTCATCAGCACATGATGCCTTTTGACTTAAGCCCTTTGCCTGTGAGATTGGGCTTTTGCAGTAATATTGTGCTTTTAATATGCTGCACTTTCAACGGATTCATGTGCACTTCTCTATTCATGAGTGAGACTTAGTGTGTTAATTGATCATCCAATGATCTGTTTCATAAACAGAATTTAAGGATGCTTTCTTTTTTCATTTGTTTCCTTTTACAATGGTTTGTTTCTTTTATATATTTGAGGATTCTTTCTTTATTTTACATTCCCCCAGTCTTTTTCTTCTCTCATATTTAATATCCAAATAGATTTTCATAATCATTTCTATTTTTGTATTTCCTTTAAAAGTAATACATTCTTTTGGAGGAGTAGTAAACACCTTTAATCTCAGCACTCAGAAGGCAGAGGCAGGTGAATCTCTATGAGTTCAAGCCAACCTGGTCTACAGAAATTTTACAGCAGATAGGGCTACACAGGAAGATCTTGTCTAAAAAATAAAACAATATACACATAAAACCTAAGAAACAAGCAAAAAAAAAAACCCCAAAATTAAACAAAACAAAAACTCCCATATTACTAACAGACAACAACAAAAATGGCACTACAAGCAATTCTTTTTATTTTGTATTTTCACACAAAGATTAACTTTTGTCAAGAATTCAAAACTATTCAGTAATTTTATCATCTGTAATAAAGTACAGATTTCAATATCCTTTATCAATTGAATATCTAAGAATACAATTTTATTTTCATATTTCAGAATTTTGTTTTACTGTTAATAGATATACAAAGTGAGCATTACAGGGACCAATACACGCCAGTCTTTATGCTCAAACTTTCCCATATCTTACGTTTTCTCTTTGGTTCTTCTCTCAACATTTTTTTTTTTTTTTGCATTATAGCCTTCTGTTTCAATAAGCCATTCAATGAGAATATATGAGTGGGTAAGCTCATTGTGTTTGTGAGATTACATTTTTGTGTTCATTATTTAATTTTTTTATTATTACTTACCTTTATTTTATGCATATGAGTGTTTGTTTCTATGTATATATGTGCTCCACATATGTACACTGACTGCACAGGCCTGAAGAGGGAGTCAGAACCCTAGAGTTGGAGTTATAAATAGTTGTCAGTTGCTATGTGGATTCTGGGAACTGAGTGCCATGCAAGAGACACTTATTCTTTTTTTTTTTTTTAAGTTTTTCAAGTTACATCTCAATTACAGCCCCCTCCCTCCTCCCTTTCTGGTCCTACCCTCCCTCCCTCTTCCCTATCTCTGTCCAATCCTTCTCCTTGGCTGAGGAGAGCCCCCACATATTAACCCCCCCTCAGCTCACCAGTCATATGAGGGCTAAGAGCTTTCTCTTGTACTAGGGCCTGATATGGCAACCCAGCTAGGGTAAGGTATTCTACTAATGGGTAACAGGGTCTATGACCTGCTGGTGGGTGGAGTTTTCATAGGATAGTTATGCTAGGTTCCTATCTCTTTGGGTCTGTGGATTGTAGGATGGTTATCCTGTACTATATGGCTAAAATCCGGTTATAAGTGAATAGATGCAATTTGCGTTTTTCTGGGTCTGGTTAGCTCACTCAGGATGAGATTTTTAAGTTCCATCCATTTGGTTCCAAATTGCATGATTTCCTTGTTTCTGATAGGTGAGTAGTAGTCCACTGCAAATATACCACAGTTTATTTATCCATTCATCTGTTGAAGGACATCTTGAGTTTCCTTCATCATCTCTCAGAGGAACTGAAGCAAATTTCTGTAGAAGTGTTTGTCAGAGAGTTAAATAAATATATTTCCTTCTTCAGTGGCACTTTCCTAATGATGTTGTACAAACTAGTTTCTTGATGTTTATATTAAATGGTGGATTTTAGATTTAGTAGTCCTAGACACATGCCTGGCAGTCTGTACATCCTCCAAGCTCCCCAGTGTTGCTAAGATTTTTGGTCCAAGCATCCTAGACAGAAAATATTTTGACATGGGTAGTCTTTTAAGATTTCTTTCCCCTGTTTGACATGTTTGATGTCAGACTCATTTTGAGTGGAAAACATTTGATTAAGTTTCTTTTCTTTCTCAAGCTCTTGTACCTCTCCTATCTACCTTTCTTACTAGTGACTGCTTTGGTGGTTGACTCTATACAGTTTCTAAGCCTTCTTGTCTGAAACTGTGTCTCTCCCTGACCCCAGAATACTCCTTAACTCTGGGAGAGTGAGGAGATATTAGATCAGTTCAAAACTAGGTTTGTAGTTTTGATCCTTCCTGATACTGTCTCCTATCTCCACCTACAAGAAACCATAATTCCTTAAGAAAGAAAGAAAGAAAGAGCCAGGCGTGGTGGTGGCACACGCCTTTAATCCCAGCACTTGGGAGGCAGAGGCAGGCGGATCTTTGTGAGTTTGAGGCCAGCCTGGTCTACAAAATGAATCCAATACAGCCAGGGCTACATAGAGAAACCTTGTCTCGAAACAAAACAAAACCAAAAAAAAAAAAAAAGAAAGAAAGAAACCTCTGTTTTACGAACGAAGTTGTACTTCTTTCAGGAAGACTAGTATAAAACAGTGAGTTCAGTTTCTTTTCCTGCTTTACCATCTCAGATGAAACAGTTTTAATTCATACATTTTCCAGTAATCAAACTCCTGAGTGTAGTAGACTTTTGACTTTAACTATAGCCACAAATTTGCATGTGCGAACTGTTGCTTCCACAGATATATTTATCTTCCCCACAGGACATATATGCGTGTCCACATTCTTTCTCTCCTCTCTTTAAAATCCAACTGCTATTGTTATGTATTTGAAAAATGAAGAATGAATCAGAGTGTGAATCCAAAGACATCAGAGCCAGACTGTTCTCTCTTCATAGCTCAAAGAACAGGGTTTCTATCCTTGAAGTAAAATGAAAGTTCAGATGCTAAAATAAAATTTTTAAATACTTCTAGGTAAGAAGTTGCTTTTATGTACCATTTCAATTTTATGTACCATTTAAATAAATTCTAAAATTTTGTTTTTCTAAATGATATCCATCAAAGTGAAGTTATAGAACTATATTGATATGTAAAGATAACTTCAAAAGGTGTAAGGAAGAACAAGTTGTTAGGAAGAAATACCACACATATGATGGAATGTCTGGAATATATAAGGAGATCTAAAGTATTATGAGTTACTTGGTAGGTAATGATTCTCTCTAAATGCTCAACCAATATCTGGACACATCTAAATATATTTGGCAACTACACGCATAGGTACACACTGGGCCGATATAGCTAGTCTGTGGTGCTAAAGGGACCTTTATCTGGTACCATTCATTTTTCACAGGACTAATAACCTATTTCAGAAATATCATTTAGCTCATGTTTTATTGTAACAATGTTAAAACAGGCATATTTCAGTTTGTTCTGTAACATATTCTGAGGATATTCAATCTAGTGATTGGAGTGGAGGGCACCAGTGGGATAGCCAGGCAAGGACCACAGACAGCCCTAACTTCGTAGTTAACAGCAGACATGACTTTAAGATAACTTGTTTTGACTCTGTGAACCTCAATTTCATATATAGAAACACATGGCAACTTTTATTTCCCACAACAAATTATTGTGAAGCTAAGATAAGGTAACAGAAGCACGAGACTTTTTTTTTTCTTAAGTTAAAGAAATGTAATGAATTCAAAATGGTCCTCAATACTTCACTATCAAGATGGTTATTTTCGCCTTTCAGAAAGGACAGAAGTAAAACAAATATGTAAGGACTGCCCCTCTTGAGTGGTGAAATCTCATTGTATAGCCAGCTGGCCCAAGTAGGACACTTTCCTTTCCATACCATCCTGCTGTTTGCCCAGAAGCCATTGGTGAAACACTTCGTTCTCTATCTTGCTCTTTCTTACTGCCGCTCTTTGAACTTTACTTTTATTTGAGTCTTTCATTTTGCCACATCCTTCTTGCCTTTTGGTTAGTGGGTCATATCTTGGAATGAGTTCGGAAGCGAAATCATATTTCAGCAATTAGCACCCTGGAAACTCAAGCTGTTTTTTGGCAGTGTTCTAAAAAGATGATTTCAGCACCTTTCATCCCAGCCTGTTTGATAACTCATATCCCCATGTCCTTGGACTTGGCAGGCTCTTCAGTGCTGGAGGCACATTCTTAGGTTGGTGAGGAAAAGGAGAGCCACTTGATGATACTAAATAGGGACATTAGGTGCAACTGAACTAGATATACTGAGTTAGTGGGGTTTTGTTCCTGGCCCGTTCTCTCTATTTTTAAATGTGATTGTACTCAGAACTATTCTGAACATTTTCGTTAACTCCCTGCTGTCCACCTACCTAACTTATTATTAGCCACACTCTTCAGAAATATTTTTAAAGAAGTGAAAAAAGACATGAAACAAAACGTCTTCTAAACTGCTTTACCCCTGGCTTCAGAGGAAAAACTAGACTCTGGGTTGCTTTTATACTTCCTCTCTGGGAGACAGGGATGACTGAAAGCCACCAGACACTAGGAAATTTGGTCTAACATAGAAAGTGTTCTGTATTTTAAGGCATTTTCCATACCCGGACTGAGGTGTGGGTTATCCACACTAAGGAATAGATGTTTAATTCTCCATTAGCTCAAAGAAGACTGGCCTTGTAAACATTAGCACAACTATAATTAGATGTTGTTGAAAGGGCAAGGAATCATTTCCCCTCTAACTCCTCAATTCATAAATGCTCAGCAACTCGTCAAGCTCATGTCTTCGATGGTTGCTTCCTAATATTTGGCATGTTTATACTTAGATAGTAAGTTGTGAAACAAAAAAAAATTAGAGATTCATTTATTAGTCTGGGAAATGTTGTGTTTTCACTGTACTACACAGGGAGGTATGAAAAGGTCACTGCACTAAGAAAATGACAAACAATTTCTGTTACATGAAAAAATAAACAATCAAATAAAGAAGTAATAATAAATAGATAATAAATAATAAATAAACAGTAGATAAGAAAACTCTGGTTTTTTTTTGGGGGGGGGGATTGGCGATTGTTATGAACCTAAGACAGCAGGTAATGTGACTGATTGGAAGAGTCTTTGTGACTGAGGACCTAAAACAGAATCCTAAGAAAAACCCCAGAAGGCGAGTGTCAGAAGAGGCCTTTCTCTCATCTTTAGAGCATGTTCATCATCTGAAAGCAACGTCAGTGTTAGCCGATATGATTCTTATTGTTTCTCTCTGAAATATATAAGACAGGAAAATGAGATGGGCAGTGTCTATTCCCATTGGTAAAACCTCTGCTTGTTACTTGGTCATCTGTAGGGATTCCATGGACTATAAAAGGTAAGCAATGAGATGACCAGTAAAATGTCTATATTGCTATGAAACCAAAGTCACAGAAACATAAATCGTAAAACAGTGTAAAAAATAAGTTCAAATAAGTTTAAAAAGACAGAAATGGGAAAAGATGGAAAACACAGAATACACAGAAAAGAATTGTCAAATGGTCCACTAAATACAAACATGATTATAACTGTACTAAATAACATTTTAAACACAAGGAGCAAAATAGGTTTTCAGAAAGAAGTAAGAAGAGAAACAAGTGTATGCTACCAATAAGAAACTCAGTTCACTCTCAGTGCAAGACACGCCTCTTATCCAGGTGCAGTTCACTACAGCAAAGCAAACAATGTTTTATTGTGGTTGTTATATTGTGTTTTGTTTCTTTTGATTTTTATTTTTGTGATTTTTTTTGAGAGGGAAAGAGAGATATATATAGAGAGAGAGAGACAGACAGAGAGATAGAAACAAAGAAACAGAGAGAAGGAGAGAGAGAGCTACAGAGAGAGAGGCAGAGAGAGAGAAAGAGAGAGAGAGAAACTGAGAGAAGGGGTAAAGGAAGAGAAACAGGAGCTTGGAGTTTGGTGCTTAGGGAGTAGGGATGTGGTGATGATCTTGGGGGGATGAGGGGGATAGGGAAAACATATTTGTTTTGTATTATCCAAAATGAGTGAAAAAAGAAACAATGACAAAAAAGAGTCATTTCAAATACAATGGCAAGTTAAAAAAAGGATGGGGATATATTTATTTTTCAAACATACACACACACACTCAAAACCTGAAATATTTGTACTAATTACCATAAATGATTAATATCATAGCATAGACCAATGAAAAGGTAGACACTACATGATGATAAAAGGATTAAGAGGGCATAGTTATCCTAAACATTTATATATCTGGCAGTAAAACTCAAAATAAATGAGAAAAGTAATGGGCAGAATAGAAAAGAAAAATAGGAAATGCATAGGCCTGGGAATGTAGCTTCTAGGTAAAATACATTTCTAGTGTCCACGTAACCCTGAGATTAAATCCCAGTACTCCAACAGAATACAAAGGAACAGTTCAGTTTGAGATTGCATGATTGGAAGAAATAGACCCACAATGAGCAAGGATGACAGACAACTCAGGACCACCCACAGCCATTTGTAAAGGACTGTCAGTTACTGAGTTCATTAAGAATAAAGCCCATATACAATCCTTGCAAATAAACATGGGAAAAGTGCACCAAAATAGAAGTCTACCTGGCCTTTGAACAAATTTTAAGGCCATTTTTACATTTAGTGGAGACAAAATAGGACTGTTATTATCAGGCTGTCTGGTAATGATATAATGAAACAGAAGTGAGTAATGACAGTTTAATAATCTCCTATTAGACACTGGAAAGTTAAGGAAAATGTTTGTATCCAAAGATTAAGTCTCAAGGGAAGTGTGTGTGTGTGTGTGTGTGTGTGTGTGTGTGTTTGTCCTTTATTGAGAATCTATACAACTGGTAAACTTTCATATAAATTAATAGAGAATGAAAATTAGACAATAAATGAATTATAAATACAATAGGGAAAGAACTAAAATTTTGGCAATCATAGATTTGAAAACAACATGTGTCCATCAAGTATGAAAAATGAAATATTGTACAGATGCATGAAAGGACAATACTCAGGCATAAAGAATGTCATTTGAGAAAACATAGATGAGAAAGGAGCTCACTGTATAAAATAAGTATGCCAAGCTCAGAAACACTGCATGATCACATTTGTATGTAGAACATAAACATGCTTGGAATCTTGGAAATAAGTATTCTACTCAAGCTGGGGAGAGTATCAGCCAAGAAAAGGTTGGCAGGTGGGGGAGGGCTTGATAAATAGGTCCTAAGTTATAGTTAGTTAGGAGCAGGAAGTTCTTATGTGCTGCTGAGGAAGCTATAGATAATTTTATATATATATATATATAATTATATATACATAACATATATTACGTAATATACATATACATACACATAAACATGAACATACACATGCATATACATATATATATATATCATGATTGTAATGTTTTTATGATATGGAAATGAATCATGCCTGAGGAACCAGATACCTTTAACCTTATTTTGTAATTGTGGGGCCCTTGAGATGAGTTGATGGGTTACAGCACTTGCTGACATCCTGTATTTGATAATAAGCCCTCAGTGTTGGAAAGAAAGTATGTTTTATTATCTATGTGCTGTGGCATATTTGTGCTGCTCACACAAAAATACTGAACAGATGTTAAAAATACTGAATATTGCACAACACACTCATGAATGGAAACATAAATGTACCTTGTAAATATGAACATTTCTGTTTTAGATGACTTTAAATAAGTAAAGAAAGAATAAGACTTAAAACAAGTTTCAAAATTATAATACCTGAATGGCTCTTTATACATATATGAAGCAGTACAGAAATCATTCCTCAAATGATCACGGTTGGGAACTAGGGAGATAGCTCAGTGAGTAAGCATGAGTGGTCAACAAACATGTAGAACTAAGATGTAATTTCCAGCAGCCCCATAAAAAGCTGGGCATGGCAGAGAATGTCAGTCCCCCAACTCTGGAAGGTGGACATCATTGAAATCCTGAGAGCTCTCTGGCCGGCCAACCTACCTGAAATGAGAGTTTCTGGTTCAGTGAGAGACCCTGCTTTAAGGCAGTAAAGCAGAAGACAATAGAGGACACCACACATCCTGCTCTGGTCTCCACATGTATATATAAGGTCTATTCAATCCATATTCATGTGCATGCACTGTATACATGAATACCAGACATATACTGCACACAGTTATGATGATAGTAAAAAATGATCCTCCCCTACAAAATCACAGTCAAAATTGTCAAGATGAAATGTCATGGTTCCTCAGAAAACTGGGAATAGTTTTCTACCCCTCAAGATCCAACTATACTACTCTTGGGCATGTATCCAAAAGACAGTCAATCTGACCACAAGAAAACTTGCTCTGCCATGTTCATTGCAGAGGCATTCAAAATAGCCAGAAACTGAAAACAACCTAAATGTCCCTTAACTGAAGAACTGATAAAGAAATGTAGTACATTTATACAATGGAGTATTATTCTGCTGTTAAAAAATATTGCACCATGAAATTTTCAGTCAAGTGGGTGGAACTAGAAAAAAATCATCCTGAATGATAAAAATGGTATGCATTCACTTATATGTGGATATTAGCCATTTAGTGAATGATAATCAAGCTACAATTTGTAGACCCAGAGAGGGTAGATAAAGAAAAGGGGTTTGGGTGGGGTTTGGATGAATCTCTCTGGGAAAGAGAAATAAAATAGATTTTATGGGTGCACTGAGGATGAGGATGGAAGTGTAGGGATAAAGCGGCGGGGGAGATAGGGTTAAGGAGAAAGTGGAGGGAGAAACAGCAGGATGTTGGGGCATTTGGGAGGTGGTGTAGAATCCTAGAGCAGTCAAAACTTCCAGGAATATATGAAGATGATCCTAAAAAGAATTCCTAGAAATGGAGGATACAGGAGTCTCTCAATTGATCATATTTTGTCACCAGACAAGACTTCTAGTGGTTGACTAGGCTGCATTCAACTGAGTTTTTGGCCAATGTATTACTATGAAAATATTCCAAACAACCCAGGCTAATGCTAAGTAAGACAAAGCATTGTTTGAAAACTGACACAGGGTCTTATTGCTGAGGATAACCCCCATGCAACTCATTGAACATGAAAAAGTCAAACCAGTGCCTACATGTTTCTTCTCTCTATGTTCTATGAGAGAAGATGAAAATGAATCATGCCTGAGGAGCCAGATAACTTTAACCTGATTTAGTCATTGTGGGGCCCATAAGATGGATAACAAGCCCTAGATGATGGAAAGAAAGTACTGACTTTATCCTATGTTCTAGTGTGGGAAGGGACTTTGACCTACAATATGCTCTGCATGCAAAATATCTTAGGGCAATGGTGGTAATAACTTGTGTGAGTAGCCATAGCTAATCAATATCTGACTTAACCTGAGGTCACTCTATGAAAAGGAACCCATGCCAGAAACTTTTTGGGTAATGAAGAACAAGAGACAAGATAACCAAGAGACCCAGGGTAAATTAAAACAAACAAACAAAAAAAAAAGAAACAGAAAAAAACTACTGTTTAAAAAAAAGGAAGTCAATAACATGACTCCTAATGATATTCTACTATACTCATAGATCAGTGTCTTATCTAGTCACCATCTCTGACAGTAGATGGGAATGGATTCAGACCCATAGCCAGATACTATGCAGAGAGAGTCTAAATGATAGGTTTCCAGAGATTTCCTTCTCAGAGATCAAGGAATCACAAGATATTTTGAGAATCAAAGAGGATAGAGCAACAGTACATGGTCCTTTGAATCAACTAAGCAAGGTGCTATATGACTTCACAAAGACGGAAGCAACAAGCACAGGGCCCAAGTGGGTCTGCATCAAGTCTTCTGTATATGTATTAATATTATAGCTATTAGCTTAGTATTTTTATGGAACTCCTGACTCTGAGAACGACTTGGTCCCAACTCTTGTGTTTGCTCTTGGGATTCTAATCTTCCTGTTTGCTTGCCACATCCAACTAGGTTTTGCTTCATCTTATATTTAATTTTGTCATGTTTGGTTGCTATCTCTTAGAAGCCTTTTCTAATGTTTTCTAATGAGAGACAGAAAGGAAGAGAAAGGGAGTAGGTTGGGAGGGGAGTGGAAATAAGGAGGAACTGAATGGAGTCAAGTAAGGGAAAATTATAATAAAGATATATTATATGAGAAAAGAATCTAATTTCAATAGTAGGAAAAATTGAAAGATGTTGTTAAGATGAAATAGATAACCCAAATAGTCCTACAGGTCTTCATTGAATTATATGATGATTATTTTATGACCTGACAAAAAAGAAATCTCTATGACCAGATGATTTCACTGGCAAATATTTAAAGGGATAATAGCATTGACTATTACACAGTATTTCTTCAGAAACATGAGAGAAATTTCACAGCTTGTTATATAAAGCCAGAAAAAGACAATATAAGAAAACAAATGTAAATATTATTATTATTATTTTTTTTTTGGTTTTTCGAGACAAGGTTTCTCTGTGTAGCCCTGGCTGTCCTGGACTCACTTTGTAGACCAGGCTGGCCTTGAACTCACAAAGATCCGCCTGCCTCTGCCTCCCAAGTGCTGGGATTAAAGGCGTGCGCCACCACCGCCTGGCTAGACTTTTTTTTTTTTGGTTATATTATTTTTTTTTAAATAGGGATTGATATCCAAAAACATTTTCAGAAAAGAATATACAACCACAAAGTTTGGTTTATGAAGGATTTTTTTTAATAATTTATTTTTTATTTCTTCAAGTTACATCTCAATCACAATCCCCTCCCTACTCCCCCCTCCAGTCCCACCCTTCCACCCTCCTCCCCCTCAGCCCCACCATCCTCTTCCCTTCTTTTTTTTTTTTTTTTAGTTTAAGGTATTTATTTTCCCCCCAACAGCTCTCCCTTTCAGTCCAAATAATGGTTCTTTTTCTTATAACTATAAATACAATACAAAACAACAGAAATAAATAGGCCACGATTATAAGAGTTATATGGCTTAGCATACATTCCCAATGTCCAGTCCATATGTATTTGGCACCTGACTTTAACATTCTACTATCTAACCATCTCCATGAGTTTAAAGTTCTATATCTAACTCAGCTTTCATACTAACTTGCCTCATAATTTTAAAAATATCTTCTTAGATCCAGAATACCCTCTTGATTCCTAAAAAACTCAAAATTTAACTATGACACTCTAGGTATCTATTCTTCAACCACCTCAGAGACCTGAGAGGGATAAATATATCTGATTATATAGGAAGTGCAGGGCCTGCAGCTTCCAAAACTAAAAAATGACATACCAGTGGCTGCCTGGACAGTTCCCATTTTCTCTCCATACATTACAGCATCAATCTTCAGCCATTTGGCCCCATTTCTCTGACAGACATTGGTTGTAGAGCAGGAATTATAAAGGACTTACCTACCCTGTCTTGGCAGAGCTAGGCTGTCGACTTATCTGCTTCCAAGTTTTGTCCTTTTTGGACAGAAGTCTGTCTACAGTTGAAGCAAGTGGTTTTTCTTGCCAAGAGAATGGCTTACCACCAATTTAATCATCTCCCACTGGAGATTCTTTGATGCTCATCTTCTACTTGGAGTAATATAGGGGGTGCTGTCAGGAGCTGACATGTCTCGATATCAAAAAATCTTAAGTTAAGAAAACATCTTTGAATGCCATATTCTGCAGATCTCTTGAGGTTTCTGAAGATGCCCTATCTATCTCTTATATTTAGATAAGAAAATATTGCTTGTCTCTTAGCAACTTGAAGGATTTTTAAGGCTAACATAGACTTTAAAAACTCAGTCAATCAGCCGAGCATGGTGGCACATATCTTTAAACCCAGTATTTGGGAGGCAGAGATAGGCAGATCTTTGTAAATACTAGGCCAGCCGGGTCTACAAATTGAATCTAGGATCACCAGGGCTATTACACAGGGAAACCCTGTCTTGAACGCACCCCCACCACCCAAAAAAAAAATCAACCAATCAATCACTCATTCAATCAACATAACATTCTAAATTAGCAATAGCTTTAGGGAGAAAAGTCACATAGTTATGTTATATAATGTAAAAAAAATGTGTCTGTGTCAAGTGTCATTTTATGACTTAAAAAAGGAAAACTCTTAAACTATGGAAAGAAAGATAAAGCTGCAACTAGATAAAAGGTATCTAACAGAATGAAAATATAGGGCTAGCTCAAACAATTAAGAGCACGTATTGTTCTTCCAGAAGTAAACAAAACCCTTACATGTAGGGGTTGATAGATTAATATAAGTTAGATTTAGTGAATACCTAAGTTTCTGATACAGTCTCTTAATTCGGGGCATGAAGATCAACTGCTGTGAGCAATTAGCTTATCAGCTTATGGAAGAAGTCAGGTGAAATGAGGGGAGTCTCTTTGGACTGAAAAACAAGGTTAAAGCCAGGTGAAACAAGGAAAGACTTTATGACCTGGCATTGCTTTCAACTGCTAAGTGGGCAGAGCCCAAATTAAGCTGAAGCAGGTGGAACAAGGAGTGATCCTATTTAAGGACAAGTGGATGACGCCAGAGAGGTGCGTGCTAAGGGCCCCCAATATGAGAGAGCTCCGAGAGTCCTGCTGGAGAAAGTTCTGGTAGACCAATGGCCAGATCTCCCTGAGGCAGAAGGAAGCTGGTGAGCAGAGAAAGCCTCGGCAAGACAGCAAAAGGCCAAGGACTGGACCCTGTGGCTCAGCTTTTGCCTAGAGGGGTTTGATCTGTCCGAACAGTGGCCTAGGGGAAACTGTGCCTGGCTTTAAGGACTGAGGCAGAGCAGCTGAGTTCCTGATTCAAAAGAAGTAAGTTGGCCTGCAGATGGCTGGAGTCTCCCACAGAACCAATTACCCTGACGAACCTGCATCTGAGAGATCCAGAAGAAGGACTGCTAAGTGTGTTAAAGAATCTACAACAAATACTGTGTTCCTGACGACTGAGGACCTGCCCCAGAGACTGTATCATTCTAAAAGGTTATGAAAGTAGTTGTTATGATTATCAATAGGTTTAGTGGATAGGTTAAAGGGGTTGTAGGAATTTATAGGATTAATAGTTAAGAAATTATTGGTTTGTTATAAGTGAATGTAGTAAATAAATAAGAGTTAAATAAATAATAATTTAAAAGTTCGGTTACACTTACATTTGTGCATTCAAAAAAAAAAAGAAAAAAGAAAAGAAACTTAAAGGGCTTAGGAGATGGCTCAATTTCTTGCTGTGCAGGCATTACAACTCAAGTTTGATCCTCAGCACTCGAGTGTAAGTCAGGTATAATAACCCAGCACTGAGTGCTCACTGACTGAAGACTCCACAGCCAGTCAGGATAGATGAAATACCAAGCTCCAGATTGAGTATACTGTGTCAAAATATTAACTGTTTTGAGAGTTAGAGGAAGACATTTGGTGTCAACCTCTGCCCTTCACAGATGCTCACATGGGACAGCACACCCTGTACACGCAGTGAACAGTTTACCAAAAAGGAATAGGATGAAGAGATGTTCAAATTCCATCCTACATTATTAGTAGAAGTGGAGAAATGGACACTAGAGTCAAGATATTGTGATATATCAGTGATCAAGACTGAAATGAAACAGTGGTGGTGATTTGGGGCTCTGAAGGGAATGCAGAGAATCAGGGGCTGTCATGTTGATGGGTATAAAAATTTACCTAGGACACCATGGAAGATATTTTTTCAATTTCTTCTAAAGTTAAACTTATGTTGAAATAATCCCACTGTGTGCTTGTAGTCCCACTGGTAGCAGTAAATCCATTGTGTCATGATAACCCCATTGTGTTTCAGCATTCTCATTCAATTTATTTACCTAGGAAACATGAAAAGATCCTGAGAGCAAGCCTGTTCACAGATATTTTAGCAGCTTTAGTTACAATAGAAACACCTACAGACAATCCAAATGTGCTTTCATAGATTAATGAATAACTAAATTGTGGTATATTTTCACAGTTAAATACTAGAAAGAAAAGAAAAAATTACTGACACCTACAACAAGGTAGATTAATGTCTAAGGCTTCACTCTTAGTAAAAGAAGCCAGCCTCAAAGGATTAAATCCTGTTTGGTATCACTTACATGGCACTCTCAAATCAAGGTGGTGGTGATAAGAATGAATCATTGGTTGCTCAGAGGTCAAAGGAGGGTGGTGCAATCCAAGTAGAATTATGAAGGAGTTTTGTGGGATGATAAAATTGTTCTGTGTCAGGGTTTTGGTAGCTACACAAATATGTGCATGTGTTAAAAGATGTCACAATGCTAATTCTGTAACATTGTGCATCTGTAAGAACGCCTAAAATTTAAATCACTGACTTGAAATGCTGCTAAGGATTTGGAAGGACAGAAATCTCATCTGTTGCTAGAGGGTGTAAGTTTGTATAGATGCATTGGAGGACAATTTGTTATTTTCTTACAACGTTAAATGTAATCTACCTCTAAAGTCAGACATTCTATTTTAGACACCCAAATGAGTTGAAAATATACTCAAAGAAGATCCTGCACATGAGCTTTGAAGAAGCAGCATTTATAATTTGCAAAAATTCAAAGGAATCATGTTGTCTTTTATTAAGTGAATTTATAAACAAACTGTGATACTACCACACTATGCGGTATGATTCATTGATAAAATACAGAGCCATCAAAGCTTCTAATAAACCAAGTGTGATGTCGTATACCTGTAATCTCAGAAACATAGAAGGAGAGGCAGGAGGGTAATAAGTTCAATGCCATCTTGAGCTATAGAGTGAGTTTGATGCCACCCTGGAATACCTGAGACCCTCTCTGTAAGTAAACAATCAAATCTTGAAATGTTGTACAGGAAGCTTAATGAATGCGGTTTCTCTAGGGAAAGAAACCACTCTGCAAAGGCTAAATATCATGTGTTCAAAGTATGTAACCTTATGAAAAAGGAAAACTATGGATTAGGTAAAGTATCAGTGACTATGAGGGGATGGGGTTAGAGAAGGGAGAGATAAAGTGGTGGAATACAGGATATCTTGAAGGCAGTGAATTTTTGAGTATAAAATACCAATGGTGGACCCATGACATTTACTATTTGACAAACCGGGTAGAATACTACAAGTGGTGAACTCTAATGTGCGCTGTGGACTTCAGCCACTAACCATGCATCACAGTTGGCTCAATCGTACCACACTAATGAAAGGCAATAATAGAGAAACAGTATGTGTATGTGGGTCTGAGGGGGCCAAGGAGCAAGGAGGAATAAATGAGAATTCTCCAAGCGTTTTACTCATTTTTTTTTCTACCATAGCTAACACCTACTGCAGCAAGGAAAATAATCTATTGATCAAATCACTCAAATTTACCATAATTTAATCTCAAAATGGAAAACTTAAAGAGATTTTTAAAAATGAGAATAGTTCAAGCATCAAAAATTAGAACTGGCAAGAAGATCCAGTGATAAAAGACACAAGAAATGAAGTCTTGATGCTTCTTATAGTGAAGAGGATTTAATTAATTGGTTTTTGTTCACAACAACTGGCAATGAGAGGGAATTTTATTTTATACAAAGAAAATGAAGATCGTTTGTATTCCTTGATAATATTTCAAGTAGACATAGTGATAAGTACTCTCACTGCTAGCAATAGGCTTAGCCACTGAGTCATCTTTCTTTTCCAGAAACTTCCTTTTAGACAGTGCACATCCTTTTAAAATCATTGCTGCCTTTTGGGAATGGTTGAGGTATCTTGAGATATTGCTCAACTACTGTTACAATCCTCCACATGTTCTTTGGTGATATTTCATTGGTATGACAATGTGTCTACATTAATATATCATAAACACCCTTTAAAGCAGTGGTCAGTTCTTTTATGGTTTGGCTTAGCTACACTATTATGATGAATTACCTTAAACATGTTCAACCTGGTAACTGTGGAAAAGGTTCATTTTTGTTCAATTATCCTTCTAATCAATCTCCCAGGATAATCATTCTGCCTAAAAATATGTTTCTCAATACTAATTTCATTATCCAGGTGATTCTCATCACTAATCATTAAAGTACAATTCTCCAGATTCTTAACAACTCTTCCTTGAACTTAAATGGGTGATTAGATTCAATATGCAGGATATTAGCTGCACGGTGGTCTTGATAATATATTCTCTATTGTAACTATCTTTGCTCCATCATACTAATGGATGTTAAGAAAGAACAAAGCTCTCTATTAAACTCTCCCCTAGTAAATCACACATATAAATGAAGATTATGTTTGAAAAAGAGATAATGAAAGACTTTCTTGCCTTTACGCCAAAAAAAAAAAAAAACCTCTTGATACTGAATGTCACTCAGCCTTTCAAAATCACAGATGGTGACTTCTCAAAATATTGGTGAAGCACCAGCCATTCCATGTTGCTGTGTCTGTTGCTGGCTTACTTGCTTGTTTTAACGACGTAGTATGCTTTATAGAAAACACAAGAGTACTTTGGCTTCCCTGGTTTTCTTCCATATTTATTCCCCAGTAGGTCTTATCCAATGTAGTCTTCAATGGGCATCCTTGTATTTTCTGGGGCAGAAAATATACTACCTATAGACAACTGAAGGGATTTAAATATAGATCTTTGTGAATACTATTAAAATGCACAAACTTTACAGACATATCTTTGTTTCTTTTTTTTTTTTTTTGTTACTCAATTTGTTCAGTTAACAGCTCAATTGCAGCCCCACTACCTCCTCTCCTCCCAGCCCCACCCTCCCACTCACTTCCTCCATTCCCCCTCCCTTTTCTTAGGAAAGGTACCCATCACACCCTTCGGTACCAACCCACCCTGGCTCGTCAAGTCACATCAGGACTAAATGCCTCCTCTTCCTCCTCTTCCTCCTCTTCCTCCTCTTCTTTCTCTTCCTCCTCTTCCACTGAGGCCAGACAAGGTAACCCTGCTAGGAGAAAGGGATCAAAGGCAGGCAACAGTCTCTATGTCAGAGACAGCCCCTGCTCCAACTGCTAGTGTACTCACATGAAGATAAAGCAGCCCATCAGCTTCATATGTGTAGGGGGCCAAGGTTCAGTCCATGTGTGCTTTTTGGTTGGTAGTTCAGATCTGTGAGCCTCCAGGTTAGTTGGTTCTGCAGGTCTTCTTGTGGTGTCCTTGAACCCTCCAGCTCCCTCAATCCTTCCCCTAGCTCTTCCACAAGATTCTTTAAGTTCTGCCTAATGTTTGTCTGTGGGTCTTTGCATCTGTTTCCATCAGCTGCTGGATGAAACTTCTCAGATGACAGTTATACTAGTCTCCTATCTACAAGGATAGCAGAGCAGACATGTCTTTCTTAACCTTCAACTTTCACATTACATTGAGACAGACAGTTTAATGAGTGTATTTCATTTGTGTACATTTTCTTCCCAAAAATAATGTTCTTCTCAAACTTGTTTGATACAAAAGCTATATTTATAACTATCAGTAGACTTTGTTTGAGTTTTAGGAAAATGTCATCTACATAAGCTTATTGATATGCAAATCTTAATTTACGTTAAACAGAAATTTCAGAACCAGTTCTCAAGATAAAATGAAATAGAAACTGCATATTGACACTTTCATGTGTTTATGATCTAAAGTCCATAATTTAGTTGATTGACTGTTGTTGTTAATATTACTGTTACTTGTGCTCTAAATTTTTTAAATTGCACAAATGCTTTTTCTTAATAAGAAAATGTTTTGGAAATTATTTGTGCTTGTTTCTGTTTCTTCTTTTGTCTTTCATAGTTTAACTTACATTAAATGGTTCATAAAAATGTATATGTATTGACACTTATGGGGTACATGTGATGACCCCCTAATGCATATATTGTACAGTGTTAATATTGGAATAAAAACATATATTCCCTCAAATAGTTGCCTGTTTTAAACTTAAAATGAAATACAGTGTTTGTGAGATCAAGTTCTATGGCTTTTGACAGTGTTGCCCCACCAACAATATTGAAACAGAGTACTTTAGTCAACCTCGAGGCTCTCTTTTGCTCCTTCTTTGCAGTCACATCCTGCCCAAAATTATTTTGCAAAAGTCTGAAATAGAAAGTTTTGGGGGAACCACTATTTGATGAATCCCTTCACCAAATGAATGCTTCCAGATACCTCCCATTTTTATATTAAAAAAATAAATAAATGAATATAGTTGATACTATCACAAAGTAAACATAGGACATATACAAATATAAAGAGAAGAGTGTAGAATGTGAAATACTCTTTCATTTAATATTATATTTGATTTTCACTCCCCTACATCTTCTGTTCCCACAAGAGGATAAATAGACTATTTTCTTAAGAGCGAGATCCCATCTAATCATCACTGATCATGACGGTACTAGCAAAGAAAAACAAACATACATCCCACCATCCTTTGTCACAGTGACTTCCTAAACCAAAACTTATCACTTCAGGGTTATTTCCATGTGACCTGCAGAGAATAGTCATGAATAGGAGGAGAAAACATGTGGCTTTCTTTGCTGTAGGGCTGAACTCCCCTGTGCAAGACTAGAAGGCAGTCTGGAGTGTTGTGAAGTAATCATGAAGTTACACGCTTGTCATTTCTTGTACAATCACTCAGAACTAATGCATATCACTTTTTCCAATTATAATCATTCCACCATTTAACAAGCACAAAAGACCTTAGATTCCAATTTGCCACTGATGCCTCGCTCTCACTTGCTTATTTCTTGGCATTTTAGTCTTGCTAGGTTGCTCATGGCTCCAATAATAGTGTTCTCCTTTTCTAAAACATACTTGCAAAAAAATACAAACATACAAACAAACAGGCTTCAGAAGGAGTCTGCCCAACATGAATCTCACATTATAGGCCTTCTGTTTCCATTGCCATGGTATGCTCTCATCTCTTGTAATTCTTTTCTGCTACAGTAAATTTATGTGATATATGTATTTGTGTGGGGGCTTCTCTGCTGGCCATATCAAGCTTTTTCAGTCTCTGTCTCGTTACGATGAATAAGCAGGTCAGTGTCGGCCTGTGCTAGTCTGGATACACAAACAAGCCATCAGTGGCTCCAGAAACATCACCATCTTCACACTTTGTTAGCTGCAGCTTCCTTCAGTGAGTATTAATGTGCTGGAACGAGCTGTGAGACAGGCTGGCTTTGGATACGCAGCCTTGAACATGAGCTACATATAAGAGGAAATTGGTATTTTCATTTGCTGCACATGCTTTAATGATATTAAGCAATCTAATATGGTGCATACGCTGGATTTTGGTAATGTTTCTCTTGAGAATTTCCGACGGTAATGGCAATTTAAAATGACAACCTAACGTTTATATGGCTCCTTTCATCTCAGAGCCTTTCCACTTTATAAAGTTAGGTGAAGCAATCATTTTACTTACCCATCACAGAAATTCTACCACCTCTAGGGCAAACCTGAGCTTACTTTCAAAATTGACTCAACATTACAGATAATTATGACAAGAGGCAAAAGCAACACGGTAAATGAAGGACTAATAAGGAATACAGAAAGATAAAATGATCTCCAAAGGAAATTTTAGCTTAAAGGTAAAAATCCGTAAACAAATATTTCCCCGGGGTTATTTAATAAGCAATGGTGCATAGGACTGTGAACTCCCATGCCAGCCACTAGAGAGCATGTTAGGGTTACAGATTTAAAGCTAATCCTCAGAAGGTTGAATTTAGATCATTGGAAGGGAAAAAAAAATAGAAATCACAGAATGTAACAAAACTAGGACAAAAAAATACTCATAGGATGAGGATACTTTTTAAAATGTCATATTCTCCTTACTGAAAATATAACCATGACCCCTCTGGTCTATATTTGTCTAGTCAGCAAGATTAAGTACATACATGTACTCAGAGAGAGATAGGGGAGACACTCAAAACTTGGGAAAATTATTTTCAAGCTATATCAATTTACAGACACTTTTCAAAAGTTCTGTGTGTGTCTGTATTCACTTTTTCTTGATCCAGTGCTTTTAGGAATCACATAAGGGAGATGAATTAATTTATAGGTAGATATGGGATCCAGGACACACATTTAGTATACTCTAAATTGTCACAGGCTGTGTCCTGTGGAGCAGAAACAAGGATCCAACTGTACCCTGCTTCCAAAAGTATTCAAACAAGAAGCTGCCTCAGGTAGAACTAAAATCATCTAAATAGTCAGGCATGTTGTGTCTCCACTACTTTCTTCCACATGGTGATTCTTTTGCTGGTGCTGTTTACAACTCCCCAAACCTATAAACCAGGCTAATCCCCAATGGCTGTTTGATTAACTAGAACTTCTATGGAGTCCGCTGACACTGTATCTGGAGAGCCCCAAGCGTTGTGGAGAGACTGTTCTTTGTTCTTTATATGACCTTTTTTTCTCTCTCACATCTATCCATCAACGTTTTAAACATAACTGAAAAACTTAGAGAGCTATGACTAAAAGTGAATTCCTCTGTAAATTTTAGTTGCTAGGTCTTAAGCATTCTCAAGAATCTACTAGTCCTTGAGACATTTACAAATATAAAAATAACAGAGGGGACAAAGAAATTCCTTTTAATAATTTTATCCTATGGGAGTTCTTTTAATTTAAGCCTAATTGGATTAATTTCAGAAATCACAAAAGGGATATATCTGTTGAAATAAATCTAGATTAAAACGCTTCAATAAACTATAAGTACATAGCAAAGTTTAAAAAGAAAAGCCAGCTGAGCTAGGATTCTGGCAACATGAATTCCCCTTTGCTCCACCAGGGAGGGAATGAAGACATTGTATCACAGTCCCCAGATGTCATTTTTGAAAGGACATATTGTAAACACTGCAATTGCCTTTCTATTAGCACACACAGACTATGTATCTCCTGTTCATAAAAGCCAACACAGTGGCATGCCCAACAGAAGCCATCAAGACACTGCTTTTCCTGACTTCCTTACTGTAAGAAATATATCCTATCTTTATTTCACCAGTTTCTCAACAATTCTGACAACATTTGTTGAGACTGAGACTCAATGTTAGTTTCCAAGTCATACTTGAACCATTAGAATATGGGAGGTGAATAAGAGTTGATTCAAGCAAGCATGCCTTAACATTGCCGCAGGTGTTTTCTTTTTCAGCTGGTACTGGTGTGTTTGATTAGACTACCAGGCGCTTGTTTTCCTATAGCTTTTCGTGCAGTGTTGGATTGTCAATATATAAGGCTCATTGTCAGTACTCTAAGAAGTATCAGAAGAAGAGTTCTTGGTCTTTTATTTTGTCAAAAAAAAGTGGGGCAAGAAAATCCATGTTGTATATGCTTAAATTGTGTTTATTTGCAGCCGAATAGACACTTCTTTGGGTAAAAAGAAGTCCTTTTAAGTAGTTTGTATGATTTGTTAAATTCATAATATGATTCATCTAACTTGAGTACAGTAATGCAAGTATTTGTGGTAGGAAATGGCTTGCTCTCTCTTCTGTGAATAGAAAGAATGACTAAAACAACAGGATATTAAAATATATTAATATAACGTCTTCAAATAACAGCGACATTTGAAACCACAGAGAAGCACCACGCCCCTTCCATTCTAATGCCAAGACTTGAATGTATTTTCCTGTGTAGGAATTTCTTTGTGATGAACTTTCTGCAACTGATTATTTTTCACAATAAATGATAAATTGCAGTAGATATATCTCCAAGTGGATCACTACAAATTTGAGATAAAAGGATATGTTAATCTCATTCTAATTTCCTCCAATTTGTAAAACAAAACCCTTGTAATCTGTCCAAAATTGTAAATACTCAAGTGAGATCCTTGGAGCAAACAATTGTTGATTCAGTCTAGAAGCTGAAATTCTTTTTGCATCTCTCATTGGTTGGCTAAAAGATTTACAGATTAAAGTTTCTTGCACCATAAAATAGTGTTATGGTTTGAACCTGAAATGTCACCCAAAGGCTGAGGTGTTTAAACTTAGATTGCAGCACATTGATGGGCTTCTTTGAAGGTGATTGGATAATATAGGCATGGATCCGATCTATTGATGAATCTATTGATAGAGTCCTAATTTGATACTGTTAGTGGAACTCAGGGGAACCTTTAGGAGGTGCAAAGTAATTAGAGAAGTAGGTCACTGGGGGGGCTGTATTCAAAGGATGTATTTTCTTCTGTACTGTCTTTTCTCTCTCAGCTACACAGCAGACATGAGCCAAGCAGCTTCCTATGCCATTAACCCTTTCTTCCAGTGTATTGTTTTGCCTCACCGCAGGCCCACAGCCATGAAGCCAGGAAACAGGTTTATGAACCCTCTGAGATTGTAAGTAGAAATTTTACAATCTTTTTCTCCAGTCTTTGTTACAGCCAACATCATAGACAGACTGGCACAAACAAAACCCTCATGGGCTCTTTTATTCCTCATATTGATGGCTGTGAGAATCAGCCAGTTCGTATACATGGGAGGCATTTGAGACTTTAGTAACTTTATGTACCTAAAGCAGTTTGTGAGTGAATACAAAAGAGAGACAGGGAAAGGCTCACAAGGAAGGAGGATTTAGAACAATTCACAGCATTGTTCTAAACATGTTGGAGAAGGTTTGACTGAAATATCAGCAGTTGAAGGAGCAGCAGTATAGATGGAGCAGGAAATGTCACATGAAAATGATGCGCTCAGAAAAATGGCTCACCAGCCCACATTCACAACATAGCTGGCAACCTGTACGATTATGGATATCCTAAGGGACACCAGTCAGTCTGCTAAAAGTCTGAATGGACTTCAAACTATTTATGTATCCTGAACTTGCAATCCATTTTTAAGATTTTCTCAGTCTCAGGTTTTAATGTGTCTAAGAATTTACATTGACTTATTTAAAACTGTGTAATTCTCAAATCACTCCTAAACTGTGAATTGACAAACCTGAATGAGAGAAGTGAAATAAAATCTTGCAAATGAACTCGCTGGTGTCCAGGGCTATAAATAATGATGGAGGGTGTGAAAGTTCAGAGTATGGTTAGGACAAGGAAAAATTACAAAAGCTTTGCACCACTGTGAATATAAAGATGGCAAGAGAATAATATAGAGAAAAGATTCATAGGGGCACAGAATTGGCTTTTGTCTTCCAAGTGTCCATGCCTCTGAAGAGCTCCACTGAATGAAATCTGAGTTTAGTCATGTGACTTGCTTTGGTTAGCAAGAGAATAGCACATATGTCTAATGCAGATAATGAAGAAGTTTTGGGGGCTGAGGTATAACATCCCAGTGAATTAGGAGAGCATGACTCTGTGACTAAACCCATGCAACCTTGCATTTAGCACACTGATAATTGTCCTCAAACCATATATCAAAAAGCTGGCACCTGGGCCAGCCACCATATTGAGGCTACACTATATGCCCGGCTCTATTAGGTAATGGCACATAGGCAAAATATTCAAGGGTAGATTTAGAAGGTAGGCTCTGTAGATATAGAGAACAAGTGGCTGGTCAAGGCACAAGGATAAAAATCGTAAGAAGTCTGCTTAGAGATTGACTTTTAGACTATAGTAATTAAAAACTGATAACAGAAGACCAAAGGCAGAACCTAAACAAAGCCCTTCATTTAATTAACAAATGAGAGTGATGACAGAAACATGAACAGCAAATTGCGTATTTTGGGGTGTGGAGCCAGAACCAGAGTGTCACAGAAATCAAGGAAGGAGAGACTGCTAAAGGGAAAGTGCAGAAGGTTTTAAATGTTCAGAGCTGATAAAACAAAGAAACAAACACCTCCATAGCTTAGGACAGGACTATCATTTGACCAGTTTAAATTAGTGGGTACAAGAAAAATGGTGAGAAATGATTTATGGTTTTAAAAACTGAAGAATGTTGTTCATTAAGTGACTGCTCTCTTGAAAAAAATGGAATAGGAACATTATAAGGAGATATTTGCAAATATTAAAATACATGTAATTAACACATTGATTCCTTATCGAATGTAACATTACCTATCACAAGGACAGACACAGTTGAAGACATATTAATTTGTCTGATATATGATGCCTTTGTTTATGGCTAATATCTCTGGTATCACACCTAAGAAATCTCCAGAAAGCAAATGCATATTCACTTATTGAATACACTCACTAGCACTCCTTTCAAATCCTTAATAATATGTCTGGAAACATTGCATGCTTGGTCCTTTGACTGGCTAACTTAAAAAAAGAAATCTATGGAGCATAGAAGTTAGAAGGAACATAAGAATAGTCTTTTTTCTGTAAGTAAAAACACAATTTGGATTCTAAAACAGGGTTGAGAGAGCCATAATTGACTTGACAGTTCAAAAAAAAATAAGCCGAAGAATTAAGTGCTTGCACACTATCAAGCCTAAAAGCAAGCAAATTTGAAGATCCGAGTCTTGTAACTAAGGTAACTAAGAATTAAAAATATAGTGGCACTAGATTGATGGAGCTCTCAGATCTAATCAGAGACATTTCTTTGAGGAGTGGATGGAAATACACACAGAAATTTACAACTGGTCAGTGCAGAGAAGTGTCAGTGGAGATCTCGTCCATAAGTGGGACATCTATTTCACACTTTCTGATAGTTAATTTTGGTTGCAAAGTTAACATACTTGAGAAGAGGATACTTCTGCTGAGAAGTTGTTTCCATCAGAATGCCCCATGGGCATACTTGTGAAACTTTTTTTTTTTTTTTTTTTTTTTTGGTTTTTCAAGACAGAGCTTCTCTGTGTAACAGCCCTGGCTGTCCTGGACTCACTTTGTAGACCACGCTGGCCTCGAACTCCCAGAGATCCGCATGCTTCTGCCTCTCGAGTGCTGGGAGTAAAGGCGTGTGCCACCAATGCCCGTGAGACTTTTTTTTTTCAATAATTGATATAGAATAGCCCAGGCTACTGTGGATGGTACCATCTCCATGAAGGTAGGCCTGAGATGTATAGGAAAGGAAGCTGAACATGAGATAGAGAGTAAGCCGAAAGGCAATATTTTCCCCATCTCTACTTCAGTGTGTGGTCCTGGTTCCTGCCTAGAGTTTCTATCTGAGTTTCCATCAAGAATGTACCATAACATATGATATTAAATAAACCTATTCCTCTCCAAATTGTTTTCGGTTACAGTGTTATCACACAATAGAAACTAAACAAGAATATACCCCATCTTTCCAAGGGTCTTCTGAGCCTCTATGACAGAAGAGGGGCCCGAAAGATTATATGAATCAGAAAGCAGGAATGATAGAGGTGAAACTGTGTCTTCTGGACATTAAAGTACCAAGTACCAATGAGTTCATGAACTCACAGTGACTATGGTTTATCAGCAAAAGATCAAGCAGTCAATATTTCAGCATGAAGAGGACAGGAGTCTGTGTACGCCCCACCCCCAGCAGAGGACCTATTGACAGCTATCTGCTTGGGAGAGACAGTGAATTTTCTTTGAGGGTGTTGGCACTGATAGGTTGGCCATGATTTAGTGGATAGTCCCTTACCTATGAATATATGGGTAGCATCAATTTGACCCAGTGGGTTACAAAAATCAAACAGATATGTGGAGTTAGAAGGAAGTGGGTTACTGAGATGGACCTGTGGGTGTTAGCGAAGACCAGAGGTAAATATGATCAAAAAATACTATATGGATGTAGGAAACTCTCAAAAAGTTAATAAAAACATATTTTTAAGAAGAAAAATATCAGACGATAGGAATGAAGGTAAAATGAGACTGTTTTGTGAAGTTTGGAGAAGAAACAATAAAATTCTCATTTCTCCTCTTCCATTCGGGTCCCAAGATCACCCTCCAGTCGACTGGAAAGCTTAAGCTCATATGAATTAAAGAAGAGAAATTTGGGAGTTTGCAGAAGTAAAATAACATATGGACAACTGGTTAACCTTTAGACTTCCACACTACAGCCAGCCTTTCCAGCCTTTGGTAATTTCCCGAAAGATAAAAGCAGTTTCCCTTGGCTCTGAAACACCTCTGCATCTTTTTCATTAGGATTTACATTATATTGCAAAATTACTCACTGAGTTTTCTATTTATCAAAGTATTAGAAAGACAGCAGAAAAGGGCTCCCTAATAAATATACATTAATCTTTGCATATAGCATGTCATTTATACTCATGGATAAAATATTTGAAGTATATTTCTTAATAATTCTAACTGGGAACACTGAAGTATTTAATATGATATAACATGGGATTTGAAGTCAGAATTTCTGGATATGAAAATTCACAACCTCAGACAAGTTATTTAACCTCTAGAAAAACATTGCATAAAATAGAAATTTGTTTCAAGAATAGAATAAGATCTGTTTAAACTCCTTTCAATAGCACCTGGAAGATCAATGATTTTTTCTTTATCAAGTTGGGAACTTTTCTGCATAGTTGAGTTGCTTTATTTTGAAATATTTATAGAGCTTTACCATCCACATGACTGTTCTTCCCATATTTTTAAGGAGTCAAAATAAAAAGTTAAACATTTGTCTTTTGTCATCTGAAGTCTAAATCTTTCATGATGTGCCTATCAGTGGCATTTCCTTAACTCTGGGGAAGTTGAAGTGCTTCGCAAGCACAAAACAAAATTAGTTCAGTTTCTCAACTTAGAAATTGCTAGCCCAATGACTTGACAAAAAAAAAATCAGCCACGTCCACTTGTGCCACATGATCTGCACACACTGCATTGAAATATCAATTTAGAAATGCCACTTTCTGGGAGCAGCAAGTAATTACCTGCAAGAAACATATTTTATCACCACCTGTAGCTCATATCAGGCAACAAATCTTCAGTCCCTGGTACATGTTTCCTTGCAAATTGTGCTGCTGAGCAGTGCTATAATTTAACACTTTTAAATAAGATCTTGACACCTGTGTCATTTGTACAGGCTCAGATCTGGACCACCAGGTTGTTTTTCATTTTTGTTGTTGTTGTTTTCTCCCTTTAATATGAATGCACTATTTTTCATCTAACGATAAGCATACATTATATCTTTCCATTCTAACCAAACCTCTAAAGCTATTTCAGATTTCTGGAAATCCAAATGGCTACTCTGAGTTACGCTGAGCACATTACCTACCAGAAAGCAGCACCTTGATGAGCGTGCCCTGTCAACTATCCTTGAATGTTGATACGGAGGTTATTTGCTTTGAAATTGGATTCTAGCCTTCCCTGATCTGCTGTGTAAATGGAGACGCATGGGTTGAAGAAATTCTCAAAGTTTATGAAGAGGGTGATGTGTTTGTTCCCACGTCACCCAAGTCTTCTACTTTGATTCCAGCTGAAGTTCTCATCTCAGTAATATATATTCAAAGCCAAAAGTAGAAGAATTTTTTTTTCCTAATGGAAAGAAAACTTAGGAAAATTATTCCATGCATGAATTTCTTCTGTGATACGAGTTGGGTGCAAGTTGCAGGCTTTTGTAGCAGTGTGGCTTTCTGACCCTTCTTTAAACATTTAAGACTTAGTTCAAAAGTTCACTGAATAGGATGAGATGTGATTCTTAAGTATGAAGCCTTCAAAAAAATCTTCTAAATATATAATATTCTCAGTGAGACATGTCAGTCATTGTCAAGATGAAAGTCGTTTAAATGCTAAGTTCCTGGTAAACTGTGTCTGCGTTGTTGGGCTCTATTCACGAAGCAATACCTTAGCTGGATGTGTAGAGCATACAAAAATAGGATTTTATTATGGTATGTTTAGTATCACTGAATGCTGTGATGTGGGCTTGGAGGAAGGGAGTTTGCTATGCAAGTTACATGCTCATCACCACTATGTGTATGGCCCTCAGGGCAGCATGAAGAACTTCAGAGAAAACATATTAAATGGGCATGGGGAAACATCCTTTTTGACCCACATGAAAGGGCCTTTGTATAGATCTCATGAGCACAAGATTTTATTTTCAAGTGGATAAAGATGTGCAGTTCCTTTAGAATCAAAAGTAGATTGGCAACACTTTCTATAAATGGCAAGATAATTATGAGCGTATTTGGTATTCAGTGTAAAACATTCATCACTTTGAAGAGTTTTGGCATCAAGGCAGCTATAATAGGCAATCCCTCAAGGGTTCCTTTGTAATTTAACATGATGTTCTCTTATTGTGATGGCAGTTGATAAGTTAAAAGACAGAGAACGGAAGAAAGAAAACACGGTCCTGTGCCCAGTCCAATGCAGCTCTGCCAGGGACAGGGCAGAAATTTGCTGTGAAATGCAGACAGCAACAGTGTTGATTTCCTGAGATAAAGAATATTGACTGGTCGTGCATTTGTGAGAAATGTTTATACAGCCTTCTCTGGACTAAAGCCTAGCATTTACCTGACAAAAATAAACTGTTTCTAAAAACTTATAAAACTACTTTTCTTTTTCCCTGGTGTGTGGTAGGCTGATTAGAATGGCCCCAAATTCAACACTGCTTTCTGTGTCTACCTCCTTTGTTTGAGGGTATGTTGCAGCTACTCCAAGAGATTAATTCTATTTTCTCATCTCTTGAATCTGGATTGGGCTAGGAACTTACTTTGCCCTATGTGACAGGAGTGACAGGCTGCCAGGGTAGAGTCAGGGCTTTTAATGGCTCTCCTGAACACTGGTCCAGGTGTCATGGGAATGGGCCAGGATTAGCCTGCTGGAGGATGAGAGGCTCAATGAATAGTGATGAATTATCCCAGTTGGAGCCTTCCTAGGCTCACAAGCCACTAGCTGACCCGTGGCTGATGGCAAATTGCTGAGTAATCCCAGACAACATCACTGAAAGCTGGGCCAAACCAGAATTCAGTCCTAACAGCCAAATCTATATTGCTAGCCCCTATTAACAGTGAGCTGAAAATTGGTTGTAATTACAATCACACAATTTTGTGGGGGCTTATCACATAGCACTAGATAATTTTTTTTCTTTTTTTAATTTATTTTTTATTTCTTCAAGTTACATTTCCATCGCAAAGCCCTCTCTACTCCCCCCTCCAATCCCACCCTCCCACCCTCTTCCCCCTCAACATATTCATCCCCTTCCTTTTTTTTTTTAAGTTTAAGGTATATCTTTTTTCCCCAAACAGCTCCCCCTTTCAGTCCAATAAATGGATCTTTCTCTTATAACAATAAATAAAATACAAAACAACAGAAATAATTAGGCCACAATTATGAGAGTTGTATGGCTTAGCATACATTCCCAATGTCCAGTCCATTACATATTTGGCAACTGACTTTAACATTCTACTATCTAACCATCTCCATGGGTTTAAAGTTCTATATATAACTTAGCTTTCATACTAAATTGCATCACAATTTTAAAAACATCTTCTTAGATCCAGAACACCATCTAAATTCCTAAACAAATCAAAATTTAACTATGAGACTCTAGCTCTCTAGACTTCAACCAACTCAGAGACCTGAGAGGGATAAATATATCTGGTTTTACAGGAAGTGCAGGTCCAGCAGTTACCAAAATTAAGAAATGACATAACATTGGCAGCTTGGACAGTTCCCATGTTCTGTCCATACATTACAACATCAATCTTCAGCCGTTTGGCTCCATTTCTCTGACAGACATTGATTGTAGAGCAGGAATTATGAAGGACTTGTCTACCATGTCTTGTAAGAGCTAGGATGTTGACTTACCTGCTTCCAAGTTTTGTCCCTTTTGGACAGCATTCTGTCTACATTTGAAGCAAGGGATTTTTCTTGCCAAGAGATAGGCTTGCCACTAATTCAACCATCTCACACTGGAGATTCTTCAATGCTTATCTTCTGCTTGGAGTAGAATAGGGGGTGCTGTCAGGAGCAGACATGTTTCAGTACCAAAAAAAAAATTCTTAAGTTAAGAAAACATCTTTGAATGCCATATTCTGCAGATCTATTGGGGTTTTTGAAGACCACCTATCTATCTCTTATATTTGGATAAGCAAATGTTGCTTGTCTGTTAGCAACTTGATTTCTGATTAGCTTAGAAAATAACTGTGATAGACTGTCTTAGTACCTAACAAAATGACATGCTTGAATGACTATTAGTTTGCATTTCTTAATTATGCGAAACAGTTTATGACAGTGGTAGCAAAAGGCCAAACTCCACATTTCATTTTTAAGCATTACCTAGGTACAATACTTTAAAAAGAGTTACCCTTAATTTTGTATCAATATACAAATATCAATACAAGTGTGGCCAAATATAATCTTAATTTCATATCAATATAGAGAGGTATAAGGGCATATTCAATAATCGGTACTTTTTTCTTGATCATTTCTATATTATGTCTATGTCCCGTTTTTTCTCAAGTCTGTTCACCCCTACATAGGAGAGAAAGAAAGATACAGAAAAGAAAAAGAGAGAAGTCCCTGGGTCTAACCTCCAAAACCTATTTAACAAGACCATTTAACAGCTTGTAATCTCTCCCTCTAAATAACAAGATTATCTATAACCCATCAAATGAACAAAGGGGGGAAAATACCCACCCCACCTTCTGTAGATGGGACATTGCTCCCTTAAAATGACTTCCTGCTGATTTGGGATGTAGTAAACCTGTTTGGGGCCCAAATAAGAATGGAAAAATGGTTAAAAATATTAATAGGATCATTTGATGTTCAGTCATTTTGTGCTCAGCTATTTAAATGTCCAAAGAAGTTTGTAGACAAAAGCTGAACTTCAGGGCTTTACTGAAGTTATGGCTGGAACAGTGTGTGGAGCTGAACAATCTTAGCAATTTTGAGTTGTGGTGGTTGTAGACTTTTGAGGAAGCAGCTATTGAGGAATTCTGGAAGGCTGGATCATCAGGGCTACTTGTCTTCTTTGGTGTCTGATCTGTTTTCTTCTGAGATTTCAGTTGTCCAGATGTCCCTGGATTCCTAAGATGGATGCTTTAAATCTCCTGGAAAGATAAGAACTGAGCCCTGCCCTAATCCTAACTCTGGGACACTAACTTTTTTTTTGGGGGGGGGTCAGGTAATATTTTTTCTGGAGCAAATTTTCTATTTAGAGCTTGATTTCTGTCAGGCTGACCTTAAACTCTGAGATCTGCAGGTTTCTGTCTCTAGTGTGTTGGGATTAAGGGTGTATCCTCAAATAATGGGATTAAGGGTATGAACTATCACCACCCTGTTCCTTGTAACTCTAGAATTTATAAGACAACTAACTCTATAGTGATCCTCCTGTCTCTGCTGGAGTTAAAGGCATGGGCTAACACCTCACATTACATATATTTTACCTTAGCTCCATATTTTTCAACTCTTGGAGGTTTAGAAAACCAGGTTGAACTGAAGTAACCTTTAATTTATTTACAGTATTTTAAATCTCTTACCTGTTTTTATTTCCAAACCATGAAAATATCTTTTTATATCTCTAAAAAAAAAACAAAAAACAAAAAAACAAAAACTTTTAAGCTGCTATCATGTTTGTGTAAGCTATGCGGTTACCTGCAGTCTAACATTCTAATCTGAAATTAAGGCCATTTTCCTTTCATGCCAGTAAAGCAAGTATAACTCAGGGAAATTATAGTTTGAAAATTTTATATTGTATTTTTATTATATATATATATATTTTTTATAATTTATTTTTTATTTCTTCACGTTACATCTCAATCACAATCCCCTCACTACTCCCCCCTCCAGTCCCACCCTTCCACCATCCTCCCCCTCAATCCCCCCAACATCTACCCTTTTTCTTTTAGTTTAAGGCATATCTTTTTCCCCCCCAACAGCTCCCCCTTTCAGTTGAAAAAATGGTTCTTTCTCTTATAACAATAAATACAATACAAAACAACAAAAATAAATAGGCCACAATTATGAGAGTTATATGGCTTAGCATGCATTCCCAATGTCCAGTCCATATGTATTTGGCACCTGACTTTAACATTCTACTATCTAATCATCTCCAAGAGTTTAAAGTTCTCTATCTAACTCAGCATTCATACTAACTTGCCTCACAATTTTAAAAACATCTTCTTAGATCCAGAACACCCTCTTGATTCCTAAACAACTCAAAATTTAACTATGAGACTCTAGTTATCTATTCTTCAACCACCTAAGAAACCTGAGAAGGATGAATATATATGATTACATAGGAAGTGCAGGGACTGCAGCTTCCAAAACTAAGAAATGACATACCAGTGGCTGCCTGGACAGTTCCCATTTCTCTCCATACATTACAGCATCAATATTCAGCCATTTGGCCCTGTTTCTCTGACAGACGTTGATTGTAGAGCAGGAATTATGAAGGACTTGCGTACCCTGTCTTGGCAGAGGTAGGCTGTTGACTTACCTGCTTCCAAGTTTTGTCCCTTTTGGACAGCATTCTGTCTACAGTTGAAGCAAGGGGTTTTTCTTGCCAAGAAATAGGCTTGCCACTAATTCAACCATCTCACGCTGGAGATTCTTCGATGCTTATCTTCTACTTGGAGTAGAATAGGGGGTGCTGTCAGGAGCTGACATGTCTTGATATCAAAAATTCTTAAAATAAGAAAACATCTTTTAATGCCATATTCTGCAGATCCCTTGAGGTTTTTGAGGATGCCCTATCTATCTCTTATGTTTGGATAAGCAAATGTTGCTTGTCTCTTAGCAACTTGATTTCTGAATAGTTTAGAAAATAACTAACAAAGTCACTAACAAAATGACACACTTACATGAATATTAGTTTGCATTTCTTAATTCCCCTAAACAGTTTATGATGGTTGGTAGCAAAAGACCAAAACTTCACATTTCATTTTTAAGCATTACTAGGTACAATACCTTTAAGAAGCATTACCCTTAATTTTGTATCAATATACAGAGTTCAATTCCAATGTGGCCAAATATAATCTTAATTTTATATCAATATGCAAAGATCAATACCTATGTAGCCCAATGCAATCTTAATTTTGTATCAATATACAAGGGTCAATACCATTGTAGCCAAATATAATCTTTTTTTTTATAAATACTTTATTTTTTTTTTCTTCAAGTTACATCTCAGTCACAAACCCCTCCCCTCCCTATTCCCCCTTCCTATCCCGCCCTTCCACCCTCTTCCCCCCAGAAGTTTCCCCTTTCAGTCCAACAGATGGTTCCTTCTCTTATAAGAGTAAATACTATACAAAACAACAGATATAAATATTACACATTTATGAGAGTTAAATGGCCCAGTATACCTTCCCAATGTCCAGTTTATACATATTTGGCCCCTGACTTTAACATTCTACTATCTAACCATCTCCATGTGTTTAAAGGTCTATATCTGACTCAACATTCATACTAACTTGCAACACACTTTTAAGAGTATCTTCTTAGATCTATAACATCCTCTTGATTCCTAAACAACTCAAAATTTAGCTATGAGACTCTAGCTGTCTATTCTTCAACCACCTCAGAGACCTGAGAGGGATAAATATATTTGCTTATATAGGAAGTGCAGGGCCTGCAGCTTCCAAAACTAAGAAAGGACATACCAATGACTGCCTGGACAGTTCCCATTTTCTCTCCATACATTCCTGCATCAGTCTTCAGCCTTTGGGTCCTGTTTCTCTGACAGACATTTGTTGTAGAGCAGGGATTATGAAGGACTTACCTACCCTGTCTTGGCAGAGTTAGGCTGTCGACTTCCCTGCTACCAAGTATATTGATACAAAACTAGTAGTTTATTTTGCTAAAGTGGTATTGACCATTGTTTATTGTGCAAAAATAAGATTGTATTGGATTACATCGGTATTGATCTTTGTATATTGATACAAAATTAAGATTATAGTTGGCCACAATGGTATTGACCCTTGTATATGGATGTAATATTAAGATTGTATTGGGCTACATAGGCATTGATCTTTGTATATTGATACATAATTAAGAGTATATTTAACCACAATTGAATAGATCTTTGTATATTGATACAAAATTAAAGGTAACGCTTCCTAATGGTATCATACCTAGAGATACTTAAAAATAAAATGTGAAGCTCTGGCCTCTTGATACCAACCATCTAAAACGGTCTAGGATAGTTAAGTAAAACAAACTCCTAGTCATGCAAACATGTCACTTTGTTAGTTACTATGACAGTCTATCACAGATATTCTCTAAACTACCCAGTAATCAAGTTGCTAAGAGACAAGCAACATTTGCTTATCTAAATACAAGAGATGGATAGGGCATCTTCAAAAACCCGAAGAGATCTGCAGAATATGGCATTCAAAGATGTTATCTTAAATCAAGATTTTCTTTTTTTTTTGATATCGAGACATATCAGCCTCTGACAGCACCCCCTATTCTACTCCAAGTAGAAGATAAGCATCGAAGAACCTCCACTGTAAGATGGTTGAATTAGTGGCAAGCCTATCTCTTGGCATGAAAAAACCCCTTACACCAACTGCAGACAGACTGCTGTCCAAAAAGGCCAAACATAATCTTAATTTTGTATCAATATACAAAGATCAATACCGATGTATTCCAATACAATTTTAATTTTGCATTAATATACAATGTTCAATACCAATTTAGCCAAATATAATATTAATTTTGTATCAATATACAAAGGTATAAGGGAATATTCAATAATTTGTCCTTTTTTTCTTGATCTTTCCTATACTATGTCTATGTCCCATTTTTTCTCAAGTCTGTTCACTCCTACATAGGAGAGAAAGAAGGATACAGGAAAAAAAAGAGAGAAGTCCCTGGGTCTAACCTCCACAACCCATTTAACACGACCATTTAATGGCTTGTAGTCTCTTCCCCTAAATAACAAAATTTTCTATTATCCATCAAATAACCAAAGGGGGGGGGGACACCCTCCCCACCTTCTGGGCATGGGATGTCACTCTCTTAAAATGACTTCCTGCTGTTTTGGGCCTTAGTAAACCTGTTTTGGGCCCAAATGAGAATGGAAAAATGGTTAAAAATGAAATGTTAATAGAATCATTTGATGTTCAGTCCTTTTGTGCTCAGCTATTTAGATGTCCTAAGAAGTTCGTAGACAGAAACTGATCTTCAGGGCTTTACTGAAGTTCTGGCTGGAGCAGTCTGTGGAGCTGAATGATCTTAGCTCTTTTGAGTTGTTGAGGTTGTAGACTTTTGAGGAAAAAGCTATTTAGGAAGTCTGCAAGGCTGTATCGTCTGGGCCACTCATCTTCTTTGGTGTCTGATCTGTTTTCTGCTGAGGTTTCTGTTGTCCAGTTGTCCTGGATTCCTTGAATGGATGCTTTAAATCTCCCAGAAATATAAGAACAGAGCCCTGCCCTAATCCTAACTCTGGGACAATTACCTTTTTTTGGGGGGGAATCAGGTAATATTTTTCCTGGAGCAAATTTAGTGTTTTGACAATATATAAAGTATTATCTTTCAATCCAGATTAAAGAAGAAATTATTTTGATATTTTGGAGCTAAACAAACCTTTAGTGTTTATATGTTGAGATCTCAAAGGACAATTTGTTTGAATTGCAGCATGCCTTTTGTAAGTAGCTTTTAAACTTAAATCCTTCCAAATCCTATGTGCCTGTCTCTGCATTCTAAGTATTGGGATCAAAGACATGTGGTTCCCAACTGATGGGATTAAAGATGTGCTCCACCACCCCTGGATCGAAGTTTTTCTCTATTTAGAGCTTCTTTTGTATCAGGCTGATCTTGAGCTCTGAGTTCTGCCTGTTTCTGTCTCTAGTGTGTTGGGATTAAGGGTGTATTCTTCTCAAATGATGGGATTAAGGGTGTGCACCATTACCACCCTGTTCCTTGTAACTCTAGAATTTATAGGACAACTAACTCTATAATGCTCCTCCTGTCTCTGCTGGATTTTATTATATATTTTTTAAGATTGTTAGCTCTTTTCTTAAAATAGTATTATTTTGTTTTCTCAAGTTACTTCTATAACATAGTTTCCTCCCTCTTCCCCTCCTGGGCCCTCCCTCCCTCCTTTCCTTCTCCCCTCCTGGCCCCTCTCTCCCTCCCTCCATTTCTCCCTTATTTTTCCTCTACTTGGTACTCTCCTTCTCCTCAGATTAGGTGGGCCCTCACATATCATACTCTCTCAGATCTTCAGTAATGTGAGGTCCAAGAGCTTCCACTTGTACTGGGGCTTGATATGGCACACCATCTAGGGTAAGGTGTTCCACTAACCTGCAGCAGATTCCATGACTCACTGGTGGGTGAAGTTTTTCCTAGGATAGATATGCTAGGTTCCTATCTATTTGAGTTATGGGTTGTAGGATAGTTATTCTGTGATGTGTGGTTAATATCCATTTATAAGAAGGTACTTACCATATTTATCTCTCTGGGACTGAGTCTGCTCACTTAGGATGATCCTTTCTAGCTCCATCCATTTGGTTTCGAATTGCATGATTTCCTCTTTTCTGATAGCTGTGTAGTATTCCATTGTATAAATGTACCACAGATTTTTTTATTCATTCTTCAGTTGAAGGACATCTGGGTTGCTTCCAGTTTCTGGCTATTACAAATAAAGCTGCTATGAACTTTGTTGAGGCAATGTCCTTGTGGTTTCATTTTGAATATTTTGGATATATGCCCAAGAGGGGTATGGCTGGGTCTTGAGGTAGAATTATTCCCAATTTTCTAAGATATCTCCACATTGATTTCCAAAGTGGTTGCAGAAGTTTGCAGTCCCATCAGCAATAAGGGAGTGTTCCTCTTTCTCCACATCCTTGCCAGCATGTGCTATCATTTGAGTTTTTGATCTTAGCCATTCTGACAGGTGTGAGATTGAATCTCAGAGTTGTTTTAAGTTGCATTTCCCCGATGACCAAAGATGTTGAACATTTCTTCAGGTGCCTCTCGGCCTTTAGATATTCCTCTTCTGTGAATTCTTGGTTTAGCTCTGTACCCCATTTATTGATGGTGTTATTTGATTTTTTTGGTGATTAATTTCTTCAGTTCTTTGTATATTTTGGATATTAGCCCTCTGTCAGATGTTGGGTTGGTGAAGATCCTTTCCCAGTCTGTAGGCTGCTGTTTTGTTCTAAGGACAGTGTCCTTTGCCTTACAGAAGCTTTTCAACTTCATAAGGTCCCATTTATTGATTGTTTGTTTTAGTACTTGAGCTATGGGTATTCTGTTCATGAAGTTGCTACCAGTGCCAGTCAGTTCCAGACTTTTCCCCACTTTCTCTTCCATTAATGTTAATGTGTCTGGATTTATGTTGAGGTCTTTGATCCGCTTATACTTAAGTTTTGTACAGGGTGATAAGTATGGATATATTTGCATTCTTCTACATGTTGACATCCAGTTAGACCAGCACCATTTATTGAAGATGCTGTCCTTTTTCCAGTGTATGGTGTTGGCTTCTTTGACAAAAATTAAGTGACTGTAGGTGTGTGGGTTTATTTCTGAGTCTTCAATTCAATTCCATTGGTCAACTGGTCCATTCCTATACCAGTACCATGCTGTTTTTATTGCTATTGCTCTGTAGTACAGCTTGAAATCCGGAATGGTGATATCTCCAGATGTTCTGTTATTCTACATGATTGATTTAGCTATTCTGGGTCTTTTGTTATTCCATATGAAGTTGAGAATTTTTTTCCCATATCTGTAAATAATTGAGTTGGTATTTGTATAGGAATCTCATTAAATCCATATATTGCTTTTGGTAGGATGGCCATTTTTATTATGTTGATCCTACCTATCCAGGAGCAAGGGAGATCTTTCCATCTTTTAATATCTTCTTCAATTTCTTTATTTGGAGACTTAAAGTTTTTGTCATACAGGTCTTTTACTTGCTTGGTTAGAGTTACCACCGGTATTTTAAGTATTTGTGGCTATTGTGAAGGGTATTGATTGTCTTATTTCTTTCTTAGCCCATTTATCTTTTGTGTAAAGAAGGGCTACTGATTTTTTTTTTGAACTGATTTTGTATCCAGCCACCTTGCTGAAGGAATTTATCAGCTGTAGGAGTTCTCTGGTGGAATTTTGGGGGTCACTTATGTACACTATCATATCATCTGCAAATAGGGATACTTTGACTTCTTCCTTTCCAATTTGTATACCCTTGATCTCTTTTAGTTGTTTTATTGCTCTAGCTAAAACTTCAAGTACTATGTTGAAGAGATATGGAGAGAGTGGGCAGCCTTGCCTTGTCCCTGATTTTAGAGGAAATGCTTTACGTTTCTCTCCATTTAGTTTGATGTCGACTATTGGCTTGTTGTAAATTGCCTTTATTATGTTTAAGCATGGTCCTTGTATGCCTGATCTCTCTAAGACTTTTATCATGAAAGGGTGCTGTATTTTGTCAAAAGCTTTTTAAGCATCCAATGAGATGATTATGTGGTTCTTTTCTTTCAGCTTATTTATGTGGTGGATTACATTGATGGATTTTCTAATGTTGAACCACCCCTGCATCCCTGGGATGAAGCCTACTTAATCATGGTGTATGATACTTTTGATGTGATCTTGGATCCTATTTGCAAGTATTTTATTAAGTATCTTTGCATCCATGTTCATTAAGGAAATTGGTCTGAAATTTTTTTCTCTATTGGGTCTTTGTGAGATTTAGGTATCAGGGTGACTGTGGCCTCATAGAATGAATTCAGCAGTATTCCTACTGTTTCTATGTTGTGGATGTGTTTGAAGAATATTGGTGTTATCTCTTCTTTGAATGTCTGGTAGAATTCTGTGCTGAAACCATCTGGCCCTGGGTTTTTTTTGGTTGGAAGACTTCTATGAATTCTTCTATCTCCTTAAGAGTTATAGGACTGTTTAATTTGTTGACCTGTTCTTGATTTAACCTTGGAAGGTGGAATCTATCAAGAAAATTGTTCATTTCATTTAGATTTTCCAATTTTGTGGAGTATAAGTTTTTGAAGTTGGACCTAATGATTCTTTGGATTTCTTCGATGTCTGTTGTTATTTCCCCCTTTTTTTCTGATTTTGTTGTTTTGGGTATTTTCCCTCTGCCTTTTGGTTAGGTTAGCTAAGGGCTTGTCTGTTTTGTTGATTTTCTCAAAGAACCAACTCTTGGTGTTGTCAATTCTTTGTATTGTTCTTCTTGTTTCTAAGTTGTTGATTTCAACCCTGAGTTTCATTACTTCCTCTCATCTGCTCCTCTTGGGAGTGTTTGTTTCTTTTTGTTCTAGCTCCTTCAGATGTGCTTTTATGTGGCTAGTATGGGAACTCTCCAGTTTCTTTTTGAAGGCACTTAATGCTTTAAACTTTCCTCTTAGCACTGCTTTCAATGTGTCCCATAAGTTTGGGTATGTTGTGACTTCATTTTCATTGAGTTCTAAGAAGACTTGAATTTTGTAGAGAGCTGCGACGTGCCGCGCCTTAAAGATGGCGCTGGTCTCCACCTTCCACCAGCCCGACAGTGAGCGCTCTCAGTGGTAAACAAGTCCATATTTGGCTAAGACCGCTGATCTGGCTTGCTTCCGCATACGTGGGCCTCTAAGATAGCACCACGTGGCTTTACTTGATTGGCTGTTCATTTAGTATTTAGCCTGTGGGTTGGGTCTGCCCGGGCATTCGGAAGACTATTTTCAAGGGACCTGAATAAACTGCAGGAGAAGAGTTTTTGTGAGTTGCGTCATTCCTTGCTGGACAAGGGGGGACGCGACAAAGTGGTGGCCCGTACGGGGAACCCAGAAAAGATTCAGAACTCCTGCAGTCAGGGGCAACGCGTTGGTAAGTTCCTGGGATAAATCAGGACAATAAAGTTTCATGGAGATAGCGAACACAAGGTAAAGTTTCGCGGAGATAGCGAACATACGGTGAAGTTTCGCGGAGATAGTGAACGTACGGTAAAGTTTCGCGGAGATAGTGAACAAAAGATACAGTTTCGTGGGGAAGCTGCAAACTGAAAGTAAATTTTTAAAACATGGGGTTGTCTGAGTCACACCCAATTTTTCTGGCTCTTCAGGAGCTACTTTTAGCTAGGAAATTAAAGATTAAGAAGTCTACCCTAGAAAGATTTTTGAATGAATGTGATTCCGTGGCTCCGTGGTTTGCGGTGTCCGGGAATCTTACAGTATCCTGCTGGGACAGATTAGGCAGGGACTTGGATTTTGCTTGGGAGCAGGGGACTCTGAAGCATGGAGTAAGACCGATTTGGAAAATGGTGAGGAGTTGTTTAGAAGATCAGAGATGTTGTAATGCAATCAAAGAGGGAGAGTCAGCCTTGGAACTGCTGCAAGGGGAAAGATCTGAGCAAGTAGACAGTGAAAAGGAAAGTAACAAAGGCGAAAGATTTGAGCAGGCAGACAGTGAAAAGGGAGGCAAAAAGAAAGTTCCTCTCTATCCTGATCTCACAGATTTTAGAGATTTTAGAGATTTTGAGGACTCAGAGAGCACAGATTCTGAAGGAGAGCTACACGCTCTACTAGAACAGTTGGAGAGGACTGTTATAAGAAAAAAGGAAGAGAACAAGGTAAAAGAGAAGGACACGCAGGCGGCAGTCAGTGTGGGAGGAGCTGCTGCTGCAGTCGGTGTGGGTGGAGCTGTTGCCATGGCGCCTGACACGTCAGCGGCAGTCGGAGTGGGTGGAGTCATTGCTACAGTGCCTTCAGCCACGCTGGCGGCAGCTGGCGTAAACAAAGCCGTTGCCATGGCACCTTCAACTCCTCCTCCATATCCAGAAGCCACTCAGATAGATCAGCCTGTTCAGTCACTGAAAGTAGGGAGATCTTTCTGCCCGGGGATGTGGACACAAGTAAGAACAGAATTACAGTTTGCTTATCCTGTATATCAAGACCCACAAGGGAACAGGTACGAGGAACCGCTTGATTTTAAAGTGGTAAAATCTCTTGCAGAGTCGGTTCGTACCTATGGTACTACTGCTTCTTTTACAATGGCTCAAGTAGAAGCATTAAGCAGACATTGTATGACTCCAAGTGATTGGAGTGGCCTGGTCCATGCCTGCTTAAGTCCAGGGCAATACTTAGACTGGAAAGCTTTCTTGATTGAGTATGCCACTGAGCAAGCAGCCAATAATCAGAGAGATGGAAATCCAGCCTGGGATAGAGATATGCTGCTTGGGCAGGGGAGATTTGCCAACCAGCAGATAGGATATCCTATTCAGATTTATGAGCAAATAAACAAGATAGCTATCAAGGCTTGGAGATCTCTTCCTAATAAAGGGGAGGTGAGTGGGAACTTAACTAAGATTCTACAGGGCCCCATGGAGCCTTTTTCAGATTTTGTAGCACGAATGGTGGAAGCAGCAGGGAAGATTTTTGGTGACCCGGATGCTGCTTTGCCACTAATAAAACAGTTGGTCTATGAGCAATGTACCAAAGAATGTAGAGCCGCTATCACCCCTTATAAGAACAAAGGCCTAGAAGCCTGGATGAAAGTGTGTAGAGAGCTTGGAGGGCCATTAACTAATGCTGGTCTTGCTGCCGCAGTAATACAGTTGGCCAGAAAAGGTGGAGGAAGTTCAGGAGTTTGTTTTAAGTGTGGCAAGATGGGACACTTTAAAAGACAGTGCCCCAGGGGAAGGAGTACAGAAAGTACAGGAAGTGTACAACGCCCCAGGCGGCTGGGGTTATGCCCAAAATGTAAAAAAGGGAACCATTGGGCTAATGAATGCTGTTCAGTGATAGACATCCATGGCCAGCCTTTAACTCAAGGTTACGGTGGCGCTCGTCCAAAAAACGGACAGCGGGGCCCACGACCTCAGGGCCCACAAATATATGGGGCAGTAGAGAATCAGGACAAAGAACAGAATCAAGAGAGATGGCCAACCCTCCGCCATCCGAGAGACCGCGGAGAGCCACTGCAGGCTCAGCAGGATTGGACCTCTGCTCCACCACCAGACTCGTATTAACACCCCAAATGGGGGTCCAGTTAATTGAAACAGATTTTAAAGGACCCCTTGAACCTGGTACAGTTGGTTTGTTGTTGGGGAGGTCATCATCAGCCTTGAGAGGACTTATTGTCCATCCTGGAGTTATAGATCCAGATTATACAGGAGTGGTTAAGATCATGGTAGCCTCCCCCCGTGGTATAACGGCTATCTCTCCTGGAGATAGAATTGCTCAATTGATCATGTTGCCGAGCTTACATGACCGCTATGCAGCAAAGGATAGAGAGAGAGGAAAAGATGGTTTTGGGTCCACGGGCACAGATTTGACTTTTCTCTCCCTGGATTTGGACCAACGCCCTGTCTTGGAGTTAAAAGTTGATGGTAAAAAGATCCTGGGCCTTTTGGATACTGGGGCTGATAGGAGTATCATAGCAAAGAAAGACTGGCCTTCAGGTTGGCCCGTACAAGCCTCTTCTCAAACACTTCAAGGCCTGGGTTATGCTAAGACTCCAGATATGAGTGCAAGGTTATTAAAGTGGCAGGACCAAGAGAACCACTCAGGAGAAATGCAGCCATATGTACTTGAGCTCCCTATCTCCCTTTGGGGAAGAGACCTTTTAAAGGATATGGGATTTAAATTGAGTAATGACTATTCTGATTCAGCCCAACGTATGATGCAAGATATGGGATATGCTCCAGGCTTTGGAATAGGAAAATATTTGCAGGGACGAAAGAGTCCCATATCTATGCAGCAAAGACAAAAGAGACAGGGCCTGGGTTTTTCCTAGGGGCCACTGAGGAGGGCATTCCTATAACTTGGAAAACGGAGGATCCAGTATGGGTTCCTCAGTGGCCACTTTCCTCTGTAAAATTGAATGCAGCCAAAGATTTGGTGGATGAACAGATGTCTTTAAAGCATATAAAACCATCTGTATCTCCCTGGAATACACCTATCTTTGTCGTTAAAAAGAAATCTGGAAAATGGAGATTGTTGCATGACCTGCGTGCCATAAATCAACAAATGCAGATCATGGGCCCAGTGCAACGCGACTTGCTGCTTTTATCATATTTGCCAGCCTCATGGCCCATTATAGTTATAGATATAAGAGATTGTTTTTTCTCCATCCCTTTGTGTGCCAAAGATAGTGAGAGATTTGCATTTACTGTTCCATCCTGTAACCATGAGGAACCTGATCAGCGGTTTGAATGGGTAGTATTGCCCCAGGGCATGGCAAACAGCCCCACTATGTGCCAACTATATGTGGGGGAAGCCATTGCTCCCTTGAGAAAGAATTTTCCAGATTTGAGATGTGTTCATTATATGGATGATATCTTACTGGCAGCTAAGAGTGAACAAATGTTAGATCGGGCCTATGAAGAATTAGTTCTATTATTAAAAAAGAAAAGGTTGTTTATTGCTCCTGATAAGGTTCAAAATGAAAATGTGGTTGATTATTTAGGAGCGAAGGTTGGACCTGAAAAGATAATACCTCAAAAGATTGAGATAAGAAAAGATAATTTAAAGACTTTAAATGATTTTTCAAAGGTTGTTAGGAGATATCAATTGGGTAAGAGGCTATTTAAAGTTACCAAATTATGAAATAAGACTCCTATATGATATTTTGAAAGGTGACTCAGCACTTAATTCTCCTAGGCAATTAACAGACGAAGCAAGAAAAGCTTTATGTAAAGTGGAAGAAAGGTTACAGAGTGCCTTCCTAAAGAGATGGCAGGAAGGACAGCCCATTGCATTGTGCATATTTGCCACCTATGGTCAACCTACAGGATTGTTATGGCAGGACGGACCATTATTATGGACCTATTCAAAGATTTCTCCGAAAAAATCCATAGAACATTATCCCACTGCACTTGCTGCTTTAGCCTTGAATGGTATCCAACAATGCTTGCAGTCTTTTGGAGTTGCTCCTGCCAGTATAATAGTGCCCTATTCCAGTTATCAAATTAAGATTTTGTGTGGCACTGTAGATGACTGGGCAATATTGCAATGTAGCTTTGAAGGAGTGATTGATAACCATTACCCTAAACATCCATTGCTAACATTTTTTAAAGAGCACCCAGTGATATTCCCTAAGGTTACTTCAGCAGTACCACTTCAAGGGTCACCAAATGTGTTTACTGATGGCTCAAAGACAGGCTGTGGAGCCTATTTGATAGAAAGACAAGAGCCCGTGTTATGTCAATTTCAACCGGGCTCCCCCCAAATAGTAGAATTGAAAATAGTAATGGAGGTGTTTAAAAGATGTCAATTTGCATTCAATTTGATTTCAGATTCAGTCTATGTGGTCAACGCAGTGAAAGTATTAGAATTAGCAGGTCCTATTAAGAATAGTAGTACAGTATGTGCCTTATTACAAGAGTTACAAGTTTTAATCTGGCAGAGAAAAAGGTGTTTTATATTCAACATATCAGAGCACATACAGGATTACCTGGACCATTAAGTGAAGGTAATGATAAAGTTGATCAATGGACCAGGATGGAATGCATTTTTTGGAGCTCATTCCTGGACCAAGCCAGACAGTTTCACCAATTATTTCATGTAAATGCAAAAACTCTACAGCAGAAATTCCATTTGTCTAGAGCAGATGCTAGACAAGTAGTTTTGGACTGTCCTCAGTGTGTGATTCATCATCATCCTCCCAGTGTGGGAGTGAACCCTAGAGGGTTGTTGCCACTCAAAATCTGGCAAATGGACGTTACCCACATTTCAGAGTTTGGAACCTTAAAATATATTCATGTATCTGTGGATACCTGCTCAGGTGTCATACATGCTACACCTATGAGTGGAGAAAAGGCTCGCAATGTCATAGGACATTGCTTAGAGGCCTGGGCTGCATGGGGAAAACCACAGCAGCTAAAAACGGACAATGGACCAGCCTATACGGCTCAGTCCTTTGTCTCCTTCTGTAATCAGATGGAGGTACAGCTTAATCACGGATTACCATACAATCCTCAAGGACAAGGAATTGTGGAACGTGCTCATCGCACCTTGAAAGAATGCTTGCAAAAACAAAAAGGGGGAATAGGCCAAGGCCGTACCCCCAAGGAGAGAATGTCTTTAGCCTTATTTACTGTAAATTTTTTCAATTTGGATGCTCAAGGCCGCTCAGCAGCGGACAGACATCAGGATTCCCATGGTTCACCTAAAAGCATGGTGAAGTGGAAGGACATTCTGACAGGCTCTTGGTGGGGGCCTGACCCCGTGCTAACATGGGCGAGAGGGTCTGTTTGTGTTTTTCCTCAGGATCAACAAGATCCAGTGTGGGTGCCTGAACGCCTTGTGAGGAAGATTCGTCATGAAGACCTTCCTAAGGATCCTGGTGTTAGTAGCAGTGAGTATGTCAGGAATGACCGAGCCGAGATGGGGGATCCTGTCGATATTCCCAAAGCCGATGCCGGTCAGACATGATGCAACTGTGTTTCCACGCTTATTTAGCAGTAATAGAAGCTTAGGCTTACCCTACCTTCCCTTTGATGATCAGAGAAGCCCTATAGAGGGTAATAGAAATGTCAGCTTGAAGGGTAGTTTGTGCTTTTTATTGAGCTTCAATAGGTCAGATGATACAAAATGCATTAAATCGTCTCAGCAGTCAGCAGATTTTTTACCACAACTGAGGTTTGGGGGTAGGAGTGGTGGTTTGTTTTCAGGCAATGGTTCTCGCCTTGAAGGATGGTGGCCCACACGAGTTTCTGACCGGGACCCCCCCAGACAGCCACGCTGGGCACCTTTTTGTAGAGGATCCACAGGAGAGGAAGGACCTTTTCCCTGGACTGGATGTCAAGAGCGCAGAGCAGTTTGGGTTCAACAAGATCATTTTTCCTTTAGCCCCATGATTAGTAATATAGTGAATAAGTCTTGTACAGGAATGCTTGATATATCTACTAGGGATCCTCAGCAGACTGCCACCAATCCTTTTGATTTGTGGCTTTTGTGTGGAGTAAATGGAAGTTGCATGGACTTGGGACCTGTTATTATGCTTGGGGGAGGTGTTTATCAAAGAGGTAATTTTTCCCTAGGGTCTGCTACCAGATTGGATTTCTCTAGCGGTAGTGGCTCTGGTACTTGGAATTCTTTGTTTCATTCTTATCGCAACAAGAGCTTTTCAGCTTCGCCAGTATGTCTCTGGCCTCCTTTTCTGTGGATTGTAAGTAATGGGAGTGCATCCTTAGGTGAAGAAAAGTTAGTATGCACTCCGGGCACATGTTTTTATGCCCTATGCTGGAATGCCACAGCCTTTCCTGTGGCTGTGGTGACTAGAATGCCTCGATATGTACCAGTTCCTGTAGAGGCTCCTAATACCATGATGCTATTCAGATTTAAAAGAGATTTTGGCATCACTGCAGCTATTGTTACTGCTATCACTGTTGCTGCTGTGGGAGCTACTGCCTCAGCTATCGCCTTGTCTAGTTCTATACAGACTGCCAATGCCCTGAATAACATCTCAGCCACTGTGGCACAGGCATTGGATACTCAGGCCTCTATGAATTCTCATCTCAAAGGAGGTCTTATGATAGTTAATCAACGCATAGATTTAATACAAGAACAGATTGATTCTCTTTGGCAACTAGCACAATTGGGGTGTGAGTGGAAAATGCAAGGTTTGTGTGTTACTTCCGTACAATATCAAAATTATACAAAAGCTGCTAATTTGTCCAGACAATTGTCAAAGTTCCTCTTACAGGATTGGTCGGCTGAATTTGAAAATTTGATGAGAGAGCTGAGAGCGACAATCATCCACATCAACTCCACTCGGGTGGATCTGAGCCTGGCTACTGGCTTGACTTCTTGGATACAGACGGCTATGGATCTTCTTAAGGAGTGGGCGGGTGTAGGCTCTTTGGCGATACTAATGATACTAGCCTCTCTGGTTTGCCTATGGTGCATCTACAAAATGAGAACCACACAAAAGCGTAATGCAGCCATGATTATACAAGCCCTTGTTGCCATTGAGGCGGGCCAGTCCCCTCAGGCATGGCTTGCTGCTGTGAAGTAAATCTTCACTAAGCATAGTCCCTGTCCACTGAGGAATTTGTTCCACGGATATTAGGGTCTGGTAAGTCAGTGACGGAGTTGACGGGTAAGTCTCGGCCACCTAAGACAGGGCAGTCCCGAGTGGGGAGGCTGACCCAGAGACGGGTAAGAGTTTGAGCACCATCCTCCTACAGGCTCAGGCCCACCGTGAGATCCCCAAATAGGGGGATTACGAAACCTTTCCAGGGACTTCTACCAACTTTAGAAAAAATAAAAAAAAAAAAGGAGGAACTGTAGAGAGCTGCGACGTGCCGCGCCTTAAAGATGGCGCTGGTCTCCGCCTTCCACCAGCCCGACGGTGAGCGCTCTCGGTGGTAAACAAGTCCATATTTGGCTAAGACCGCTGATCTGGCTTGCTTCCGCATACGTGGGCCTCTAAGATAGCACCACGTGGCTTTACTTGATTGGCTGTTCATTTAGTATTTAGCCTGTGGGTTGGGTCTGCCCGGGCATTCGGAAGACTGTTTTCAAGGGACCTGAATAAACTGCAGGAGAAGAGCTTTTGTGAGTTGCGTCATTCCTTGCTGGACAAGGGGGGACGCGACAGAATTTCTTTTTTTATTTCTTCCCTGACCAAGAGGTCATTGAGTAGAGAGTTGTTCAGTTTCCATATTTTTGCAGGCTCTCTGTTGTTTTTGTTATTGTTGAAGTCTAGTTTTACTCCATGATGGTCTCATAAGTTACAGGGGGTATTTTCAATTTTCCTGTATCTGTTGAGGCTTGCTTTGTGACCGACTATATGGTCAATTTTGGAGAAGGTTCCATGAGGTGCTGAGAAGAAAGTGTATTCTTTTGTTTTGGGGTGAAATGTTCTGTAGATATCAATTAGGTCCATTTGATTCATGACATCTGTGAGGCTCATTATTTCTGTTTGGTTTCTGCATCGTTGATCTATTCAGTGGTGAGAGTGGTGTGTTGAAGTCTCCCACTATTAATGTGTGTGGTTTAATGTGGGATTTGAGCTTCAGTAGTGTTTCTTTAACAAATGTGGGTGGTCTTACATTTGGGGCATAGATGTTCAGTATTGATATTTCATCTTGGTGGATTTTTCCTTTGATGAGTATGTAGTGTCCTTCCCCCATCTCTTTTGATGAATGTTGGTTGAAATTCCAATTTATTGCATACTAGAATGGCCACTCCAGGTTGTTTCTTGGGTCCATTTGCTTGGTATATATTTTTCCAGCCCTTTATTTGGAGATAATGCCTATCTTTTTTGCTGAGGTGTGTTTCTTGAAATCAGCAGAATGTGGGATTCTGTTTTCACATCCATTCTGCTAGTCTGTGTCTTTTTACTGGGGAATTGAGTCCATTGATATTGAGAGATATTAATGGCCAGTGGTTGTTACTTCCTATCATCTTGATGTTGGTGGAAATAGTGTTTGAGTGAGTTTCTCTTCTTTTGGTTTTGCCGCAGGCATGCTATTTGCTTCCTGTGCTTTCTTGTGTGTAGTTAACCTCTTTGGATTAGTGTTTTCCTTCCAACATCTGTAGAGCTGTATTTATGCATAGATATTGTTTGAATTTAGCTTTGTCATGGAATATCTTGTTTTCTCCATCTATGTTGATTGACAATTTTGCTGAGAATAGTAGTCTGGCCTGACATTTGTGGGTTTTTAGGGTCTGCAAGATGTCTGTACAGGCCCTTCTTGCTTTTAGAGTCTCTGAAGAAAAGTTAGGTGTGATTCTGATAGTATTGCCATTATATGGTACTTGACCCTTTTCCCCAGCAGCTTTTAATATTCTTTCTTTTTTCTGTACATTTAGTGTTTTGATTATTATGTGGCGGGAAGATTTTCTTTTCTGGTCTAATCTAATTGGACTTCTGTAAACTTCTTTTATAGTTATAGGCATCTCTTTTTTTAGATTTGGGAAATTCTCTTCAATGATTTTGTTGAAAATATTTTCTGGTCCATGGAGCTGGGAATCTTCTCTTCTATTCCTATTATTCTGAGATTTCATCTTTTCATTGTGTCCTTGATTTCCTGAAGGTTTTGTGTCAGGACTTTTTTAGATTTGACATTTTCTTTGACAGATGTATCAATTTATTTAATTTTATCCTCTGTGCCTGAAATTCTTTCTTCCATCTCTTGTATTCTGTTGGTGATCCTAGTGTCTGTAGTTCCTGTTCTTTTTTTAAGATTTTTCCAGTTGTATGGATGCCTCATATTGGATTTTCTTCATTGCTTCAACTTCCCTTTTCAGGTCTTCCATTCCTTTAAGCACATTATTCATTTCCATCACCTCCTTTGCAGTATTTTGTTGTTGCTATCTGAGGTATTTGATTTCCTCCCTTAGGCCTTCTATTATTAATGTAACCATATGATTAAGGTCATTTTCCTTTGTTTCAATCATGTTAGGATGTCCAGAGTTGTCTGTTGCATTATTGCTAGGTTCTGGAGACATATTGCTTTGGGTTGTTTTTTTTTTTTTTTTTTTTTTTTTGCCATGTTCTTGCACTGACCTTTTTCCATCTGATTGACCCTGGTGTTGTCTGTTTGCTTCTTTTGTCAGTTGACCTTGGTGCTCAGGAAAACTCCCTGCCCCCGGGATTGGCTGATCCTGAGATCCTGGTGTCCACCTCCAGATGGAGGGCAGGTTCCTGTAATAGACTTGATCTCAGAGAGTGACTGCTGCTCTCCTGAACTGGTTGTGATCCAATTGGACCAATATACAGGGGATTGGAGTCGGGAGGGCTTATTTCTGAGGACCTGAGAGCAGGTAGGTCTCCTCAGAAAGGCAGGTAGAGCTGTGATTGGGCCTGTGTTCTCCCCTCACTGACATAGTGTTTCTGGTTCAGCAGCTAGGCTGACTGTGCAGGCAGGGAGCTCCACTCAAGACAGGTGCCAGCCTCAGTGTGCCTGCTATTGACTGCTTCAAATGCTTGGGTGTTAGGGTGAGTGACCAGCCCCAATATTTGTGGAGAACACACAGTCGCCGGCTCTGTTTGCAATCAGTCTTGGCTCCTAATTGCTTTGCTGTGACTGGGTTAGGTCTCTGTCACTCTGCTACAGTGTACTCCATGTCACCCTGTTGGAAACTCCAAAAAAAAAAAAAATCTTACTTACCTTTGCTCTTGTGGTCAGGCTGTTTTTCCCTGTTGGGTGTACAGGTCCCAGTGCAGGCTGGATATCAGGCAGACAGGCAGAGCCGCTGATCTGTGGCTGGAGCCGTGGGCTGAATCAGCTCATGGGCTAGATATGCTCTAGCCAGTGCTCCTCTCCAGACTGGGTGACGGAGCTGGCTGATCTCAAGGGGGGGTGTTCCAGGGAATTGCATGAGCTGTTTCACATGGTGACCAGTCTCAGTGTTCGCTGTGGGAATTTAGACACCATCTGTGTTTCACAGTTGGCTAGGTAACCTCACATTTACTCCACAGTGACTAATCTCATTCACCTACTACTCAGATACAGTGCTCTATGGTCGGCGCATCTTCGATCCCCTTCTTTTTTCTTTTTTAAATGTTTATTTATTACTTCAATTTACATCTCCATCACAGTTCCCTCCCTCCACACCTCTTGGGCCCACCTTCTTCCCCTTCTCCCACGTATTCTACTCCTTCCATGTGGGGTGTCCTACATATCAGCCCCCTTCAGTTCAGCAACCACATGAGGGCTAAGAGCTTCTTGCACAGGGTGGGGGTATTTATGGCAGCTCCACTAGGGCAAATTGTCCCACTAACAAGTAACAAAGTCTATGTTCCTGTTCCTGTCAGTCTGTTGGCTGTAGTTTAGTTGTCCTGCACTATGTGGCTAAAATCCAGTTTTAAGTGAATAGATGCCATGTGCATCTTTCTGGGTCTGGGTTAGCTCATTCAGGATGAACTTTTCTAGTTCTATCCATTTGGAAGCAAATTGCATGAATTCCTTGTTTCTGATGGTTGAGTAGTATTCCATTGTGTAAATGTACCACTATAGAAAAAAGCAAAAGTTAATTAAATTACATTACATTGCATTGGGTGCCATTTGTCGAAATAATTAATTAAATTGTTTAAGAGTATTTATATTATTATTAATTGTTTCGATGGCTAATCGTTAACCAGACATTATACATGAGCACACAGACACTACGTGGATTCTAACAAGCCTTGGCCTGAGTTGAGCAATCTTAGCCTATCTAAGCTAGCTCTTAATTCTATTACCCAAATATGACCCCATATATACATATGTCCCCTTGGACTGCCATTTTCCATGCCATGCCAATGTTCCTGGCCATGTGGAATGAGGTTCCTTTCTCTAACCCATGGTGTGTGCCTCCTTCTTCCTGATCCTGGCTGGAATGCTCTTCTTCCTGCTGCTGGCTGGAATCCTTCTTCTTCCTGCTGCTGGTTGGAATGCATTCTTCTTCCTGCTACTGGCTGGAATCAATTAATCCTCTGTTTAAAGTGCAGGCTTCCTGTTCTAATCTCAGGAAGTCCCAACTTTCTCTGTCTTTGCCCAATCTCAGGCCTCGGCATTTTATTTAACCAGAGTCAATGTAAGTAACAGACAGCAAGCAGGACCAATTAATTAACATTTAGAATGCTTAATACTACCCCAACTTTTTTATCCATTTGTCGGTTGAGGGACATCTGGGTTGTTTCCAGTTTCTAGCTATTACAAACAAGGCTGCTATGAACATAGATGAGGAGGTGTCCTTGTAGTTTGGTGAGGAATTGTTTGGATATATACCCTGAAGTGGTATGGTTGGTTCTTGAGGTAGAGTTATTCCAAGTTTTCTAACATATCACCAGACTGATTTCCACAGAGGTTGTACAAGTTGACATTCCCATCAGCAATGGTGGAGTGTATCCCCCTTCTCCACAACCTCGCCATCATGTGCGGGCTTTTGAGTTTTTTATCTTAGCCATTCTGACAGGTATGAGATGGAATCTCAGAGTCGTCTTGAGTTGCATTTTTCTGATGATTAAGGATGTTGAGCACTTCTTCAAGTGTCTCTCAACAATTAGAGATTCCTCTTTTGTGAATTCTTCTTGGTTTTGGATAAATGTTTTGATGTTGTAGATTGAGGAACCACATTAAGAAGTATAAGGCACAGGTGTAACTGTAATTTTTCTGAGTGAATGTGAAACATGGGGAAAATGTGAGCTCTGAGGAGAATTATCTGTTTTCCTCATTATTAACCTTGCTTCTTTACCCTTAAGTTAAGCAACATATTTCCAAAGGCCTGTTTCCTTCAAAGCTAGAACTCCTGCACCTCCATGAAGCTTTGATGACTTCTTCAATTTGCTGCTTAAACTTTATAGAATTATAGTACTAATTATATCATGTTTTTCCTTCATGTTGCTTTTAAAGTTGCTAATGTTCTCCCCTTTCACAGTACAGAGAGTGTATCCTATCCATATTCATACTCAAGTCACCTTTTGTGTATATATATATATGTTTCTTTCTTCTTTTTTTTTTTTTCCTGAGGGAGGATTCTGACAAGTATTCCTGACTAGCCTGCAACTCACTATGTAGCTCGGGCTGGCCTCAGACCTATCATCCTTCTCTTTTTGCTTAGCAACAGCTTAAAGGACAGGAATGAGCCACTTCTCCAGGCTATCTTTAGTATACTGATGAAACTAAACAACACAAAAGCAGTCAAATAAATATGACTGTAGGTATTGCAAAGACACTACTCTGGGTCCCAGATTTCTGTATATGTTCTTGATGTTGCTGTAGGATGTTGTTAGGTGGCTTCTAGAACTGTCAGACAAATTAAATTTTAATTAATTGTTATTCTCCCAGCATATTTTTACTTTGTTCTTATTTATTTACCTAATTTTGCAAAAGTGGGACTTGATCCCAGGATTTCTACATGTTAGACATGCATTGTACCATTGAGCTACAACCCATTCTATTTTGCTCTACTTTTATTCTTCATTTTCTAGCATTAAAAGAAGCATATGAAGTTTATCACATATGTTAAAATTCCAAAGAAAATTTTTCTTTTCATTATTTATTTTATTACAGGTTATTTTTAATCCAATTTGCCTCTTTACCTATATGCAGCCTTTATCACTGCTCTTAAAGCCCTAATCTCTGATTTTATATCAGCATATTCTTTCAAGTTTTTAAATATATATACAACAAAACTTAGTTAATTTCATCACGGTGAAGATACATGATTTTATTAAACAGTGGGAATTTTAGAGATTATTAGTATGTTTTCATTAATCTTCCAGAAATGACTGAGATTATGTTTCACTCTTCTTTACCCAATATATTTTTCAGCTTTGTATTGTTTTGTTTCTACTTGACATAAACTTACAAATATCAAGTTACTTTTCATATAGATGAGATGAAAAGCCTTTTCCAATGGCAGTTATTTTATCAAATGTCCCATAAAGTGATTACAAAATAGCTATAAAGTTAAAATGCTGCATTCCTTTTTGAGTGTATTTAGATATTTTTATGCAGTTACTTAAACCATGTAAGTATTTAGCTTTAGGTAACCTAGACTCTCTCTACTCCAGTTTCTCAACATTTACCAATAACATTTAAAAAAAATGGCTCAGCCTCTGCAGTTCTTCTGAATTTGAATGTAGTCATTTTTTTTTCATGTACTGTGGTTACAGAGAACTTAATTCTTCTACTCTTTACCAAACTCATGTTGTGAATGGCCCAGGTCTGAGGACAGAGTCTTGGAGATCCAATAACTTCAAGGGTCCTGATGTTTCTGTGATAATTTAACACACACATACTTTTAACTATTATAGACAGAATACTTCTATTCTTCGAAAGTAGTGAAGCAAGCACATTGGACCTGAGGAAGGTTTGGATGTGTTGTTGACATGGCATAGTCATGTCAAGTACACCAATGCCTAGGACCCAAGAGAACTGGCCAAGCTTTCTTCAAGGTGAAGCACAGAGGCAATGCAAAGCCTTCCTTTGGTCCAAACATGAATGTCTAGGAACAATTAGCCAGTGTGTGTAAAAATAAGCTTCCTCTTCCAAGATAACTGTTACTGGGACAGCTCCATACAGAGACGGTCTATGGAGATTAGTTAACTCCTCCTCATCATGCTGTTGGTAATGAAAGTGTGGAGTTTCTAGATGGTTGTTCCGGCTGCTCCATCTGAGAGAGTCCAGCCCACCTGAAACCAGCTTGTGTGAATGTGTGTGCCTGTTCTTTCTTCATTCTCTTGTCCCTGCAGTCAAGTTTCCAGATCTAAGCCACACAAGATAATGAGAAGGAGTCGTTTTCTTGGGATAATATTGTGGATGCAAGTTGTGGTTTGGGATGTCTCTAATCCAACTGAGATGACTCCAAAATTCCAGCAGAATTTATCTCTCACTGCATTTATTATTTAAAGAGAGAAACACTGGTCTATGACTTAAGTGGATAAAATATTTCTGAAGTGACTCACTCAGAAAGAAAACACATCAATTTATTCATTCATTCCAATAGGAAGGTACTACTGAAAATGGACCTATCACTATCACTGACATTATTTTTGTGGTATAAAATAGAGAAAAGAAGCTGAAAACTAAACAAACAATAGGTAGGCCAGTTGTTCAAATTGATGCTGATTGTAAACAATGCAAATGTGCAAGGTGGCCTGGAGTTTGGATAAGTTTAGTGGGTGGATTGAGTGTATCCTCAAGGTCAGATTTTATTTAAATAACTTCAGTATTTACTGGATATAAATAACTTACAGGATCATGCTGCTTGAATTTTAATATTTAGATTTGCATGCATAAAAAGCTTTCCAAATGTTATAACATTTTGCATTGTCTTGCTATAACATTTGATTCCTGGTATAAAATCGCTACCTTATCAACAATGTTCTCTCTCCTCAACATCAGTTGGAACAACGAAAAATGTTTTCAGTGGTTAAGTATGTGGAATTAGCTTGGAGTAATTGCCCTTATTCTAATGTATTTTCATGATCTTGTAAAAATATCAAAGCAAAATACTTACATCATACACATACAGAAACAAGCACATTCTCAAGCACCCTCTCACACATGCACACAGTGTGGAATATTGCAACAAAAACAATTGAAGTCTTCCTGACTCAACGTATGTTGGGGATGAGTTGTCCATTATTAGGGGTTTGTATAAACCATTCTATGAACTTGGTAAAAAAAATCATGGGACCTCAGTATTAGTTATTCTCTACAATTCAACATTTCTGAGTCATCAAAGTTAAAATTAAGACTATTGGAAGTATTTTAAAAATTGAAAACTAAACACTGGCAACTTTTGTCTGGATGCCTAAACAGTCTAGAAGTTCAGCTGAGTTTTCAATGTGCACTATCAATAGGAGCATTTTAACATGACCCACAGAATGGGACGTATTGTTTTTTACCATCATTGTCTGTGTAATCTTAAACCATATTTTAAAAGTGAAAACGTGGAAGGGAAAAGAAAAAAAAAACCCTGCATTGTCTACTTCCTATTATTGCCATCTAGAATCATCTAATGGAAAGGTTATAGGTTTCATGCATGCTTAAAAACAAATGTTCAAATTTTAATAAGTTAACAGTTTTCCCCTTCAAAGAAAAAATGTGTACTAATATCAAACATCAATTGTTACTCATAATTTAAAATTCACCTCTTTTTTGAGTAAAGTTCTTGCTTGTTTCTAGAGAAAGAAAAAAAAAAGAAGGGCTCTTAAGTTAATTTTTCCATTGTTGCCAATATTCTAGATATTATTTTTCTTTGCATTTTTGTATTTAAGCTTTTTATTCTTTGCACTTATCTTCAAATGGTAAACATATTCAGGTCAGTGAGAAAACTACTCTTCTCATAGGAGTTGTGTAGTAATACTTTTTGAATAGAGAGATAGTTCAAAATTTCCCATGCTGATGGTTAGTTAGCTTTATCTACAATACTGATTTTATTTACTATATTTAGTTTAATGTCATGTTGAAGGATTAAAAAGGAAATATAAGAAGATCCATGTTGTCATCAAAAATATAGAAAGTCTAACATTTATTAATGGAAGATAATTTATTAGGAGCTGATATTTTTAATCCTTACAAAATATGGATCTCTTATGGGTAAATGTAGATTAATTATTATCCAAGGAAGTGTAAGTATCTCTAATTTGTTTATAACATGGAGAGGTTAGCTTGTTTCTCAATGTTATTTATATTTTGGCTCTAAATATCATGCAAGCTTGTTGCCAAAACTCAAAACATTCCATGATAGCTGACCTCTCATACTGTTCATGGTTTGTTTTCTTGAGGGATTAGAATGAGGAATTGATAACAAACATTATTCAAATGTTTTTATTTCAACATGAAATGAAATTTTGTTTATTCTCTTTTATTTTCTGTACAGCCCAGATGAGTTTTTGCTATTTAGGCAAGAAGTAGTTGTCCATGGTGGTATATTTAAATGGAAGGAGATTTTGAATGTCCCTACCGTGAGTAATAACATTTATTTAGTATTTTCAAGTTATGCAAGATAATCAATGCTATTCATTCTTTTTTTAGTACCATTATGAGATGGATGGGAAAATACTTTTATCTCAATGTGTAAAAGTTAGTTAGATGATAACATTTTTTGTTGTCTCTAATCTGATGTTCTTCCTGGTACTCTTTCTCTCACCCCCCATCTTCTTGTAACCACCAAGTTTCTCCAGTCTATGATGCATCTGATTATATCTTTTACAATTCTAAGGTTTTCCTATGACATAGAAGAAATATTTTGGTCTTCAATTCATTTTCAGCGTCCCTTACAGTCCAGTCCCCATATTTCTCTGCACTACATTTTTGCCTTATTATCTTCAGCCTTATGCTACAAATATTTGTAGCTAGTTAATCTACATTTCTTTCTTCAGACTTTCCGTGACAGAAACAACATTTCTTTTTCCAATCCTGCCCACTCTGCCTTGGTACTTGATCGAACATTCAATCAAATGATGGAACCTGGTCTAGGGAGTTTTAACTTAGATTTTCCAATGTAGAATAATGATATCAAAGCTATTTTCTCTCTATTCATTAAATGGTAATAGTGTGAGCTGAAGACATTTATGCCTCTGTTTACATACCCAGAGACTATTAGGGGAGAATGACACTGGTATAGCGTGAAAATCACAAGAGAAATGAAGATCAAATTTTACTTTAAATTCCTTTCTATGTCATGAATCCTTTAAGATTTCAATTGTGAAACAGCAAACATGTGTTTTCAATCTCATCAAAATTAGTTTGAGTAAGAATTTTAGCCACCAAATATCATGAGTCACCCAACTATCCTTTCCACTGTGAAGGCGTAAAGTCCAATATAGTCATATCTTCTTTGTGAAGCCAGTTGCTATTTCCTGAGGCCATTGCCAGCCTCTCATCTATTTCTTATGATCTCCTTTCATGATCCACTTTCAGGATCCTCTTCTTGTGATCATTCAGCATATTTCTATCTTCTTTACCTGTCATTTATCTTTTGTAAGTCAGTGTCCATGTCTTATAATTCATACTGTCTTCACTAGGCAAATCAAGGTTAGTTGGATTTAAGTAGATATCTACTTCCATTTTTATTTGATTTTGTTCTTATGAAGTTTAGGAGAAAACTTGTAGAACAGTATGATGTTTAGGTACACAAACAAATGAACATGTTTCTGATTAATGTAATGGTTATCCTGTAGATGTTTGGGTATTATTTTCTTTTTTATGCTTTGAGTATCTTTTAATAAAACATTGTTGTCTTTTCCTTAGTGGAGAGCTCATGTTCGGGGAATAGTTGACTTCAGGGAGCTATAAACCCAGATGACTGTAGCCAACCACACTGGCAGTGCTGCTTGCTTGCACTCTTACTGTAGTAGTTTGCAGTATGATTTTACAGAATAGAGTCTTTTTTTCAGACAAAGTAACCATCATAAAAATGAAAGCCATAGGCAGGACTTGTCGAGTGGGTTCATAGAGAATGTTACGTCTCCTAAGGGCTAGGCTGCTATGAAAAAGGAAGCAATGTCTTGCCTACTTATACCTTGATACCCTTGAATGGTAAAGAGAAAAAAGAAAGGCTACCAAATGGTATAATATTGACACTCTTCTTGCTCCCCTGCAAAGGCTGATGTAAATAGCTGCCATGGCGATCTAGAAAGATGGTCACATGATTCCCTTATGGAGGCAAGAATGACCTAAGGAGCTCACTTACCTCAGTTTTCATCTCATGTTGCACGTGTATACATGATCTTCATTTGTTCGTGTAATTCAGACCGCACAGTAGCCTTGCAAGCTTGACAAACTCAGACCTAGTAAAATATGGCCTTTCATAAATGGAAGCCAGTATAAATGATGATGTGAGGTGATGGAAGCAAGGCTCAATCTAACACTGATGAAGTCTGTTCCTATTTATTTTCTTTTTTCCTTTTTTTCTTGTTTTATTTTACCTTTTTTTATTTTTGGTTTGTTTTATATTTTTAAGGATACCAGACACCAGTCTGTGGAGTGTCATGATTTTATATTTCTAAAATGCTGACCTGTTATGTGGTACACAATGGAGTTACATTCTCTTGACAAACTCTAGGGGAAGGATTTTTAACGCGTGACATATTTAGTGTGGTTGAGAGAAAAGTGGGCAGCAGTGGGAGAGGGGGGGCCAATGGATGGTCCTGGTTGACATCAGAGATAGAGAAATTTCTAGAGGAAAACGTGCAGACAGAATAGACCTCCAAGAGCCAGCACCTCCAGTAACCCAGGATGCTAAAAATAGCAGCGGCAGCAGCCACAGTAACAACATTTGAACAGAGGCAATCAGCACTCTTTTGAACCAAGAAAGTTCAATTTAGTGCATTAGGGGATTTAAAAATGTAATCCCCAAGTAGAATTCTCTCTCTCTCTCTCTCTCTCTCTCTCTCTCTCTCTCTCTCTCTCT
>CAJQZJ010033126.1:918074-999334 GCA_907164525.1 Lophiomys imhausi | reverse complement strand
TCTCTCTCTCTCTCTCTCTCTCTCTCTCTCTCTCTCTCTCTCTCTCTCTCTGTGTGTGTGTGTGTGTGTGTGTGTGTTAGAGCACATTTCACAGACACATATACACACAGAGACATACATATCATCTGAGAAAATTACTTAGGTTTTTACATTTAAATTTTTTCAACAAAATCTTATCCACTATTCACTATTCACTGTGCTTTCAGATAACTGAGGAGAAAGAGGTAAGTACACTTTTATTCTCAGTATTTCAGTAAAGGTGTGAATGGTTCTGTTCCATTATTAGTGGGACTTGTATTCTGGCATTTAAATGCTGATTTTCTGTCAGTTTATAACTGCCAAAATGATGTGTCCCTTCAGGACATTAACTCCATCATATCTGCAATTGTATCTTGATTTCTGAGAATATTGGCTGAGAGTCCCAAGCAAACGTCTGGCCCAGAGATTTGAACTAACTGCCGTGTCCGTGCGATGAGCATGTTTTTGAAGTGGGTAAGTTTTGTTTTTGCTTTGTTTGTTTAACTGTTCTAACAGCTTTGGGAACTGGTTTAAGAGAGGACATTTCTTTGTAGCAACTGCAATTTTAAACAACAGATAAACTCTTTGGAGAAAGCGTCCACTGGAGTAGAACTAAAATCTGGAAGTAATCAGCAATCACTGAGCATCAGAAATTCTTTAAAAAAAATTTTTTTTTTAAACGCACCTGGAGCCTGCTAGTAGTCAGGACAGGATTCAGGTGCCTAATCCCTGGGGGTGAGTCACCAGTGTTCCTCCTTGTCTTGGATGTGGAACTAAAAAGCCCCAGGGTGTTGATGGTTGCAAAGAAAGTGTGGCATCTGACTCCTGCTGGGAGCAATAAATAAAGACGTATGCCTGCCCTTGTGGGTCTGCTCCTCGCTGGTTCACTCCTTGAGTCACAGCCTTTTTCTTCTTTGGTGAGCTTCAGGAGAGATGAGTTCTGCTATGCCTTGTAAACACATCTGATATGAGGGGTGGGGGATTTCAACCACTGCTGTTCGGTTAATACAGATCCATGTTCTCAACCTATAATACAACAAGTCCCTACTTCTGTGCATCATGATGCGATTTCTCTGAAAGTAAAACCATTTGGAAGCAGCATATTTTGAGGTAGGCGTGGCTGTTTGGTGTATGTCCCACTGGATGGTACCGGCTTTACAGCTAGCAAATGAGGATTGGTAGGTGTTTGTGATTTGTGCATATTGATTACATAATGCTTTCTGTCAACCCATCTTATCTAGTCACCCAGAGGATTCCCACAGTTATTTCTAGAGGGAAGAAAACAAACACTATAAGTGAAGCTCTGAATGTCTCTTTTATCTGCAGTGCTTCATAACACTATGAAATGTAGCTGCTAAGGAGCTCTTGAAAATGGAACAGCATAAGTGCAGACATATAGCAATAGTTCGCTGGTTTCACATCAGCAGAAATTGGAATTGCCACAGAAATCAAATTCATCTGGCAAAATCTTTCATTTGGCAAGGAGAAAAGGAAAATCAAATACCCTCTACCAGACGGTTCCTTAACATTTGTCATTCAAACTCCAACCTAATTATTTGCCTATACCAATTAGTCTAAACTCTGCAATTCAAACTGCCCATTGATTTCTCCTTGTTAGAATTCACACTTTTCTCTATTTGGCAAGTAAACCATAGCACAATATTTTTCATTCTGTTCAAATGTTTTCCCCTCTGTAAAATGAATCAAATGTGTTTCATACCATATGCCTGATATTTTCTACTTGTCCTTGTTCACATATTTTTGACTCTCCAGTATCTGGCACCATGAGACACAAATCCCAAGTTCTCTTTAGATACTGGCTTGCTGGAAAAGAAAACAAAAGAAATTGGGTAAAATCTGTCAGATTTAATTTGTAAAAAGGTTAATAAGTTTTAAGAGGCGTTTTCCATTTGATTTGCTTAGAACAGTGAATCTTCTTTTATTTATTAACCAAACATTATTATGTCTAATCAGAGATTTAAATCCAAGAAGTTATCTTTATCCAAAGCCGGCACTCTCTGTCATTCTGTGCTGCCTGTCTCTCTGTCTCTCTTTCTCTGTCTCTCTGTCCCTATGTCTGACTCTGCACTCCCCAAACCCCAGCCTTCTTCTTTAGCACTGATTGCAAGGATTAAAGGAGTACTGAATTCACCGCCTGGGAGAGGAGATCACCATGGTGGTGGGCACCCAGCAACCACTTTTAGGGAGGTGGCAAGCTCAGAGTCCTTTATCCTTAAACTTTCCCACCTTTTTAGAGTAAACTTTTACCAGTGGCCACACTTGAAAGCCGTCCCTGAATGAATGAATGAATGACAGTAGGTGTTCAGGTCAATCTAGTTCTCCTTAAAATCTTCTATCTGTTTTTCTTTTTTAAATACTCATAAAAGCCTTGCTCCAACAATAAAAAAATGCCTAAGGGAAATAAATGTGCCTTCAGCTTTTAACAGTTATAACTAGATGATGGAGTTTTTTGCTGTTTTTATAATTTCCAAAAATAATGTTTTGTGGATTGTGTATGTAAAACAACTTTAAGTTATTCTTGGAGTACATTTTCTTCCTGAAAATGTTGTTCCAGAAATCAATATGCACCTATCTGCCTGATTATTAGCTCTCTCTGCTAGCACTCGTCCATCCTGTTCAGTGCTTGCGGACTGCTCATGGTCGACAAGCAAGAGGTTCCTAAACACAGTTCCTCACTAAAAGAGACTTACAGTATTTCCACCCTTTCAGCAATACTTGTATTTTTACTAAGCATTACTCTCATCTTAAATATTTCACTACTTTCTTCAATATTTTTACAAGGTAAAGACCATTTTTTGAAGGAACCAAATCTGTTAGTTTTATTCTTAGTTAAATTGATTCCTTACAATAACTTTAAGTTGCTATTGCATGATAAGACAGGCAGAGGCTTTCATCTTTTTATACAAACTTAAATGATTCTGTTATGACTAAAGTTCAAAAGAAGTTGCACCTTCTTTCCTGAGACATGCGGTTTCTGCATAACATCATCAATAAGGAAGACTTGACATCTGTCAGTTAGGAACAGTTTGAAGTCCATATATAACACTGAAATAAAAGACTGACTCTTATCAATTTCCTCAGAATTTTTAGTTCAACCAAGTGAATAAATGAGAAATAAGTAGTTTTCTTATATTAAGTGTTAATATTGACTTTCACAGAAGATATTCAAAATAAACATTCCCAACTATTATGATTCAAGAGTTGAAATAGAAACTAATTCTTTAGAAAGAAAATTCTTTGTCTTCATCACCTAATTTTGACCACAAAGGAAAGAGAGAATGGCGTATACCATATTGCCTTTGTTACATATAGTATCTACATGCTGCCCATCCTTCTCATGCTACATCCTGTATTTAACCTCTTCCCATTCATAGAGAACAACACTTCTGCAATACCATAGTCTATTTTTGTTCTTATGATTTTAAATGTTTCTAAACAGGATTTATTAATTCACTATAATTTCTGAGATATATTTTGCAGTTATTTTACATGTATTAATTATTGTGGTGATCCTCTCAGACACTGTATTACCTAAATTTAGTGCCTCATGAAAAATGAGCTCATGGTTTATTAAAATAATGAATATATTCAGAACATCTTACAGGCTACATACTATCCCTTTACCACTGAAGAACATGTGTCATTTACAATCAGCATACTTGTAAAACATACTTTGATTAAAAAAATTAAGACAATTCATTATTGTGTGATCATATTGTTCTCTGACTCACAAAAAAAGAGAGAATAATTTTAATTCTTTGGTTTTTTAAAGGTATTTCATCTTATGTATATTATTAAATATGTACAGTATTATATTAATGAACCATGGTATTTCTGAAAAGTCCTGACACGTGGCAACTTTTGTGGCTATTCTGTATCCAGGGTCTACCCCAGCTTTACTGCTGAATTTCTATGTGATGAAAAATCAACAATAAATTTCCTTGGCCTCAATGTCTCTACCTATGAGATACAAATTTTGTAACAGGTATCCCTTCAAGATCCCTTCATATCTGAAATATAATGATTCCATTCACATTTTCCATAAAAATACTTGATCATCATATGATTGTATTACATGATACTGTTTAATAATATTTGAGAAGCCAAACAAGAGCAAGTACTCTGAATGATACCCTCTCCAGTTAATAGTCTATAACATGAAAATGGTGCTACTCCACTGCTAGTATGGGTTAAGCAACAGGAATAAAAATAACAAAGCAGGTTTAATGATTTTCATTGTAGCTAGTAGAGTAGAATAGAACTCTGTTAGGGTTAGTTTTTGCCTCTGAGAGACTGCTGGAAATATGCATGCTGGTATTTTGAATTATGAGAACTTGAACACAGTAAATGGAGAACAAGTCAATGCAAAGGATCCTCTGAAGCTCGGAGGAGCCCTCCTCACCCCTGGTCAAGAATACTTTGGTATGCAACATTAGTGGTGCCTTGATTGAGAATCATTTATAATAAAAGAGATTGACATTTAGGGAGGTAAGTATGGCTGTGCAAAAATAAGCAAGAAGAATAAAAGTCACCTAGGAACCCCATCTTCAGAGTACTACTAAGACAACTATCTTCAACTTTGACATGTCCAAATGCACGGAAAGCTGCTGAGATTGTGGGGAGTGGAAGCAGAGAGTAGAAAAGGTGTTGAGAGAGTTTAATGGCAGTAAAGAGCAGAAAGAAAAGTTATAAAGAGAAATCCTTCAAGTGGTTAGGGAAAGGTGTACTCTGAATGAAGTCAATATATTCACTGAAACAATGGATCAAGAACTGAGACTGCTGAATTATCAGAAAGGGTCATTCAAAACAGAGCTTGAATTTTTAATGTTTATTTATTACTTCAGATTCCATCTCCATTACAGTACCCTTTATCCACCCTCCCACCCTCTACCCCCTATCCCTTCCTTCCCACTCCTCTCGAGTAGAGTATCCCTACATATCAGTCCCCCACTCCAGTTCAGCAGTCATTTGAGGGCCAAGAGTCTCCTCATACACTGGGGGCCTACAAGGCAGCACCACTAGTGCTGGTAACAAAGTCTATGTTCCTGTTCCCTTTGGTGCATTGGCTGTAGTATAGTTATCCTGTACTATATGGCTAAAATATTTTAGCCATAGACTTTGAATTTTTAAAAGGAATGACGGCAAGGCATCAGAAAGAATCTGCTAGTAGAGCCATATTTGATGGTCATAATCTTCTCTTCAGAGAGTATTCAAGTTACCAATTTATGAATGAAGGAGATATGTCAAGAAGATAGTGAAAGATGTAAGAATCTGAATTTCCATGATATAGCTAGAAAAGAGAGGAATTTTGATTCCTTAAAATTATACCAACTTTTTAAGCATTTAAACAGTTTTCAGCACCTAAGATATTAGAAAAGGAGTACCAACTGGAGAACACAGACTCATTAATGTTAAAGCAGGAAGTTCAGCATTAGGAATGGGATGCTCTTAGGAAAATAGAGCATAAAGTAGACGTAGTGGTAGCTAACACATTCAACACGGACATGCTATGAATGGCTATCAATAAGAGGGAAGGAAAATAGCCACAAAATGGGGAAACTGTGTTACTGTATTACCAAGGAAATAGAAACAGTTATTAAAAATCTCTCAACCAAAAAAAGCCCAGGGCCAGATGATTTCAGCACAGAATTCTACCAGACATCCAAGAGGAGCTAATACCAATACTCTTCAAACTCTTCACAAAATAGAATCAGAAGGAACACCGCCAAACTCATTCTATGAGACCACAGTCACCTGATCCTAAGCCACACAAAGACCCAACAAAGAAAGAGAAATTCCAACCAATCTCTCTCATGAACATGGATGCAAAAATACTTAATAAAATACTGGCAAACCGAATCCAAGAACACATCAAAAGTATCATACACCATGATCAAGTAGGCTTCATCCCAGGAATGAAGGGATGGTTCAACATACTAAAATCCATCAATGTAATTCACCATATAAACAAGTTGAAAGAAAAAAACCACATGACCATCTCATTAGATGCTGAAAAAGCATTTGACAAAATCCAACACCGTTTCATGCTAAAAGTCCTGGAGAGAACAGACATACAAGGGCCATACCCAGAAGTATTAAAGGCGATATATAGCAAGCCAGTAGACAACATCAATTTAAATGGAGAGAAACTTGAAGCATTTCCTCTAAACTCAGGGACAAGACAAGGATGTCCACTTTCGCCATATCTCTTCAACATAGTACTTGAAATTCTTGCTAGAGCAATAAGACAGCTAAAGGAGATCAAGGGGATACAAATTGGAAACGAAGAAGTCAAATTATTCCTATTTGCAGACGATATGATAGTATATATAAGCAATCCCAAAAACTCCACCAGAGAACTCTTACAGCTGATAAACACCTTCAGCAAGGTGGTTGGATACAAAATTAATTTTAAAAAATCAGAAGCCATTCTTTATATACAAAAAATTTCTTTCTGAGAAAGAAATCAGGGAAATAACACCATTCACAATAGCCAGAAACAATACAAAATACCTCGGGGTAACTCTAACCAAGCAAGTGAAGTACCTGTACGACAAAAACTTCAAGTCCTTGAAGAAACAAATTGAACAGGCCATCAGAAGATGGAAAGATCTCCCATGCTCATGGATAGGTAGGATCAACATAATAAAAATGGCCATCCTACCAAAAGCAATATACAGATTCAATGCAATTCCTATCAAAATACCAACACAATTCTTTATAGACCTGGAAAAAGGAATTCTCAACTTCAAATGGAATAACAAAAAACCCACAATAGCTCTCTCAATCCTGTATAATAAAAAAAATATCTGGAGGTATCATCATCCCAGATTTCAAGCTGTACTACAGAGCAATAGTAATAAAATAGCATGGTACTGGTATAGAAACAGATCATGGATCAATGGAATCGAATTGAAGACCCAGAAATGAACCCACACACCTATGGTCACTTAATTTTTGACAAAGAACCCAAACCGTACAATGGAAAAAGGACAACACCTTTAAGAAATGGTGCTGGTTCAAGTGGATGTCCACATGTTAAAAATAGAAATTGGACCCATACTTATCACCTTGTACAAAACTTAAGTCCAAGTGGATTAAATACCTTCACATAAGGCTTGACACACTAAATCTACTAGTAGAGAAAGTAGGGAAAACCCTCGAACTCATTGGCACAGGTGACAACTTCCTGAACAGAACACCAACAGTTCAGGATCTAAGACCAACAATCAATAAATCGGACTTCATGAAACTAAAAAGCTTCTGTAAGGCAAAAGACACTGTCATTCGAAAAAAAAAAAAAAAAGGCAGCCTACAGATTGGGAAAAAAATTTCTTCACCAACCCCACATCTGACAGAGGGCTAATATCCAAAATTTACAAAGAACTCAAGAAATTAAATGCCAAGAAACCAAATAATCCAATCAAAAAATGGGGAAAAGAGCTAAACAGAGAATTCACAAAGGATGAATCCCTAATGGTTAGAGACCCTTGAAGAAATGCTCAGCATCCTTAATCATTAGAGAAATGCAACTCAAGACAACTCTGAGATTCCATCTCACACCTGTCAGAATGGCTAAGATCAAAAGCTCAAATGACAGCACATGCTGGGGAGGTTGTGGAGAAAGGGGAACCCTACTCCATTGCTGGTGGGAGTGCAGGGTTGTGCAACCACTATGGAGGTCAGTCTGGTGATATCTTAGAAAACTTGGAATAGCTATGCTCGGGACCCAGACATACCACTTTTGGGTATTCATCCAAATGATTCCTCATCAAATCACAAGGAAGCTTCCTCATCTATGTTCATAGCAGCCTTATTTGTAATAGCTAGAAACTGGAAACAACCCAGATGTCCCTCTACAAAAGAATGGATTAAAAAACTGTGGTGCATCCACACAGTGGAATACTATTCAGCCATCAGAAACACTGAAATCATGCAATTTGCAGCCAAATGGATGGAACTAGAGAAGCTAATCCTGAGTGAGCTAAGCCAGATTCAAAAGGCTGCAGATGGCATCTATTTAGTTATAATCGGATTTTAGCAATATAGTACAGGATAACTATACTACAACGAATGCACCAAAGGGAACATGAACATAGACTTTTTTCCTGTCAATGAGACACTTTGCCTTAGTAGTGCTGCCTGGTATTCCCCCAGTGTGTGAGGAGGCTCCTGGCCCACATATGACTGCTGAACTGTGGTGGGGGACTGTTATGTAGGGACACTCCACTCCAGAGGAGTGGGTTGGAAGGGAAAGGCGGTAGAGGGTGGGAGGGTGGGACTGTGAGGGGTGGAAAGAGGACACTGTGATGGAGATGTAACCTGAAGTAATAAATAAATATTTAACAAATAAAGTTAAATAGCAAGCATATTTAAAAATATAATGTCAGTTTTATGATAAATATAGAGATGGATGCCTAAAATGTGACCCAGTCACTAAAGCTGTCATAACCTGATCAATTTGATACATTATTCACAGTACCATACTGTCATCAATGAATCAACATTCAAGACTCCATTTGAATGCAAAGGAGTGACTAAAAATACAAAGGAGAAGAAATACATCCTCTAAAATAGAAAGAAGAGAAGAGATGAAGTGTAAGGTCCCCATAAGAATATCATAGTAACAAATTCTGCTTGTCAGATCCACAGATTGGGAGAAAGTTCTAGGAGAAATTTCACAGAGTTATATAGCCTCAAATATTCATACACTTTTGTCAGCTTAACCTGTGAACATTCTCCAAACAAAGAGGGAATCTTAATTCTCCTCCAGTTGAATGTGTGAATCATTTCTGACGAATGGGAAATAGAAAGGAAAAATGCTAATATCCCAAACATGATAGTCTACTGCACCCAGATGATCAATGTCAGCCTCACAGTAATAAGTCATACTGAGGATTTGCCCCCTTTGATATAATGTAATGAAAGCATACTCCATCTTTGTGATATCATCCCCCAAATTCTGGTTTGCTCATAAAACAAAAATACCTAGAAAAACCTTTAACATCCTGGAAACCCATCACTGACTAAAACTGTTGACAATGGCATGAAGAATACTCAGGATTGAGAAATGGTCCCACCTTGAAGGAATGTACAGGGATATGACAAGGAAAAGCAGTGTGACATCTTAAATTAAATTGGGTTCTGAAAGAATAAGGATAAAAGTAGGAAAACTGGTTAATTATGAAAGAACTGATGAAATCCTGTATTATTGGTGCCCAGGGTCGACTTTAACCATACAAATAGATGTTTAATGTTTTTTAATATGGCAATTCAAAATGTACAAAGTAGAAAGGGTAAGTTAAATTCTCCTAATTATATTTGTACCTTTGAAAATTATCAGCATATGACAATTTTTATTTCAACTAAAACACTCATTTGTCTGCTCCAATATTATCCTGAAAATGTGCTTTAATTAATTGAACAATTATTTATTGGTCATTATTTGAGTTTGAAAAGAACTCATCTGATTGGTTCAGAACTCTCTGCTGAGAAATGGTCTTATCCAATTACCTGAAAAGTAATCCAGTTTGCTGAGAGGTGGGAATATGCTGTTACTCAAGGGCAACAGTTGAGTCCTTGCTGTGAAAAGTATCCTGATGATGACATGAAGGGGTTAGTGGGCATGAGAGAGATTCAGCATAGCTGTCTCCGGCTACAGATAGCTACTGTAAGAGCCACATCCTCTAAGCCATACCTTGAGAACTTGAACACTTTGCAAATGTGAGGCTATGAAGGTAAGGTAAAGGGCTTACTAAAGGATACAGTATTTCTTTTCATTTTGTTATATTTAAATAGGTTCTTATTTGTAAAATGTCAGTGAACACTGTGTTCATAGTAATCTGTTTTAAGGCAGACAGTTTCTGTTGTTCTTGTAATAGTTCTAGAAACATTTACTTAAAACATATCATATATGTGCATGTGTATTCTAGGCTCTATCATTTTCAATGTATTTAGCTCATTTTACAAACACATATTGGATAAGTTATTTTGCCAATTTTTATAGATTAACTTCTTTGTCTGAATTTGACATTTGACAACAAGGATAAAAGTCATTTCCTCCATCCCTATTAGCATGACCTGAAGGTTCACACTATTTCCCTCTGTTAAACAGCTCTAATCTGGGTACACACAGTCAGTAAGAGTAAGAAAACCAACTCTTCTAAGTGTGGTCTAGATTTGCATGTTTGCAACAATATAAACATTGATTATACCTATGTTTATGAAATTGATCCAAATAAATTATAGTATATGAATTTGAGTGTGATGATGATTATATTGTATTATTTACATTTCAGTAGCTGAGACCATTTTCTCCAATGTGGTATTTGCTTAAAGTAATTATCCTGACTGAGAACACTGGCAGATTGAAATTAAATGTTTGGATTAAATATTTTGTCAGCAAACATGCAGCAACTGCTTTTCTGCTGCCTCCGCTCTTCTGCGCATACTGATTAAAAATGATTACCAAATGATTAGCTCTTATTTTGGCACAGCTTTAAAATACTCAGATAAATGATGCTTGATATCCAATCTTCTGATTGCTTAAATCATTGGGAAAATATGGAAGAAAATGGCCCCAAAAATTTTAAGGGCACATTGAAACTTCTAAAACAGATCTCAGTCAAGCAAATAAAACTGGCCAAGTCTAGGAATATTCCCTGTTTCATGAGGTCTGAACTTGGGTTAAATATAAACCCTTTCAGGTGTGCTCCATCCTGACAGGTAGGGAGAAAAAGTATTACTTTATGCTGAAAGAAGAAACAGATGAAGCTATTTTTAAGAGAGGCTCTGTGGTTCCTTGGGTATTGATCCCCTCTTGCAAAGTAGTAGTTTAATGGCCAAATGGGAGCAAATAAGAACATAAGGCAGCTTGAATCTACTCTGAAACATGAATGTATTTTTAATAACAGCCATGGAAGCACTTGACAAGATGTTTTAAATTTTACCTTTCAGAATCAAACCATTAGGAATGAGTTTAAAAGAAAGAAAGAATATGATACGTCTTGCAAGTCTCCAGTGTGCCGTCATTTGGATTTTGGCCAAGGACCAGAAAGTGTACAGTCGTATTTACAATAACTCAAGGGATTGAATATAGGCCAAGCTATCAACAGTAAAATAATTCAGTTTTTTTCTTCAATGAATACATATCATAAGGAATGACAAAAATCACTTGACAAGAAAACACCATAAACACTCTAAGGTAATAAAAGTTTCTGAAAAAGTATTAAGTGTTGTATTTACACATGTTTGAGCTAGCTTAAATCGATAATGCTATTCCAATTTCAGACTGAGATTTGCTTTCAGTGACAAAGAATCAGAAGAAGAATCAGTTAGTTCTTAAAACATGTTCCAGTTTGACTATGAAATGGACTCCAAATACACAACTTAGGTTTCATGTATTTGAACACTTGATCTGTAGCTGGTGATTTTTTTGGACAGGATGTAGAATCTTTTGGAGGTGTGTCCTCACTTGAGGAAGTGTGTCAGTAGTGGTTGTCCTTGAGTTTTGACAGGCAGTCCCACTTCCTATCTACTCCCTGCTACCTGGCTACTCACACACTGTAACTGACTGTCTCACATTCCTGCTATGAAGCCTTGCCTAAGAAGATGGACTGTATGTATCCTTCAAACTGTAAGCCAAAGCAAAAATTTTTGATTCCTGTGAGGTATTTTCTCAAAGGCTTGATTTGATATACAGCGATAGAATAGGGATTGGAAGAGAAAGGCGAATGAATCAGATTGGAAAAGAAAATTAGGTAAAAGATACTTGTCTACTCTAATCTGACTTTAGCCAACTTTCTGGCACATTTATAGCATCCCCTGCTAGATCATACATTCCTAAGGTATACTGTTGATGAGGCTGTGCTTAGATACAAACTTATTACTATGAATTTTAGGCACAATAATGATATAAGAAAAAGTGTGGTGGTTTGAATAGGAATAGCCCCCCATAGACTCATGAATTGAATGCTCCTTCCTATTAGGAGGCATGGCCTTGTTAGAGGAAGTGTATCACTGTGAGAGTGAGCTTTGAGGTCTCATATGGTCAAGGTACATCCAGTGTGGCTCATAGTTTCCTTTTGCTACCTGAGGATCAAGATGTATAACTCTCAGCTGTCCATCTAGCACCACGTTTGCCTGCATCCCGCTGTGCTTCCTGTCACATCAATACTGACCAAATCTCTGAAACTGTAAGCTACCCCCAAGTAAATGTTTACCTTTATAAGAGTTGTCGTGGTCATGGTATCTCTTCACTGTAAGAGAAACCCTAAGACAAAAAGTAAAAATCTTTGAAGAAGAAAAAAAGAGAGGATTTGGCCATCACCTCAAGGACATATTCCACCATTACCTCAAATATTAAAATTCCCAGTGTTCACAAGTTCAAGGCTTCAAATCTTGAAAGTATAACCCTTAATAAAAACTAAAAATATTAAAGGAACTTTTGTAAATTTGTAACATGGAATATATTTGAGAAACATATAGTAATAAGATAGTGTGCTTCTTTGGTCATTCTATACAAGAATAAGTTCTTGCAGCATATTATTGCAAGCATATACACTCAGGTGTGTCAGCAACAATAAATGATGTACAACCATTATAAGCAAGGGAAACATTAGAAGGAAGTAGACAAAATGGAAAATATGTAAGTGGAAGCACAGCAGTTGGCCATCATGTGTCCCCAGCGCTATAACTATAGTTGTCTATAGTGTCATGGCAGATGACTCAAATCCTTGCTAAAATTGGTCAACATTCAGGAGGGATTACCCCTGAATTTATGATTTTGCTTTTTATTTTTCAAAAACAGATGTGCAAAGGCAAAACAAGGAATCTCTTCATTTACTGAATATTCACATTATGGATGTGAACTATGTGCCTCTAACTCCCAAGGACTGGATTACAGATGTGTCACAGCCGACATTTATGCAGTGGTAGGGGTTGTACGAATGTCAGGCAGGCACTCTACCAACTGAGTTAGTTCCTCAGTGACAGTTTTTTAAATGGAAAATTTCACTGTCATATGATGAAGACAATTCTTTACCTCAAATTCAGATTTCTGTTCTCTCTCTCTCTCAGATTACAATTTTACAGTTTTCACAATTTCAACATTTAGATTTTAATCATTCAAGATTGTGATTTTGACTTTTTAGAGTTTAGGGATTTTGAGCCTAAGGTATTTTGATCTGATGATATCTCGGGATTTGTAACAGTGGTGTTTTAGACCCTTTCTTTTAGGATTCTGGTCGGCACTTGAAAGGTGAAATACTGTTAAGTCCCTCATGGTCTGCTTATTGCTAATCACTGGACCAATTCTATTTTCATCCTCATGGGCAAACACAACATTATCACCCAAGTCACAAAGCAAAACTTGGTGCTTTATAAAAGCAAGATACAAAAGGATGGCTGTGCTTTTCATATGTTAGAGAAGTGGAAGAATAACATCAAGCAAGCACTGATAAAGAAGAAAAAAACCAACTCTCAGTATAAGATATGTTATAATTACAATAGACATAATATGATATGTGCTAGAATTAATGCAGGATTAGTGTAAATGATGAGATGTGTTAAGCAAACCTGTTGGAAAGTCCGACTAAATGCTCTTCTACTCACTCCTTTTCTGGGTTGGTTGGTTTGGCTCAAATTGACAGAACTCAGGCTCCTCTGAGGAGACAGAACCTCAACCCAGAAGATGACTCCATAAAATTGGCCCACAAGGAAGCATGTGGGACATTTTCTTCATTGGGAATTGATGATTTGTGAGGAAGCTCACACAGGACAGTTTTATACCAGAGTAGGTGGTCCTGGTTTTCTTGAAAAGACTTAGCAAACCATGAGGAATAAGCCAGTAAAGCAGCATCCCTCTGTGGTCTCTGCCTCAGTTCATGCCACCAGGTTCCTGCTCTGACTTGTCTTTGTAATCAACTGTTGTGGGGGAGGATAAGACAAATCAATGGTTTTTCAGCAAGTTGCTTTTGGTCTTGTTTGTTTTATCACCACAACAGAAACCCTAAATAAGATACTTGCTTTGGGTACAGCGGCATGATTACATTTCCCAGCTTCTCTTGTGACTGGTGTGGCTAGAAGGCTGTGTTAAGATTTCTTGGACAGAGAGATTAGTTACTCCTCTCCTTAATTTGACTGAAAAGAATGAGAAAAAATATCAAGAGTGAACTGACATAGTGTGGTTTGTTTTGTTTGATGAACTAGGCTGATATTACATATCTCTGATTTCTGGGTGAAACACTAAAGGAAACAGAACCTAGAAAATATTTAGCATTAAGTTCTGAACACAGAATGGTAGAGAAACTGGCATTGAAGGTTAAATATAGAAGACGAAACTTATAGCTTTCGCACTATGCTTGCCAGCGCACTTCACTGCTCCCTGTGTTTCTCTCCGGGAGGCACTGTTGAGCAGGGTTGCTCTCTGAGGTACTTGCATGAGCTTTCCACTTGGCTTCCACTTTGGTGCTGACTCCAGATCCTTTCAGAGGTTTTATTCCTAGTCAGTGCTGTACTCTTTCAATTGGCTGGCATGCTGAGTGTGCATGAGAGATATATTTCTTTCCAATTAAGTCATTCAAAGTACTTGTTAGGAGTTCTTGGAAACCAAGTTTTCAATGAAAAATAATAACTTAGGCTTTATGTACAATGAGAGGAAAGGTTTCCAAATTCTTCTAGACATAAGCCTAGCAAGAAATTTAAATCACCACAAATTCCTTACACTTGCCTTAACACTTCAAGAAAAGCCACTGGTAGCTTGGGGGCTTATTTATGTGAAGTGTAGCATGATGTTGCCTTAGTTTCTTTTCCCATTGCTGTGATAAGATACACTGACCAAAGCAACCTAATGGAGAAAGATTCACTCTGGCCCACAGTTCAAGGTATAACAGTCTATCAAGGCAAGAAAGTCAAAGCATCAGCTGGTCATATTACATCTGTAATCAAAGAAGAGTGATGAATGTGTGGGTGCCAGTGCACAGTTTACTTTCTCTACTTTATACTGAATTCAGATTCAATGCTTAGGGATTGCTGCCACCCACAGTGGGCGGATTGTTCCACTTGAATTAATGTAATCAAGATGATCCCCCATAGTCATAAACAATTCTAATGTCCTAAGAACCACTTAGCCATTTATTCCAGATACAGCTTCACTACTCAGAACCAATGTTAGTCTTCATTTCCTTTAGTATTGTTTGGATAAAATACTCTGGCCAAACAATTTTATGAACAAATAGTTTATTTTGGTTCTGTTTCTGGCTATGGTCTAGCATGTTAGAGAAGCCATGATGGGAGAACCTTCAGGGAGATATTAACATGGTGTCCTCAGTCAAGAAGCAGATGAGGTTTGTGTTTCATGTGTATGAGTGTTCATGTGTATGGAGGTAAGAAAGCTTGTGTATATGCACATGTATGTGCAAACATGGGGATGACAGAGCACAGTCTCAGATGTCAATTTTGAATAGCTCACTTACTTCACCTAGCCCAAGATCCCCTATCCTTCCCCCCCAGCTGAGGGAATAGTCCTATCCACAATCAAAATGGGTCTTCTCACGTCCATGAAAATTATCAAGACAATCACTCTCAGACATAGTCAATGTGTTGTCTCACAAGCAATTCCAACAGTCTCTCTTGTTGACAGTTAACACCAAGCATCACAAACATGACTACAGTAAGAACAGAAGCCTTGGGAGAAAAGGTGCATAATAGTTGTTGAGTGAGAGGCAAAGGGTCCAAGGTCAGGTATTGTAAATATTCTGGCATGTGTTCACTAGGATCCCAATTGAATGTGACAGAGATTACAAGTAATTCCCAAGCAAGGCCATCAACACAAGCCAGTACAGCACTTGCAGCCCACATATGCTAGTACAAGTGCACTGGATCTGCCATCTACTCTCTACATATCCTGTCTGAAGGCTGGCAGACAATTCCAGCATAAAAAGAGAAATACACATATTCAAGTGCCACATTATTTTTTAATTTTCTCAGGAAGCAATATTTTGAGAAGGTTTGATGGTTGTCACTAACATCCCCCATGCTAATTGCATCTTTAAAAGCACGGAAAAGGGATTTGGAGGGATGTCTCCCTTGGCAAAGTGCTTGCTTTGAGTGTAAGCAGGAGAATCCAAGTTCAGATGCCATTTCAGACCCTGTTACCCAAGTGAAAAAAGCTGGGGTGACAAGTGGACAGGTGTTTAGCAGCCTAGCACTGCCAAAGTAGAGAGAAGCAAATCCATAGGGACCTTCTGGTTTACCATCCCAGCCTACTTGGTGATACCTAGACCAGTGAAAGACTATCTTAATAAACTCAAACATGTCACCTACAAACCTAGAAGGAAGAGAGAAAAGTTAGTTAAAAGACCTGTGATTATAATGGAAGATATCCCTTCTGTCTGTAGTTCATGTGTGGAACTGGACAATACAGTCCCTAAGCAATTGTTTTGATTTTACAGCCTCTCTTTCTCAAAGGCTGAGAAAGTAAAATATGTACTTTCATTATCAAATTTTGCCATATCTTTCCCTTGATTACAGTCATCTTGCTTTTAAGTTGCTGTTAGACCAAACTTGAAAACAGTCATCCAAGCTGTGTGAGAGCTACCTGTCTCTCTAAAAGCAAACAAATGAATTTGACATATTTGTGCCGCATGTCACCTATTGAATTTGAAAAGACCTTAGGAGAACAGAATTTTAAGGTTGTGCCAAGGACTGAAAAGGTGTTTTTGAAAACTGCTTTGCCTTGATTTTTAGCTAGAAGAATATTTGCCTTAACTGATTGAAAGTAGCTGAGGAATCTTAACTCCAGTGTTACATGGTAGTTTCTTTATTTTTCAACTCCAACTTGGTGGCTGATAGAATTCTGAATGACCTTCAGGGTGCTGTGTGCTGTCTAGGAATTATATTGTGGGGCAAAAAAAAATTGTACCCTGGGTCCTGAGTTGTACAGGGATTCATGGAGTTTGTGAAATTCGGTTTGATCATTGGGGAAACTGAGTCTCAATTTCTCAAGCCTTCTAGGAAGATCTGCATATAAAAGCTGCTGGGGACATGGGCTATCAGAAGCCTCACAGAGCTTTAAGTATTTCTACTCACCTTTTGTGTCCAACATAACACCTAGTAAGTAAAGACCATACAGATAGGTTCTGTGGTTGGTAATGTAAGAAAAACAACATTTCTGATAGTTATATAATGAGTCCAAACTGGCTTCCAGGACACTGAACAACTTGCCCACTTACCACCCTTTTAAAGGTTGCTTTGTTTGCAGATAAAGAGAGTCTCCAATGGAAAGCCAGGGTACTATGCTTCAAACAGCTCTACCACTTTATTCTTTGTGCTACTGTGGATGAATTGCTGACCTTAGTTTAAGTTAAAAATCTAGTATCAAGTGTAGCTTAAAAGTATAGCCTCCCCCCTTAGCTTGAAGGTGGCAATCCAAACACAGCATCTAGCATACTAAAAGTTCATTGAGCATGAAACCTGAGCATTTACTTACTTCTGCTGCAAATCTTGCTAAAATTCATGTCATGATATAATCCTTCAAAATAGAGCTTGCCTTTCTAGCAAGCTCCTGTATGAGGCCAACATTGTTGTTTTGTGCACTGCTGTTTAGCCGAAAGTTTCTATAACATATCAAGTTATTCTTATTCACATTAATTTATCATCATTGCCACACCTATTATTAACTGCTTTTCTTACAAGATGAAATCTCTCAATAAAAGAAACATATTATCTGTTTAATACTCCTACTCATATCATTTCAATTCTATCCAATATTTGACAAAATAGCCAAGTGCAATGTTCTATCCATTTACCTGTGACAGCCTTTCACATTTTTCACCCATGATTTTTAAGTGATTTACATCCCCATATGAATACAGCATCTTTCCTGGTGCTTTTGTCTTCTGACCTTTGGTTGGGTTGATTTCCAATTCCATCCTCCAACTCTAATTGCTGTGTCGCTTCTCTGACCTTTCATAGTCCCTGACTCACTTCTATCACATGCACACATCATGCTATGTGTCTATCTTCCTCCTCCTCCTCCTCCTCCTCCTCCTCCTACTCCTACTCCTCATGTAGGCTTTGTGATGCTTAGGAGTAAGCCTATGCATGATTTTTATTTACAAATTCAACAATTGGCCCAATACCAGCACACAGCAGCCATCATCACAAAACTGGGTTGGAAGGCACAATAAACAAATAAGTGTTTGTTTAGAAGACTTCTAGAAAGGGCAAGCTTCCTCAAATATGAGATCTTAACTGTTAAAAAAACAAGAATTCAAACATGTTTTCTTACTTAAGATTTTTTGATATCGAGACATGTCAACTCCTGACAGCACCCCCTATTCTACTCTAAGTAGAAGAAGAGCATCGAAGAATCTCCAGTGGGAAATGATTGAATTGGTGGTAAGCCTTTCTCTTGACAAGAAAAACCCCTTGCTTCAACTGTAGACAGACTGCTGTCCAAAAAGGACAAAACTTGGAAGCAGGTAAGTCGACAGCCTAGCTCTGCCAAGACTGGGTAGGTAAGTCCTTCATAATTCCTGCTCTACAATCAATGTCTGTCAGAGAAATGGGGCCAAACGGCTGAAGATTGATGCTGTAATGTATGGAGAGAAAATGGGAACTGTCTAGGCAGCCACTGGTATGTCATTTCTTAGTTTTGGAAGCTGCAGGCCCTGCACTTCCTATATAATCAGGTATATTTATCCCTCTCAGGTCTCTGAGGTGGTTGAAGAATAGATAGCTAGAGTCTCATAGTTAAATTTTGAGTTGTTTAGGAATCAAGAGGGTGTTCTGGATCTAAAAAGATATTTTTAAAATTGTGAGGCAAGTTAGTATGAAAGCTGAGTTAGATATAGAACTTTAAACTCATGGAGATGGTTAGATAATAGAATGTTAAAGTCAGGTGCCAAATACATATGGACTGGACATTGGGAATGTATCCTAAGCCATATAACTCACATAATTGTGGTCTATTTATTTCTGTTGTTTTGTATTGTATTTATTGTTATAAGAAAAAGAACCATTTGTTGGACTGAAAGGGAGAGCTGTTGGGGGGAAAAAGAAATACCTTCAACTAAAAAAAAAAAGGGAAGAGGATGGGGGGTTGAGGGGGAGGAGGGTGGAAGGGTGGGACTGGAGGGGGGAGTAGGAGGGGATTGTGATTGAGATGTAACTTGAAGAAATTAAAAAATAAATTATTAAAAAAAGAAACAAAAAAAACCCAAGAATTGGAATTTTAGTGGTGAAGAAATGCATCAGAAGTTAGGAGGACTATCTGCTCTCCCACAAGACCTGAGTTTGATTTCCACCATTCACTTGGAAGCTCACAATCATCTGTGATTTCAGTTCCAGGGGATTTGATGCCCCTTTCCTGTCTCTGTGGGCACAGGCACAAACATGGTTCACAGACGTGTATGCAGACAAAACACCCAAACACATAAAACAAAATGATAACTAAAAAAGAATGCTTATCTTGTCTGATACTACCCTGGTGTGGCTGGATGAGGACACAGAGACAAAGTCTTCCCTAGCTCACCCCACTTTTCCCAGACCTCAGCCATGACTCATACCAAGTTGATTTGTGAGCATTGCTCTAGATGAAAAGGGACCAGCTAGGAGAGAGATGTCAACTCTTCCCTCCGGCCTCTGGAGCTGCATTCCCAGTGCTAAGGCAAGAACTCCAAGATTTGTTCTTCCTCAGGATTTTGTTTAGGAAGCCTAGGGAGAAACAGACTTGGCGTGGACTTTTTAGCAGTGGATGTCACGTCATCGTTCCTTCCATATTAAAAAACTAAGGTAGATTTCGAGATTGACTTTTCTGGAGATCTTTATTTACTAGTCTGTTGAAATCTTGTTCTACAAAACAATTATATCAGGAAAAAATGTCAGCAAGACCATCTGAAATATTCTATAAACTCTTATCTCCAACAGATATAATTAACAGTGTTTTTTTTTTCAGTTGATTTGTTAATGCCCTAGATTTTCTTTTCTTTTTTTTAATTTCTGAAATTATTTTTTTTAAATACTTTATTTTTTTTTCTTCAAGTTACATCTCAGTAACAAACCCCTCCCTATTCTCCCTTCCTATCCCGCCCTTCCACCCTCTTCCCCCCAGAAGTTTCCCCTTTCAGTACAACAGATGGTTCCTTTTCTTATAACAGTAAGTATTATACAAAACAATAGATATAAATATGCCACATTTATGAGAGTTAAATGGCCCAGTATACCTTCCCCATGTCCAGTTTATACATATTTGGCCCCTGACTTTAACATTCTACTATCTAACCATCTCCATGAGTTTAAAGGTCTATATGTGACTCAACATTCATACTAACTTGCAACACACTTTTAAGAGTATCTACTTAGGTCTATAACACCCTCTTGATTCCTAAACAACTCAAAATTTAACTATGAGACTCTAGCTGTCTATTCTTCAACCACCTCAGAGACCTGAAAGGGATAAATATATTTGCTTATATAGGAAGTGCAGGGCCTGCAGCTTCCAAAACTAAGAAAGGACATACCAATGACTGCCTGGACAGTTCCCATTTTCTCTCCATACTAGATTTTCTTAAGGGAGTGATTCTCAATGCTGGTTGCCATTAGACTAATCGGGTTGGGAGTGGCAGTTAAATACTGGTGCTGAATGAGAAAAACTTAACCATATTTTGTAGAAGAACAAGCATCTTTTTCTTTAAATGTTGTTTAAGTGATTCATATTGGGACAGAGCTGAGATTCATGTGTTTGTAGCTGGCCTTCCTACAGATTTTCCTATACATTAGTAAGGTAGCTGCATGCACAACATAGAAAGAGAGTCCTATTAAACTGTTTCTTTCATTTCTTTAATAATTGCTACTTTGCATACAGCAGGTCTTAAATGACAGTGGTGGAGAATATTAAAATATTATAACACTCTGTAGATGGAAATAAAAATGAAAGAGAGAGGTTCTTTTCCCCTTCTGTTTCAGAGGAAATATATGGTTTTTGTTGCTAAGGAAACAAACAGTCATCCATTCAAGTTCTTCATTCCATCCTTGGGTCACATCCAGAGCTGATCATGTCACTTAAGCAAAGGACTTCAAGAGTTGAGAATTTAAAAAAAAAATCATTTTACAACTGAGTTTTATTTCCTAAAAAAATACAACCTATCACCATATTAATGTTACTGTTGTTTTAGATACCCAATAGCCAGAACTGTCTTCCCAAGGACTTAAAATTAGTTTAATGTTGTCTCATAGAGAAAAATTATGCTGCTGAATGAATGACAGCTATAAAAAGACTAATCTCATTCTGCACACTACAGGAAAGAGCCACATTCTAATATAGTCACAATGGTATGGGCCAGGGTCTAGGAAGTGAGGTGTGTAGGGTCCAGCATTTAAGGAGGAACTCCTAAAAGCTAAATATGTGAGCCTCTCTAACTTACCCAAGTGCTTCTGCCACCTCATGGCAACACCCATTCTTTTTTTTTTAATATTTATTTCTTACTTCAGGTCACATCTCCATCACAGTATCCTCTTTCTGCCCCTCCCAGTCCTGCCCTCCCACCCTCTACCCCTATCCGTTCCATCACACTCCTTTGGAGGGGAATGTTCCTACATATCAGTCCCCACCCCAATTCAGCAGTCATATGAGGGCCAAGAGCCTCCTCATATACTGGGGGCCTACAAGGAAGTACCACTAGGGAAAAGTGTCTCATTGATAGTAAACAAAGTCTATGTTCATGTTCCCTTTGGTGCACTGGCTGTAGTATAGTTATCATGTACTATATGACTAAAATCCAACTATAATAGATGCCATGTGCATCATTTTGGGTCTGGGTTAGCTCACTCAGAATGAGCTTCTCTAGTTCCATCCATTTGGCTGCGAATTGCATGATTTCATTGTTTCTGATAGCTGAGTAGTGTTCCATTATGTAGATGTACCACAGTTTTTTAATCCATTCTTTGGTTGGGGGACATCTGGGTTGTTTCCAGTTTCTAGCTATTACAAATAAGGCTGCTATGAACATAGATGAGGAAACTTCCTTATGATACAGTGAGGAGTCATTTGGGTGTATATACAGAAGTGGTATAGTTGGGTCCCAAGGCAGAGCTAATCCAAGTTTTCTAAGATATCACCAGACTGACCTCCATAGTGGTTGCACAAGCCTGTACTCCCACCAGCAATGGAGGAGAGTTCCCCTTTCTCCACACCCTCACCAGTATGTGCTGTCATATGAGCTTTTGATCTTAGCCATTCTGACACGTGTGAGATGGAATCTCTGCATCATCTTGAGTTGCATTTCTCTGATGATTAAGGATGGTGAGCATTTCTTCAAGTGTTTCACAGGCAGCACCCATTCTAATAGTCACTTCTAGCTTAAAAGATAGTTTTTTCCTGCACACATTAAGAAGAAATACGAATTAATCTGTCTATATTAATCATAGACACTAAGAACAGAAGATTATTACACAGTTTGGAGTGGAATCAAATTACTCAGGTTTATATAAAACTCTGCTTTAAGGGCAATGGGAATTATTGGGAATAATGTGAGCCACAAAGGCTTCCTATACACCTCTTTTACTTCTGCTCTTCAGGCAGGGGCTCAGCTTTGCTCAAGTGACTATGAGTCTCTCACTTTTAATTGTCTAAGACAATCTTTTTTCTCATTAATTAATTTAATTTATTTATTTATATACTTTACATCCTGATCACAGTCCCCTGCCTCCTCTCTCCTCCTGGTCCCACCCTCTCACCCTATTGCCCCATTACTACCTTCCTTTCTCCTCAGAAAAGGGGAGCCACCCTCCCCATACTAACCTAAAATTGCAACTTTGTTAACAATGATATTTATTAGTAACTATAAATTATAATATTAGGCTGGTGGAGCAACTGGCAGCCTGGCAGTGTGGTCTGGAGGGGAAGCTGGCTGGGTAGCTGCCAAATACTTATTAATAATTATAAACTGTTATATTAGACCAAGGGAATTGGTGGCAGCCAGGAGGGACAGCTGCTGGGACTTGGTGGGAGGCTTGTAGGCCTGGATTGCTTTGACTGATGGCCTTCCTATAGGCCAATGCGGCCTTTTTCCCAGTAATTAAATATACCAAGACCTTTTAATGTTTCATCCCTTAGCCCTAAGCTGGGCAGACTCTCAACTAGCTCATTTAAATTAATCCCAGATCACCTAATTCCAACCAACCATGTGGTTTGCTATACCTTCTTAGGTCACAGAGCTCACATGCAGATGTCCTCAGCCTAGGCAACCATGCAGAGAACTTCCTCTATGTAAAACACAGGATTCATGGACCCAGGAAGACCCACCTTCCTAGACTCTTTCTGCACAGCTAATTGGCCATCAGCGACTTTTATTAAACAATCATAGAAGGCCTCAGAAAGGGCAGTAACCCATCTCTTGCACTGAAATCAGCCTCTAAGGACCAATACATTAGACCCTCCTCCAACACCTATCTGCCCTAGAACATCAAGTCACATCAGTCTGGCCTTACACTGAGGTCAGACAAAGCAACTCAGCTAGGGGAAAGTGATCCAAAAGCAGGAAATAGAGTACATGTCTAAGACAATCTTAACACCTCATTCACTCAAGGCTGGTAAGGGGCTGGTATGTGACTAGGCAGTATGACAAGAGATGAGATCATTGAGAGGAATTTTTCTTGCACTCAAAAGAATTCCCTCTTGTACAGCTTTTTTTTTTTTTCCTACTGAGGTTACCTGGAAGCATGAAAACCATGAATTGTTCAAGACCGGAATGTGGACTATATGACAAATATGGACTACAAGTACAGATCCTAACTTTGAACTCACTGTTTAAGTTACCAAATTGGTCAAAGTGGAGACCCTCTAAATTTTGGACCTTTTTTCTTTTTTTTTTGTAGAAAAAAAATCTTATCCATTAAGTCAGTTTTGTCACTTTTTCTGTTATTTATAGCCAGAGCACTATGTACCCAAAAAATCTGTCATTTTTTTTTTTTTTAAGGTTTGGCAGTAGACACTAATGTAAGAAGTGACTGGGTTTCACACCAAAGAAACTCCAGGTATAGGACTAAAAAGGAAATAACTCTAGGATAAGAGAAAACATTTCTATAGTAGACATATTATAAGTTAACATCAAGTGTGCAAAAAGAATTTAAACAGCACAATATCTAATAGTCACTTAGCCAACCTAAAAAATAAGTGACAGCCTAAATAGAGATTTCTCAAAAAAATATACAGATATGCCCAAAAAGTATATGAGAAAACTTTCAACATCCTCAATCAGTAACAGGCAGAACAAAACCACATTGAGATTTCTGCCTGTTACTCAGGCAGATCTCAGAAAGAATGGCTATTAACAAAGAGATAACAAATGCTTGTGAAGCTTGGACAAAAGAGAGCTCCTATACAATTTTAGCATAAATGTAAATTTTATAGATAGTATATAAAAGAAAGAGGTTGGGATGATCCCTAAAAACATTAAAAATAGTATTACCATATGATGCAGTACTCCATCATTTGAAATATCTATAAAGGGAATGAAACCAATGTGGGATAAGACACTGCACTCCCAAGTGTATTGTGACACTACTCACAATAACCGAGAAGGAAACAACTATATCCAATTGATTAATGAAGTTTTGAAAAATGTCATATACAACATATAATATTATTTTGTCTCTAAAAGAATGAAACTCTCCCATTTATAACAACATGGCTTGAATTGGAGGTTACTGAGGTAAGAGAAATAAGCCATAGCCAGAAAGATAACCATATGATCTTACTCACACAAAATTTTTTTTCTTTTTAAATTAATCTTGTGTGTAGATGGTTTTCTTTGGCTTCCTATCTTCTGTGTGCTTCTTTTGTTCTATTCCAGTTTGACTGGTTTTGTTCTATCTTATTTTATTATTCTTCTTTAGATGCCTGTTTCCTAAGGAGAGTCAGAAAGGGTGCTATTTTTGATGGTTGGGAGGTGTGAAGGATCTCACTGAAGTAGGTAGATGGAAAACTGTAATCAGAATATAATCTATTGAAAAAATTATTTTTCAATAAAAGAATAGAAAAAAATGTTACTCCCAGAAATTGAGATTAGAATGGTGATTATCATGGGAATGGGGAGGATGGGGAGAGTAGTGGCTAAAAAAGTCCTTCAAAGTATAGCAATTATGTTTGCTGTTTTAGTAGAGTGACTACTGTTAACAATAATACACTATGCATTATATTTCCAAAAATTACATGGATCATTTTAAATTTTTCTGTCATAAAGAACTGACAAACTTTGAGGAGGCAGATGCATTTTCCCTAATTTAAACATCACATGCTTTACTACACAGATATAGTATTTCTTTTAAGACAAGGTGTTTCTACATACCACAGTCTAGCTTCAAATTTACAATTTCACCACCTCAGCATTTCCACAGCTGGGATCACAGTAGTACACTACATGCCTCAGCTGTTTGTATGTGTGTGTGTGTGTGTGTGTGTGTGTGTGTATAATTTTAAAAAATAAAAATTGAAATTTTCAGTTAATCTGAAGACAGTACATTGCATGGTAAAAATGCCAGAGTACTTTGGAGACAGTGCTCCCAAAGAGAAGTAACAAGGTAAAGAGATGGACAGAATGATTCTGAGAACCAACAAACCAAACCTCTGTCCAGAGGCTATAGAGAAAACAAAACAAAAAACTTGCTGACAAACCAAAAAAAAATAAAATAAAATAAAATAAAAACCAAAACCAAAAAAAACTCAATTGAAGGAAATCAAGTCAAATTTGAATTTTAAGCTAGTAAGACTGCAACTTTCTTCAAGGAAGAAAGTGAGGAAGGAGAAAATAATCATCAAACCATTGCTATAACTGGAGTTGTTGCTATAGCATCTTTATTAGTTTATTCTATAAAATTTGAGAAAGAAATGAAAAAGCTTTAGAGAAAAGCATCTAAACAATGTTTTTCTAAGAACAAGAAACTCATGAAAAACATGGATACTTTGAAAGCCTAGCTAAGGAGACAGGGCTGAAGCCAGGGAATGGAGGTTAAGGGTAGTTTGTATGCAGAGGACAGTAAGAGAAAATCACAAGATGATTTAATGCATACATTACTGTTTATACTGAAGTCAAAAGAAGCAATGAAGATGGGTGACTGCCAGAAAACTAATGGTATGACATGTTACATCAGGAATAGACTACCAACACTGGTGTATGCCTTAGAAAGCTGGAAGAAGATGGAGCTGAAATGAGCCATGTGGAAGAGAAAAATAATTATTATTCAGCATAAAACATATCTTTTTGGCTGTTTATAGACTGGACAACATTCTGCACAAAATATTCTATAGTGTTGTGGGAGATGGAAAACGTGCTTAAGTGTGATCTATTTTGCGGAAGTCCCAGAATACAACTTAACATTAGAGGGAACTGATATGTCATAAAATGAATTACTAATGTGGACTAAAATAAGCCACCATAAAATTTCCGAAGTTTTTTTTACTGAGTTCAATGATTCTTTTCCAGAAGTTGGACAGCTTTTCAGGACTTTATAAACAAATGAAGCCTGGACCATGTCTTAGGTCCAGGGAAGCCCATCACTCAGCTTAGTTTTCCTGATCTGGCCATTTTACTAGAAAGGGAAAGAGAATGAATTATGTGGGGACTGGTAGCTCAAATCAGATAAATGGGCAAGAAACCAAAGACTTAGATTGGGTGAAAGATGTCATCCTGACCTAGCAGTGTTCTGAATGTTTCCTTAATGTCAAAAACAAGTAACACTTGCCAAACAAAATCCTATTTAGAAATCAAGTCTAATGACGGTGGGAGAACCAGGCTGCTTTGGCTGAATGAGATGAAGAGCATTTGGCTTCCTAGTCTGAGTTCTTTAATCTTTATGAGACTGCTCTATGGGCTCCTGTGGAGTACACCTGTACTCAATATACTGAATCCCCTTTTCCCAAAATAAAAACCAGAAGCTCAGATATGTTCAAGCTCAGCTCAAGTTTATCCAACCAGCTAATGTCTCAAACAGAATTAGAAATCATTTATCTTTGGTTTTGCATGTTCACTTAAGTTAAATACCTATTTGGAAGGCTTAACCTTAGAGTGAGAAATCAAGGACAATAGGATTTCACCCTGGTCCATGATAGGTAGTGATGGAAATAGTGGAAATGCAAAATTCACACATGAAATTCTTTAAAATACTCCCTTGTAATCAAAAAATTTATTAACCTATATTTATTACTATCTAATAAACTATATCCTATAACCTAATACCTAATAACACTTTAATAACCCTACCCTAACTCTTTTGAAAGGATACCAGGCTTTGGGTCCTTTTTGGTGGGGGGGGAGGCCAACTTGATCAGCCTTCTATCTGTTGGCACACCTCAAGCAGCATTCAGCAGACTGGCTCTGGTACAGTCACGCGGCAGTATTATTTTCAGCTTGGCTCAGCTTCCTCCAGGCCTAGTGTCATTGCTGTCTACTGGTTCTATCAGCCAACTGGCCTCATCTGCCCTGCTAGGGAGGGGCCGCTTCAGTCACACATGGTGCGTGCGCTGTGCTCCACACGGCCTAGCCTGGCCTAGTCTTTTACTTCAAAGCCTTGCTACAGTCTCTCGGAACAAGAGTTATTCTCCTGCTTGTTTTTGAGGTCTCCTCAGAATGTGTTTGCTGTAGCTTCAGGATATGTATGCATGTGCCTTGTTCACTCACTAACGTACCTTAGCCCACTCTTCTTCCGCTGCTGTTTTCCTTGTGGCTTTTCTTGGCCTTCTTGGGGTGGTGGTTCCTGACCAGAGTCGTTTTCTGAGGCTTTTTCTGTCAGCAAGACCTTGGTGCAAGCAGCTGGCATACGTCTTCACAATTATCTTTTTTGGCTCAGCTGTCTCTCTTTTGGGCTGGCTCTGTCCTCTCCTCTCACGGGGCCTTTCCTCATATGGCTCGGTCACTTGCAGGGGCTCTATGTCTCTCCTCTGTGGGGTCTCTGTCTCCTGTTTCCTCTGCAGTACTCTGTTTAGGAGCCCTGACTTCTGACTGCTGATTTGCCTTAGGGCTTCTGTGGCCTAAGGGCTGGCACATGGTATACATTGCACACACATCTACCCTCCTCTATGGGGGCTCCTTCATGTAGAGCTTTCTAGCTTAAATAGGGTGTAGCCTTGCGGTCTTTCAGTCTTTCTCAGGGTCTTGTCCTTTCTTGCACTCTGGCAGTTCCCGTGGTTTCTGGTGGCTCTTTGCCACACCCCTCCACCTGGCATTTTCTTCAGCTCTCAAAACAACTAGCACATAGTTCTCCATCTACAGAACAAATATAAAGCCTGTTCCAACAAGCACATTTTTACAGTAGGTACCTTTGGGCACATTTATTGTTTCATTGGGGTAGGTGGTGAACATGAAGCCTGAAGTTTTATCATACATACCTCTCTGCTATCTACTTTGTGCTTTATTTAAAACTTTGGAATTCACTATCTTAAAATTTGAGTGCTTTGTAGGCTAATAATTTAGTAGCATTTAGCAACCAATTTTTCCAGGAATTATATTGGATAGGAAGGAACTGTGAGGATATTATTGATCTCACCGCCATTTCCAGCAAAATAGATGAGAATTCCTCAGCATGAACTGACACTGTTATTTGTTAGTTTCCACCAGCTAGGAAAAAGTGAATGAAACATTGTACTCAGTTCTTATCTGGAAGGACTCCCACATAGTAAGAAATTTATATATTGTTCTACAAAGCCAAGAGTAGTTTTTGACACAAGTGAGGCAAAAAGAGCCTTATTCTATTTCATTAACTGCACCTTTTCAAGATCCAGGACTTGGCTCTATGTGTTCTTGGGTAGCCATACCTCAGCTCCAAGGGATGGCAGGCGAAAGGGCCAGAGTTCCCTCACATGGGCTGTTGCATCTACAAACATGGGAATAATTTGCAGTCAGGTCAAATGTCTTTGGAGAATGTGATTCATTGCACTGCCCATGACCTATACCAAATTTAAGTTTGAAGATCTTCATCTCAGTTTGAAACTAGGTAGATTTATGGGTCTGTCCACACTGCAAAGTCCTTTGACGTCATCTCAATAGGAAGTGTACTTGGCAGAAAGAATATTAAGGCAGTAGCTATGTCAATGTTAGGCAAAGTTAATTAGTAAACTAAAGAAAATGATACTTTTTATGTTTCCCTGAGAACATAAATATTCAAATTGTTTATTGGACCAATTATTTTAAGAAAAAAACCAGGATTTTACATATGAAAGCAACCAATATTTCAATGAGAGAAACAACAAATGAAGCTATGCTACAAACCTATTTGCTTTTTTTTCCAATACTAAGCATTGCACATATATATGTGCACATGCATATATACACAAACATGGACACACACACATTATTCTGAACATAAATATTACCTGAATCTAAAGCTAAGTAACTCTCTGTGTCTCTGTGTTAATGTCCTACATTAAAGAAGAAAATAAGATGAGTGAACATTGTCCACAGGAAGAATTTTATTTTATGACTAAATATGAGTGATAAATATTAAATTCAACATATTCTGAATAATATGTAATACTTTAAAGTAGACAAAGGGAAGATTAATACAATGGAAACATAAGAATCTTAAAGAAAAATAAAGACTTTGCATTAATGTGTTAATACATTTCGGGTCTTGTGTTGATATTTGGGGTTGGAAATAGGATACAACAGAACAAAGATCACTAATCTAAGTGCAGATGCTTTTATTGCTCCTGTTAAATTCTCCGTAGGGAGCCATATTCTTTAGACATTGTCTGAAAGGAAAGACATAGAGGTAGAAGGAAAATTTTCAAATATACTAGCAGCTTCCTACTTTTAATGAGGAGAAACAAGGGGATTTTTGAAAGAAGAAAGTAGGGTAATGCAATGTGATGTAATGTTGAGTTGAGGTAGATGATAAAAATGGACTCTCTGGAACAGTAGTGATAAAATAGAAATTTGTAGAAGAATGGTGCTGATCTTTGTTCCTGTGTTATTCATAAACCAACATAATAGAGGATTATAAAACATGGAAGTACTGGAATGATAAAATAAAAAGAGCTGTAATCATTTTTGGCCTAAGGAAAGGGAAACACATACAGGAGTGATAAAGGGATATAATACATCACTCCTCACATGGGTTTCTCTGGAAAGTCTTGGCCTTCACCAACAAGCTGTGGAATATAAATTATGAAACATTTCTGCCTTGTGGACTGGTATACCCTAACACACAAGATGAACAGTATCTGGCCCATAGTAAGTGCTCAATAAAACTTGTGGAATGCATAAGTGAATAAAAATTGATCAAAGAAAATGAGTTCAAATAGATAAGATACTAGCAACTATAAAAACACCTGCGATTAGTAAAAATGTCTTAAATTCAAGGCTGAGTCCTCTGCAAGGCTGACACAAGCCATGTGCTGGGGACCCCCAGGCATCTTATAACACCTGAACTTTTGAATGGCCAACTCCAACTTTAAGGGTTGCAGGGACTCCCCCTCCCCAGGGTAATAATTCACTAGGACAACCCACAGAACTCAAAAGCAAAGTGCCTTGTATGTAATTTTAGTTTTATTATAGAGAAGATGGATCAGGAGGATTCACTAAAAAGGAAGAGACATTTATTGCAAGATATAGGAAGAAATGGTTTCTGGAACTGTCTTTGGGGGTTCAACCCAGCCTCTAGCTCCTTATCTCCCAGAAGGTTAGACTCAATTTACTAATCAGAGCAGCTGGTCTTTGGTAAACAATGCCAGTCCTAAAGATCTCTAGGAAGTGGTTCATCATGAGTAGTCTCAGTAACTTAACAAAGACACCCTCACCCTTAAACATCTCTCTACCTGCCATAGTTAGAGACTCAACCAAACCTCTATACAATGAAAACATTGAATGTTATCTAAATTTCATTTAACCAATTCATTGTTGATTCTATCCTTTGGATAAAATTTTATCCAAACGTAGTGCCAGAAATTCCAAGTTTAGAATGTTTATTTCTTCCTGCTGTTGGTATAGACTCTGCAACGAATTGGAATCCGTGAAGTTAAGCACTTACGCTGTGGTGCTCTGGCAGTGTTGATGAATGCTTCTAGACACAACACTGCTTCTAGCAGCAACCTTCCATGTCCTCACACATTTCTGTTATAAAATAAATCAAACACAATGCAAAAACTCTCTAAATTTGGGGAAAGATTCTGGTTAGATAATTTTCAATCATTTTAGTGAGAATTTAACTGTCCCTTTCTAATTCTTCCATCTGTAAGATCTAATCAGTTTGCAAGCAGCCTTTCACCATGCCAGAAAAAAAAAAAACTAACTAAAAATTCAGTGTTTTTGTAAACAAGTGGAAGTGTTCTCATTCCATTTATTCATCTGTCTGCAGATTGGCTAATGATATAGAGTGCCATGCTGGGTCCTAAGGATACAGAAATAAACAACCAGCCAAGTTCTGCCTCTCTGGGGTCTTTACTCCGGCAGTAGGCCATGGAGGCAGACCAGATAAAGAGGCTATGAATGACTATAATTGCTAACCTGACTATGAATACAGCAGACAGAGCAGATGCTGTGGCTGAGGAAAATGCTTTCGAGTTTATCTAGGGAGGTAACTCTTCAAAAGTTGACCTAAGAAGGGACCCAGAAGAGCCCAGGCTCCACCCTGATAGGGGAAGGGGGCTTGAGGATGAATACTGGTGGGAGAAGTTTGTGAGTAGTGTGTTGAGAGGATACCCCATCAGGCGACCTGAACCCTTGTTGGCTATGTTGATAGCTTGGATTTGCTTTCCAGAGGACAATAGGAACTCATTAGAAGACTTCAAATCCCCTCCTAAGAGAGTCTCAGGTTTGTTTTTACTGATGGCTCTACCTCCACTGTGCAGGATAATAGAAGGGGATAAAAAACATGGAAACTGGAAGATAAGCTTAGGCTTTTGTAAAACACTACAACTCAAAGCTGCAGCTTTCTTCATAAAAGAACAGGAAAGGGTTGAGTACTTTTATAGGTTTAAACTCAGAACCAGAGAGACACTAGAAAAAAAACTGTCTTTCCTGACCTTGGTTCCTATTCCTTATATAGAGTGAAATGCCTGAAAGGGTCAAATGACATTCTTGGTTCTGCAGGGAGACTAAGGATTCTCTCTCTTCCACATCCATATTTTTTAGTACCATTTAGTCATCCAAGGCAGGTGGAGGAGTGCAAGAACAAGTGTCAGGAATTCTCGGTGAACTATATATCATTTATCTGAATCCTTGTAGCTGTTGCCTGAACAGGACAAACATCATTTGTCTCCACCCTGCCCAACCCTCAAAGGTCAGAGGACTTTGAAGCTTTTTTAGTCTAAACTTTACTGAGAAGAATCACATTGGATTTTATACAGAAACAAAGTCACAGAAGTTGACAGGTTCAAAGCTGCTTCACATGTAACTCTGAAGTTTCTGCTCACTATCTAGGGGACACTGGCGTCCCAAATACCAAAGTGTGACCTGGAGGAGTTTACCTCCTCTACCTGAACTTTCCATTGTGTACATGATATAGAGGCCCGAATTCAGGCCAACTGAGGTCCTATCTGAATTGTAAAAGTTAGGATCAGGAAACATTTACAAAGTAGGCAGTTTAGTCATTTATATCCACAGGGTAACTGCAATCAATATTTTTACCAGGAGATTTTATATGAGAAATGAAGATATTTCAGGAATTACTGGAGGCTTGAAAAGTTATCCACCTTTTCCTTTGTAGTATACTTAATAACAAAGGATGGAAACTTTCAAAGATTATTGCTCATTTGATCAAAACCACAGCAACAACATGATTTAAAGTATATGACAAGAAATTTTTCTAATTCTCAAAAGTTCTCAAAATCCAAGTGGCATTATGTTTTCTTTTCCTTAATACTTTAAGTCCCTGAGTAACTCCCCAAACTGACACCCCTGCAGCCAGTGTTCCTTTGTTCATCATTTATGTCTACCAAAGTTCTTCTTTTTGTCCTGTGGATCACTTACACATATCCAGAGGAACAAAATTGTTTCTTTAATTCAAAGGAGAAAAACAATGTTTTAAAAGCTGCTATTGTGCAAGATGCCTTCCGAAATGAGGCATCGGGGACATTGGCTGTGGTCTCTATGCCGCTTGCTTGGCTGTTTTGGTATTTTAGTGACTGCAAAGGAACAACCCTTGAAGTTCCCATGATAAAATTCTGTCTTGAGGAAACCAAACCATTTCTTTCTCTGAGTTTTCTTTCTCTCCTGTAATTAGACTTGCTATCATTGGGGACTGTCTTTGTTATTAAACAGTGTCCCTTTCACCTCTGCCCAGGGACAGCAATGACTAAGCGAAGGCATCTGCTTATGTACGAAGCTGAGGACTGAGAGACACCACATTCACTACAGCTGCAGCTTTCCTTTGTTAGCCTCAGTATCTTTAGGGATCTTTGCTTTCATTTGAAGGGCCCTGTTTGGTCCCCTCATCCCTGTGCTTCTTCACAACGTTCTATTATTTGTTATGAAAAGCATTAAAAGGAGAGCTGCTGCACTGGTCTCTCGAGTTCCCAGGCTACATAACACTTCTCTGGAATTGGTCACCAGCCAGAACCATCACTAAAGAGAAACATGTGGCTGCCACTTGTGCCTCCTGCCCATCTCACTGAACCTGGAATTTGCAGTGGAAAACACTGCAGTCATTCTTCCAAGTGGATGAACCCCACGGGGATTGGGGGGATTGGAGAGAAGGAACATGGTTCTTTTTATCATGCCAGGGACTCAACATATCCCTCTCACACCATCAGCAAACTCACCCTCTGCTGTGCCTGCTGGTGCCTGGGCAGATGTAACTAATTAGTACACTATGGCATTTGTTTTCTTCACGGGTCTGTGAGCTCCCAGTACTTTCTACTGGGCTCCACTCAGAGGCCACTAATGTGCAAAGTATGCAGTCTTTTCTCAGAGGCGCCTTTAAATATCTATGATTTCAAATTCTCTCTTTTTTGTAGCCCCAAGTTATTGACAGTGTCCAGTAGCTAATTAGGCACTCTCATTTTGTTTTTATTGACTCATTTCTTGAAAAAAATTATTGAGTACATATTATGTGTTGGGGCTTGGCTACTACCAAGAGGATGAAATTTTTATCTTAATGGAATTATAGCTCAGTGCATGGAGATAGGTGATACATGTGTGGACACACCGTCAGTGAGAACTTCATGAAAGGATAAGTACAGTGGGGATATTATGTACTGGAGTGTGATAGAGAAAGCCTTATCACTGGAAAAATTCTTCTGAAATAGACCTAGATCGAGGAATGGAACTTGTTATGGGACAAGCTGAGGATGAGTATTTGGCAGAGCCACCAGCAAGAACAGATACTCAGAGGCAGCATTGAACTGAGCTTGCTTAGGAGACACAAGGGCTGGGTGGTCAATATGTGGATACTTCTACTTACTTGGTAAGTATTTGGTCATGTGCATGTGTCCTGTGGAAGGTTACAGTGGGATACAGGAAAATCAGTTGAGATATCTTTCCAATAAGATGGAATTTCTGTGTATCCAGAACAATTCCAGACACGCAATACCACTGTGAAACTGTCTGTGGAGGTTGATGCTGGGTTTCTGGATTTTGATTGATCAAACACAGGTGAGTATCAATGTTTATATAAGTTTCTTCTTGGGGACATGTTGTTTAACTGTCACAAAAACAAACAACAAAAAACAAACAAAAAAACAGTCAAGGAGAGCAGCTCTGCTTGCCATTTTCAAACCATAGAAACTGGATTAATGAGTCTGCAAAACTACAGGAGGGTCAAGGAAACAGTAAGATGTGTGTCTGTCAGGCTCCCTGCCACTGCCAGTTTGTGCTCAGTAACCTACTGTGACATATGCTCCGAGGACTGGTCCTCAAAATTCTGACTGGCTCTGAAAGGCTGGTGTGGGAATTTCTTCCTGAAGGCTGAGGAAACTTGTGCCCAGGGTGCAGGTGTCCTTATTGAGAGGCAACAGCTGCATTCAAAGGTGACTGTCTGCTTCAGGTGCACTTCACACCCACTTAGTGCATTCTGCAGATAAAATAGAGAGCTAGTGAGACAGAGTCAGGGGCCCATCTGCTTGCATCAGATGAGGAGATATCATCCAGCTGGGTTATGCTACCAGTAAACCTTTCAGGACTACAGGCAACAGCAATGGATGTTTCCTTGTGGTTAATTTAGAAAGAGAGAAAAGGAGATTGTTGAGAGACCTTTCAGAGGACTCCTCAAATGAAGGAAATTGCTGAGAGGTTCAAGGTGAACTCATGGACCTGTGTGGATTTTCTTTTCTTTTCTTTCTTCCCTCATGCTTTCCTTGCTACCTTCTAGGAATGTAAGCGAGTATGTTTCCATGTAAACTGACCTCTACAGTGGGGCCCAGAGTAGGCCAGCGTGGGTTGTATTTACACTGAAGGGAGGATGGTTGTCACTTTAAGAAAAGAGTAAGTTACTACACAGTTCACCCTTAGCTCACAGCTTAACAATGATAAGGACCCCCAAGGTCATCTAATCTTCCATCTGCTCTAATGACACCTCTTGTCAAGCTTATGTGACCTTATGCATGGGCAGTAGAATCTATTCAGTGTAAATCACCAGCTCAATGTAGCTGGGTGTGGTCTCAATTGTTACTGCATAATTTTTAGTATAAATTGTATGTTAAAATACACAGATTTTTCTTATTCCCTGTGAACAACACCCTAAGAATTTAGGAACCATACGAAGGATATTTGCAGCTCAAAGTTGTTTCCCACAAAACTCATAACTGTGTCCAATGACACACAGCTCATATTTTCCTAGAGTACTTTACAACTACATTGTAGGTACAGTTTGCAGTCTGTGCCTATCCTTCTTTATGTAGGCCAGTTCAAGATAGTAGGCAGGTTTTCTCAGTACTTAGCATCTGATTTCAGTTCATAAAGATGACTTTGTTCCTTGTTTCTTTAGCTAATGACCAGGAAGAGTCTTAAGCAATTTTTTTATCTCTATCTTCATTGCAATTTTTATAAAAGAGTCTCAATCTAACTTCAAGCATAAAAGTTGTGTCCCACCCACTCTTTTTCCCACAAAAACTAAACCATGCTGTGACTATAGTGACCCCCTCAGGTGAACTCCAAATTGTCCTCTGCCCCCCCTACCCCTGTTAGCAGATCAGGTTTGTGTTAAGTTAGCCACAGTTGGAAGCCCCATGTTGGAGCTTATTTTACCATTTTCACAAGCTAATAGGAAATTTCAAAACTTAGGTTCAAAGTGCTTACAACAGTCTGTGGAGAGTTGAGAGCCTTACAAGACCTGAATCTGAACTTGCTCCTTTAACATCCTCAGTGGATGTTGATAGCCCTTAGGGAATTAATCTCACAATCAGACTACAAGAAAGACAGGAAAAGAGTGATACAGTTGGGCAGAGACATGAAGAGGATATTCCCCTAGGGTTTAAAAGGAAAACTGTGCTCAGAACATCAATCTCAGTAACTAAGCTGACGGATGATGTTTTAAGAAATAAGCATCCACAGCCGGGAAATAGTTGCTTTAATTGTGCAATCACTTTTGGAGCTATTTGGAGTTGTCTGCATAGGCTCTTCCTGAATACAAACACACATACACACCCACACACATTTATTGAGTGCAAATACCCATTGCTGTAGTTAATGGAGTGAAATACAGCTGAAGTGGGATGAGGAGAGCAGCAGGGGAGGAATTGTGGAAGCCAAGTTAACTACTCTGATACAAACTGGCTTTTTCTGTCTGATCCAGCCAGACTGCATATGAGTGTGTGTGATATACTGTGGATGTTGTGCATGTTCCTGTTATTAACTATGTCCAATAAAGCGTAAACAAAATACTACTATGTGTGAGGTTTTCTTTACCTCATTCAAGGCAGAAACTACTCCCACCCCCCAAAGCATGGGAGGTGAGGATTGGTTTGTGTTTGTGATGACACAGTTCTCATATCAGCTTCTGGGAGATGTCACTATGAGGAGTAAGGCCAAAAATGGGAGGATGTCATGTAACAGCCATGATGAAGGAGCTGAAGGGAGTGATTTATGGGGAAGGACTGAACAACTTAATAGAGCGGCCACATCTCCACCCAGCTCTGTACACTACAGTTGTACGGGAATTGTGTGAAGAGAAAATTTCAAGGACAGAGTGGTCATGGCAGGGGCAGGGAAAAGTCTTAGTTAGCTGGAATTTTGTGTAAAGGACAAGGAGCAGAGTGGCCAAAGTCAAGACTTTACATACATGGCTCTCTTCAGAGAGATAAGGGGAGGGTCCTTTCAGACAAGAGTGACAGCTCTAGAATGATGTTTAAAATGGGCAAATACTTTGAGGGAACTGCATGAGCAGGGAGGAAGTAAATGGGATGATTTAATAGATCTTTTCCATGTCAATGATCTTTTTCCCCCTTTGAGTTACTAATTTTGTTTTTCCAAAAGATTTGGAAGGCAAAAGATATTTCATTTTCTCTCACATTCCTTTAAGGTCTGTTTATAGTGTGGGGGAAAGGGGTAGGAGGGAGGGACTGGAGGAGGGGAGAGGAGAATGTAAAGTAAATAAATAACTTAATTATATATAATAATAAAGGATCTAAGTCCTTCTCTGTGACAGTCTATTTACAGAGCCATAAAAATGGTCATTCCAACCACAGGAAAAATTATAGTAAAGAAATATAATAGTGATTTTTTTTGCAACCAAATAAAACACTTCACAATATTAAGGAATAAAACAATGATGACCCTGACTTCCTTGCTACTTTTCTAGCTGCATGTAAAATCTATCATTTAATGCTCCTTTTACAAAGGTCATTTTTTTAAATGGAAAAAAATATTTTGTTAATTGGAACATGTCAACCAGTGCCGGTCCCATTTTCCTGATACTGTTGCTATCAGGAATGAAGTTTTGATTACCTACTGTTCATCAAAAGCCAAATGAGTACTGTAGCCTAATTAAAGCCTGGATAGATGTAATTCTGGTTCAACTGAGAAAGAACAGAAGGGGGCATTGATTATAAAGCTGCTTCAGAGTGGCTGCACGATCTCTTCTGATTTGCTGCAGCATTTTGAACATGCAACTTAATATCACCATGCTTTTGCTTTGTTTCTGTACCACAAAGAAAAAGAGCAACAGCAGTCACAGTCAAAGCAGGAGACAGGATGTTGACATGCTTCTGAGATTTCCTAAGGACAGACAGCATTGTTACGCTAAGTACTTTAAGCTATAAAACTACAATGTGTGTGTGTGTGTGTGCATATGCATGTGCGTGCGCGTGTGTTTGTGGTGTGTTGCATACTTTTAAACTTTCCAGGTTTTCATGCCACTTGGCGGTATACAGTAGACATCCAATAAATGTTACATTGAGTATGAATTGCCAGTAATTTCTTTAGCAATTAGGTCAGATTATAATATGCATTTTTAATAACATTACATTGTTGACACAGAATGATGTTCTTGGAACAGAAGAATAATTATAATTATTTTTCCTGAAGAAAGCATTAAGTCTGAATGCCAAAAGTCTGTGTGAATAACAAACAGAAAGATAAATGTGCCCTCATTTTTGATTCACAAGACATAGGGACAGTGGAAGAACAATTACAGAGAACCTAGGTCTCCAAGGTCTTCTCAGCACTGGAGTGGGAAGGAAAGGGTTGGAGTACAGACACTTTGGACCCCAGAGCAGACCTCCTGTAACTCCTGTGATCCTGCACTGAATGTGAGAATTAAGCATTAGGAGACTCAAGGTAGCTACTTTGTGTCAACTTGGAAAGCATAAAGAGAAGGAATGGAGACTCCCTTAAAAGGAGAATTTTTATATACGCATAATTCTCAAGCCTATAGTGGGGACCTAGACAATATGACCAAAGAAACAGGAACCCCGTAGTCAGCATTAATAGCCTCTTACAAATGCCCTTGGCTCTTTCATTTTGTGACTTGTTACCCCTGATACACATGCAAATTGTACTACTGTCACTGAGATTCCAAGTCACTGAAAAACTCTTTTCATTTGTAGGTAGGTGACTATGGTGGAAGTTTGGAAGCACAGTTGTGTTGAATGAATGTGTTTTTGTTTTGGTATCAAGTGGGAGATGTGGGGGTGCTTTATACACCACTGAAACATAGACACATATAAGAGGCATACAAAACATCCTGATAAAAGAGCACATGATGTTTTGCCAGCTGGAAAACTGTCACATGTGGGCAACATATTTACATCCTTTGATGGACAGACTCCTTGGAGAGCTCGTGATCTTGGTCAACAGGAAGTACCTTGTGTGGAGGGCGTGAATTTGACCAACTGGAACATGTCCTTTTGCAGGTATAAAAAGGAGACCGGGAAACACAGAGGGGCTTTTTGCTTAGCATAACTTCTCATTGCTGTTCGTCACTGCTTCACTTCAAAAGACTCCAGACAACGCTTTGAGAATTGCTTCTTCTGAGACTTGTTGCTGTCTTTGCTGCTGAAGATCCTGGCCCAGGTATGGCTGAAGAGATTGCAGCCCCAAACAGGGGTGGGGCAACTATTGTTACCATTGCCACCAGTATCAGAGATGCTGCTACTGCTGGTATCCCTTCTAATCCTCACCTGAACTGTTGTTGATTCGTGTTGCTCCTGGTGCCTGTTCCTCTGTGTGCTATTTGGCTGGACTTCTGACTAGTTGCCCCAACGACCTGTGCCTGAGGACGTCTAGTAGTATTCTTTCTTCCATTCTTCAGGTCAATATGTTGGAAGGTATTTAGAGATTTTAATAAATAGTTTAAAAGTAAGGTTACAGGTGATTAAAACCCATTTTTGGAGGGGAAGTACATGTGTTGGTTTTTCAAATTTTATACATCACCTTCAGTTTCAATATTACCAAAGTTTCTTTCGGTATGTGATTCCATCTTCTTGTGTGGCAAAACTTTTCCAGGGGACATACAAACACTACTACTCATGATACAGGTAAGTATTCCACAACTTACCAAATTATGGATACCACCAAAGTTCCAGATGGTAAATCAATGAGTTTAATGGGATTGCTTACAGCAATAACAGTGAAAGCTTACTTACAAGAGAAGAAATGTCTCAAAGACTGAATCACTGAAAGCCTGTTCAGAGCTGGAAACCGGGGTCCAGTTCGTACACACTGTTTGGTTGGTGTTTCAGTCTCTGTGAGCCATGCCTGACCTCAGTGGAAGAGCGTGCAATCAGTCCCAAGGCTACTCAGTGAGCTGTGGTGCAATGGTATGGGTATAGGCAGGGCTTTCCTTTTCTGAGGAGAAGTGAAAGGTAGATAGGGGGAAGAGAGCAGCAGGGTAGGGCCCAGAGAAGGGAAGAGAGGGGGCTACGATCCAGATGTAAAGTGAATAAATAAACTTATATTTGTTTTAAAAACCTGGAAACTTGAAGTGTACTGTACAACTTGCAGGCGGCTTACCATGTTGGGGAGTGTCCTTTATCTTTTCAAAGTAACTCTGGTCTAAACCTTTTCCAGATAGCTCAGCTGCCTGGTTTCTGCTTCTTCTAGGCAGCTGACCTGATATGAGTCCTTGCCCTGGGCTTGCTTGAGTCTTCTGTACAACCTTTTTGGTTGTTTTTAAACTCTGGCAGGGAGTGACCCTAGTAAATCTGGTCAGTTTCAGGAAGTTCCTGAAACCGTTCTGAGTAGTTTACCTTCCTGATTAAGTAGCTTCCCTGAGAATGAAATGTTTCAATCTTGGAAGAAACTGTTGCACAACACCCCTTTTGTAAGCAGTCTAAGCTTAAGATCAAAGAGTTTTCAATGGTTCCCATTTTGAATTTGACATCTAAGAAGGCAGTACTTCATGTCTTTACCTCTAGGCATCCTTAGAATCTCATATTTTTATTTCTGTCCCTGAAGTTAATGTCACTTATGCCTATTTTCCTAAGCAGGAGTTACATTTTTAGGATCTTGGTTTTGACTCTGTTTAAGAAGTTGTTCTCTTTGCTTTAGCAGTCTGTGATTCCATGTCTTATCATTGATCTATATGAGTTTGGGTGACCATTTTTTAAAAGGGTCAACTAAAAGGCACATGAATCTCAGAGATCTGGTTTGTAGTGAAATAATTTTTTTTGGTTAAAAATGGAAAAAAAAACAAATCAGTTTAAGCAAAGAGAGTATAATTTATGCAAACAAAACCCCAGCTAATCTTTGCAAAGTATAAAATCCTGCTTAAATACCCCCTTTAGGGTACGATCTGACAGAGATCACCTATGGGAATTGAAATATGGGCGATCAGATATATCACTTACTGTTAGGAAAAAAAAAAACGTGCCTTTTAAACTGACACTTGTCATAATGTTAGACAATGTGAGCAAAGGAAATAATTTAGGTTATGAAGAGCTCAACAAACAAATCCTGTAAATAATACATGCTGAAGAACAGCATGAAGCCCCAGCAGGGCTTTACTCAGAGAGGCTGTGTTTAAAACATTTATTGGAGGCATATATTACAGTATATCACTTACTGGCTGGAAGCCATGCAATATGTGTCTTTACAAAAAAAAATTACCTTGTAATATGAGCCCCTCCAAGGCATAATTATATAATAAAGTTCTTATTGGGAAAACTGGAAGTAGGCCAAGCCTTGTCCAAATATAGTGAATGTCAGAGCCAAATTTATTATCCTTAGCTATTAACAGGAGAAGGCAGGTTTTGTTTACCAAGCCTAATTCTCTCCTAATTACAGCCACTATAAAATAATTACTATCCATGGGATAACAACACAAGACAGAGTGACTAACAGAAGAAACTGCAGGGGTTAGAAAACAGAGTGCAATCCTGTGTCATTTTGAACAGCTTGTGTACTGCCATGAACAAATTAACGGACTTCATTAAGGAATTATATTTTAAGAGTGGCTTTGCGGTGAAGCAGTAAAGCAATTAATGCATCTTATTTGGTCCTAGATCTGAGCTGCAGTGCGGTTTGAGACAGCAACTAAATTTTTTTTCTTTTAATTTTTGATGTATCAGGTTTAATAGGATTACAAGCACATTACTGGGCAAGACAGTTAATGAGTGCAGAGGAAAACCTCTGTTTGGGACAAATGATCTGCAGCCCCTGCTAACTTGTTCTGTCTTTATGAGCTGATTTCTTACCGTGGCGATTTTAATAATCTACTAAAGACAAACGCCAACTTTTATCTAATTCCATTTCACAACCTGCCCTTATGTCCTCAGCTCGGTTGGATCATGCTTTTGATGAAAGGGGTATTTTTTCAGAGAGGCCAGAGAATTCTGTTTCTCTATTTACGCCACAAAACTGGGAACTTGAAATATTATTTCAATATTTCATATTTGCTTTCCACACAAATCTAAAAGGAGTATTATCTAGTGGAAGCATGACGTCTCATTAAGTTCTCAATGTCGCCGGTTCCCACGTTCCCTCACCTCTTCCATCTCATCGTAGAGCCCCTGAGAGAGAAGGAAGTCTTGTTTGCAGATCCACACACCCTTGAAGAGCATGCACTGGGATCAAGTACTGTTCTTGTTCCCTGTCCAGAATGGCCAGGGTGAAAGGCCAAGCTGCACAATGCTGTGTCTCCTCCCGCCAGCCTCACTCTGCAAATTCCATTCACCTCATAGTAAGAAAGATGGCCCTGTTTTGGTGACATGGTGAAAACATACAAAGTCAGCACACTTGCGGAGTTGGTTTTAGACACTGTTTTTTTTAATAGACCTCCAGATGGTCACATAAAAGCAAAAGGATTATTATAGCAACTCCCAGTCGGGCCATTAGAGATAAAGGTGGGCCAGAGTTTTCTTTAAAAAAAAAATCTTTTGAGGAGTACATAACCTGCTCATAGGAGGGAAAAAAAAAATCTTCAGAATAAAAGTAGGGAAGAAATTCCAGATCCAGAAATTCATTTGTATTGTATTTACTTCTATCAATGTTACTTTATGTAAATTGAGTCACTTGATTTAAAGTTGAAGTTACAAAATGTAATCTTAGTTCTTTCCAATAATGCTAGGCTGGCTTTAGGTTTCTTTTTCCTTTTTTCCTTTTTTTTATTCTCTAGACACTGAACATTTCTACAGGGAAATAAAGTTAAGAAAGGAATAGACAATAAAGAGATTCAGGAAAAACTTTTCATGTGGAAAAAAATGTCCTGCCTCAAACATTATATATATATATATATATATATATATATATATATATATATATATAAAATCACATGGCTTTTGAGCTGTGAGGTTGAAGGAGGACATGAAATGAAGGTCCCCCAGTGGCTGAACACCTCCTCATTGTACAATCAAAGGAGAAGCACTGAACCTCCTTTCTTTCCCTGTGGTCAGAAGCCACGGTAGCTCAGAGGTTGGAAATAGGACTGGCTGTCTTCACTTGGCACAGCCATATGCTCTGTTTTCCTACATTCTCCTTTCTGTATTTTTCAATACTGATCTGCTATGCACAGGCCTCCATATTGTCCAAAGTTTTTCTTTGGGGTCCCTGCCTACACTCTAACACCACAGAGGCACACACTTGTTTGCCAGGAAGCAGAACAAATAGGTTGTTACCTCCAAAGCTGGCAGATTTGTTTCTCTACAGTCCTTTTCAACTTTAAGTGTGAGTCAATTCCTCCCAGATTCCATGGTTAGCTGGTTAGTGTGCTCTACATTGAATTGTGTCTTTCCATTTTATTTCTGTGTCTCACTGAGAATCTTGGTGAAAACTCTGAGGAAACAATTTTGAAGATTACTATCTATTTTCTCATTTTAACATGAACCATCTCTTACAACGTTCATTCTTGTTATTTTGAAATGTTTCAAATAGCTTGCATTATAAAGATTAATAAATACCTACATGCTCACTGAGACTCACTGTGATAAACGATCAAAAGTTTTAAATATTTGCTTCTCTCACCCCCCCCCCCAAGAAAAAAAGCATAAGAAAAGAAATGACTACTTCTTCGTTCCCAAAATTGATGGCATGCACCTCTTTCAGAATTATTCTACCTTTCTGCTGGGAACAAAATTATCTCAAAATAAGTGTGTTGCTTTTATATTTATGGTGAGTGCATATATATGTATCCATAAGTAGTGTTAAATTATCTTCTGACTTGAAATGTACAAGAATGCTGTATTTGAATTTTTATACACCACACTTATGGGAAGGTTCTGCCATCTTAATGCCCTGACTGCTGAGCTATAGCTTCTGTGACCAGTGGCATCAACTTACCCCAACATTAAAGTCTGTGCCTTTTCTTCAAGCTTTCTGGTTAGACAGTTAAAGACTTGAAATTCCATTTAAAAAGTAAACACAACTATGAATTTTAAATGTTACAGTGCTGCTCAGTGTCAAGAGAAGCAATGTTTGCTGACTCAAGGTCACTAATACCCATTTACCAGATCAAGTGTAGAATGTTACATGATGAGGCATCATTTAATAGGAAGAAAAGAATGGCAGCATATAGGCCATTATCAGCCGCCTCCGATCTCAAGGAGTATATAATATTTCAATACACCTATTTAGTAGGGTCAGCCTTATGCAGAAGCAAAAAGAACATTCACCTTTGAAATATATTTTAAGGAATATGGCTCATAACCAAGCTTGCAGAAGTCTCTTTTTTCTACCAATCTGCCACAAGACCTGAAATTTCTATTATGTAGAATTATTTTCTGAGACTTAAGGCCCTTTATGTAGAAAAATCTATGATATGAGATAAATACAATTAAGTAGTAAATAACTGATCATGCCTTTGATGTTCATTCAAACTTTAGTGGGACTTGGGCCTGGAGAAATGGCTTAACAGACAAGATTATACATTGTTCTTCCAAAAGACCAGAATTCAGTTGCCTGTAACCACAATTGATAAGTCACAAATCAGCAGCAACAGGGGATCCAACACTCTCTACTGCCTTTTACAGGCTCCCTCAGTTGCAGGCTATATAATCATAGAGACACACATGAATAAAAAATAAAACCTAAAAATGAAGACCTAAGCTCTTAATGTGAATTTGTTCATAAGCTTTGTAGGTAAGTAACCTAGCACTACCAGAAAAATGCTAGGATAGTTAAGTATCCTGTTTTGACAGGCAAAGGGAAAAAAGGTCATATTATAAAAAATAAAAATAAAAGCAGGTAAGACTATGTGTCTACATGTGTAAGCATATGTGTGTGTTTGTGTGTGCCTGTGATTACATGAACACATGTGCAGCAGCTATTGGTGGTAACTGGGATATATTGTTTGAGAAAAGAATCTGTTTTCAATAAAAAAAAATCATTGGAGAATATAAAACATCTAGATAATTTTGTCAAACACTTTCTACATGTCGTTGAGATAGAGAATTGAGCCTGAAAGGTTAAGATCATTTACCCACTAGGACAAAAACAACTCAACAGCTGATCTTGATGCTTACCAAACTCCAGCCACTAGGAGGCAGTATTTTGTAGCCATTAAAATCTTGAGTTTTGACATCAACTAGACAAGGGTTCCAGAGTCAGGCTAACAAGAGTGTGGACTACTCACTCACTTTCAGCTTCTGTTTTCTTAGTTTGAAAAACTCTTTGAGATCCATTACTGCTGCATTGTAATCTGAGGATTCAATGAGATAGTGTATGTCAAGCGGTCAACATATATTTGATGCTTATAAAACCCAAATAAATCTAGTTCCTAGACGACATGTAGATTTATTCCAGTGGACAAATATTTCTCTCCCATCCTATCCTTTTTCACTCACCTAGCTTTACAAATTCCTCTCTTCAAAACAAATGCCATGGACCCAGATGCAGAAAGTGCTAATTTTCATTAGAAGTCTCTGGCACTAAGCCAAGGTACTATCAGCTTTGCAACTCCCATGCATCTTAAGTCTCCTTTCATCTAATTAGAGGGGCAACAGCAGGGGAAAGAGGTATCTTTTCAGCTAATAGTGGGGAATGACTGTAACCCACATGAGTAAAACATTGAAGGGAAGGATTTCAAAGCTTACACATTCCGGGTTGTTCTAACTCCCAGTAAATGGAAGAACCAAATAGAAAACTTCTATGATCTCCTAACAGCCTCTCATGTGTTGCAAAACCACAGCCATTGACTTGGAGTGTGATAACTGTCTCATTGGGCCGCACTGCTCTATGGGATCAGGATTTCACTTCCTGTCATCCCTCTCTCCTGCTGTTTGACACTGCACACTTGCTATCCATAGCGACCGAACTAGCCACTGACCACTCTGTGGCAGCCCTGTATGTAGAACATGATGCTATGAGAGCAATGCTCGGAATAATAAATACCAGAGACATTCCTTGCCTTTGCACCCATACCTCTGAGTTTATCTTGTATTCAGTTTAGCTATTCAAAGTAGCAAATAAAATTTTTCCTGAAGGATCTTGGTTAAATATATATATATATGTCGTTTCTGTAGCACTGCACAGAAATTTCCATTCTTAAAATTGCATTAACATTCAGATACTACACAGTAGTTTCTAGTTCTTGATACAGAGGATACTTTCAATGAAAGCCACTGTCTGGAATTTATGTAGAACCATTATTCTGTAATCAACAATTGACCCTGTATGCAGCTAATTTAAAAATCTCAATTGCACTACTTACATCAAGGCCTTAGCTATTTTGATGACTTCATTCAAAAATTATTTTTCCAATTCTCATCAATCTTTCACTCAAAAAAGTCTGTCTATAAACTTTTTGCCATCTAAACTACTTTTCCTTTATTATTACCTACCAAGCAAAGATTTTGTGAACAGTTTAAAATCCATGCTTATGAATAAAATCCTTTAGAGTTTTGATACCTTTACAGTTTAATATAAGACAAGGTTATAGACTCATAAAAACACCATTGATTTTTAGGTTCTTCCCACGATCAATCCCATGGTAAATTCATCCTTGAAATGTAAGTGAATATTCAGCCTATTCTAAAGTCTCCTCTCTTGGAGGAGAAGAAATCCTGTGTTTGCCCTTAACTTTTCTGGGCAGACATTCAGAAGCAGAACTCTGGCCTGTTAAGAAGCACAGCTGTACCCTGCAGGTAGAATGGAAAGGTCCTAGGGGAGGTCTTGGATGCATGTCCTTACATGGTTCACATTGCAACCTAATGTACAGTTGCAGACCACCCCACCTGAGATAATAAATGAGAAACTCTCAGGGCTGTTGAGCACTTTGCAAATTTTCACAGTGGCTCAGCACAAACTTAGTTAGCACAGGTGTTCCCATAACTGTGATTCATTCGAGAAATTCTCAGTGCTTAATAGCCCTCTCAGTCCTTTTCCTCCTAGGTGGTGGCTGAGGATGAGTATATTGTGGGGAAATGTGCCATGATGTCGGGCTCCACTGGTGCTTGGCTGAAGAAAAAAAAAGAACAGGAAGAAAGAATAGCTAACTGTGTCCAATTCACTTGGTCCATTTGCTTAAATTTTAGAAATGGGAAGATGGTATGTATTCAGTAGTTCCAAAGATGGAAACTAACTCTAACATAAAACAAGCAAACAAACAAACCTCTTACATCATTGGATAAGACAATGACTTTTTACCAAGGTTGTTTTAAAATAGTGAAAGCTCAAAACAATGCAAAGATCTTAGCCCTCATTTTTCTTGCTTTGTGGCTGCCATCTTCTAGTACATGTGGCTTGGTGCCATGCGAAATGCCCATTTGGTCATTTTAAGGTTGGTCACCATTTGGAATAGGATCTCAAGGTGATCTCTCTGAACTAGTGAGAAGACAACTCGCTCTAGAACCAGCCATTGTTATGTGTTCCAGCTTTTCTACATGCACAGTGAAATACAGCTCTACCATATAGTGTCTTAGTAATAACATAAATTCATATAGCCCTTGATGTCATAAATTAACTGTCTTAGATTTTTAAAAATCCTTACAATTCTGTTAATAAATATTGATTAAGTTCCTATATTATGAAGCAGTGTGAGTTTGAGGATAATGAGGAATAAATAGCCATTTCTCATCATGTACCTATGATCTATACATGGTAGTCCTACCCTGTAATTTAGTCTATCAAAGTTAAAAGAAATCTAAATTTTTGTGTTCCTCTCCACATGAAATTGCATGAATTCCATCCATGGTAATCAACTGGCATGACTTCCACTGAGTCTCATGTCACAGTCTAAATGGAAATATGTCTACCATCACATTAAAAAAGAAAGTAATTTTCCCTGGAAGGAGGAAATCAAATAGGTTATATTTTGATCTTTTAAATTCCACAAATAGTTCAGAATTTGGCATCTAAATACATTCTTTCTATTGAACTGACTCCATCTCAGACCAAGAACATACCTTGCACTCTGACAGTAGAGGGTCTGGATGTTTTTATTTATTCACACGATACCACATAACCTTTGAGAAATGCATATTTCTTCCTTTTCAGATACACATTAGTACACTTAGAAATCTCAAACTCTTCATCATTTACCAACTGCAATTTCACATTCCCACGTGAGACCCTCCTGGCAAAGAGACACACTACTAATATCACATACACACATAAACTAGCCTCAAATAAGTATAATGCCCTCTGTCCAGTAGTTTGTGTTCCATTGGCGTGTCATTGTGACTTCTGCCTGGGATGGAAGCAGGCTTATATAAATTCATGTTTACTTTCAGCTTTCTGTTCCTAACATACCCTTCTTACACCAACTAGGGCAGGAAAATGTCTCTAAAAGAAACACACCATCATTTCTGAGACACAAAGTCAGTTTCTTCAGCTTCTGTTAGAAAGAAGTTATCTAGAAACTAAGAGAGCTCAGAGAAAGAACTCACCAAGTAAGCTGACTTACATTGTGTTTCTGGAAGCTTCTGTCATATCCTCATGATTCTTGTCAGAAGCTGATTTTGAAAGAACCAAGTTGGGCACAGAGCAAGGCAAGAACATAGTGCTTAGGGAGGAAGTAAGTCCTATGTGAGTGTGTATTGCTTGGCAGGGACAAGGCCATGTCATGGACCAATGCCTCAACTCAAGAGAGCATCCAAGCTTTGATTTCTCATCTAAATATGAATGCTGATAGTGTGTTCAGAAACTGTTCACCACAGCTCCCTTTACTTGCCCCCATGTTTAGGCCTGAAGATTGCTCCTACTGAGATTCACTAAACCTGGTCAGAATGTATACCATAAACCCTGACTCCTTGTTTAGCTGTATGTTACCAACCCTGCTTCCTATTCAGCTACCTTAAACAACCCCACCTCTCCATTCAACTGTGTATAATAAATACAAGGAGCTTCCATAGTTCTGGGGCTTCTCCATGAGAGAGCCAGGCCCATGAGATCCCTGGCGTTCGGCTGTTAGTCTTTTCTTCATTCTCCCTCCGACCCTGACAGGTCAGTCCCTGCAGCAAAGATGTGGTGAAGTGGCAGCTGCACAAGGACTCAAATATAGTTGCTGACCTCAGGGACTTGCATTAATCAGCCAAAGGAATGTTGGAAGGGAAGTATTCTAATAAAGGTGAAGGAAGCAGTAAAACACAAAGAAGAAAGGAAAGTAGAGAAAGAGTGGAAGAACGCAAAGCACATCACACTGTCCTGCAGGTGGTAAGGTCTCTCAGTGTACTGCCCTTTCTAGTGGGTGAGTCTATCAGAGAAAATGCCAGCATTTCACCTACTCATGAGACAAAGGAAATGCATCTGAAGTTAGAGAATGACTTTTAGGGTCCTTGACTGCTAGATGAGAACCTTTAGTAGAGAAATTACAGTTATTAAGTTTCAAATAATTGTACATGAATTTCATTTCCTTCCATGTCTATAAATGATATTATCTTCAAATGGTATTTGTCATACTGAAATCACAGCCTTCATCTAAAGACTCATACAGTTAGGAACTTCTTGAAGTCAATAACATCTATAGTCAAAACTGTCTATTTTATTGTAGTAAATTTACCCTTACCAAACATCTAAGCTTGTAAAAATATGTGTGAAGCACAAATAACTGTGGGGAACTATTAATTCAGTGTGCATTGTATTTTTGAGACACTTCAATGTTCTTGACATCCAGAAACAGAAATCTTAAGATTTGTTTTCACTCACACAGTGGACTTCTTTAATGTGTTCAGTTTGGCTTCTACTGAGGACATTAGTTGGTGTATTAACCATAATAGTGAGAGCTGTATCATTCCTTTCTTGAATCTGTGTTCAAGACGTCTACCAGGTCTGAAAGTAGAATATCTATAGAAATTGCATTTAAAGTTCAGAGAGGTTTCCCGTTTTTCTCACCCCTCCCTCTCCTAATCCATCCTTCCCCTGTCTCACCCCTTCCCCTTTCTCCTGCCCCTCCATTATTCTATACTAATTCCTGAAGCTATGATACTATTCTAATCCTATCCCATAATTCAAACATTATTTGGGATGTGACACAACTAAACTTTATCTCTAAAACAGGGCAGCCTTTTGCCAACAATTTTCTTGTTTCTGAATTTATATGATTATGCATTTTTGCTTACAGTTCATATCAGAGGACAGAATGATTTTTGCATTGGGTGTTAAAGGAATATTTAAGATTCTTTACCAGAAATATGAAGCAAAGTGGGTGAATTATTTTATGTTTTCTAAGAAATGCTGTTGTCAAGACCAGTGAACAATGTCATAAACATCATGATTTTAAATGTATGCAAGGATGTTTGATGGTTCATACCACTGTCTCCTATCTCATTCTCCTTCAGAGTATATTCACAGCCAATGACATTTCTTGGTTCTGAGATGTTTCTAGAACAGCATTTACTGGAAGGGAACACATTGTCTTGAGTTCCTCAAACTCCTCTCTCTAATTGCTGGGCAGCCTTTCAGAGAGGCAACTTTACTCCAATTTTGGGACAGGAATTCTCATAGGTTAGCCTCTGTGAGAAACTCTACAACTTGCTTGATTAGGAAGACTCTAATAACTGCAGATGCTCTGGGGGTGGGGGAATCCCCCCTCCATCAGATTCAAATGTGCCCAGATCTGCTGGTGGTAATTGATATAATTCATTCTAATGAGTTAGAAGCACTTGAAGAGCTTTCTGTGCAAACACATGGAGCCACTCTAGGAATTCCTAGGCTTTTAGGACCCTCTCAGTCTCCAGTTTCTGCATTTACTGCATCCAGTAAACTGATATACAAAAATGATTTATTGTAAAATAGTTATAAGTAAAGAAATGTCCTCTGAGGATACAATAATTGTTTTCATTTTCCTTCCCCAATGCCAGTGGTATAATAAAATGCTAATAGATGCAAATTATGCATGGTCTTTAATGCATGCTAAAGAGAAGCCATTTAAAAAACCAGGTACCTTTTGTTGGTGAGTAAGCAGAGGGACATTCTTTTCTTTCTGAGACATTGTACTAACTGGAAGTTTCCTTTGTGAATGGTCAGCACAGACAAGCCTCCCTAAGATTGTTACAGCTACACATATCTGAGACTATTGGAGGCATCCCTGGGGAGGAGAGGAGGTAAACAAAACCATTTTGTTTGTTTGTTTGTTTTTTGTATTTCAGATGATTCCATTCGGAAATCATGGAACAAAAACCAAATGTTCCAAATAGGATCGCCACTGTGACTTAAGAGAAAATTGAAATATATGAAAAAAAATCAATGAAATAATAATTAAATCGTGTGCACATCACAGAGCAGCCAGGACACCTCATGCATTTAGACCTGGAGCTCAGAAGCTGGAGTCATCAGTAGTTAAAAGGGAGCAAAGAACAGCCATCATTCTGAAGCTAATTTCATGATGAGACACTAAAAAAAACGCATACCTGCTACAGTAGAATATGATATTTATAAGAGGTTAAAGATACAAATTAAAGTCCAGGAGCCTATACATTGCTGATTACCCAGCATTCTTAAATCAGTCCTCTTTGGTCTCACACCTGGGGTCTCAGCTGCAGCATAGCTGTCATTTACGCTATCCATGGCCAGGATTGATGACAGTCATTCGCTGATGAAGCTGTATACATCATTTCTGTCCGAGCTGCACTGGCCAGATGGACCCTGACCATCCATCGCCTGTCAGGGACGCATCTGTTCACACTGCTGCTAGGAGTACTAACAAGTCATTGGCTTCTCCAAAAGGACAGTGTCAGCTGGATAGGGCACAACATAAAAACTGGTGTGGCTGGCTTTCTCTTTTCTCTTATCAAGGAATGGGGATTGTTTCCCCTCCCAATAGGAGATACATTGCATTAACTTTTTAGAAAAGTTATAGTGTAGATATCCAAAGACCGCAGATACTCTATTAACTCCATATTGATAAAAAATTGATTTTCCATCTTAAATTTATTTCTGTTGGTGGTGCTTTAGTAAAATATGACTCATTCAAGACGATGAAATTCAAGTGTTTGGCCAAACCTGGGAATTTATCAGTATTTGTGTCTATAAGAAAAGTCAGGATGTTTTGGTTGTTCATTATTTTTTCTTCTTTAAATTTAGGTCACTCTATTTTATTTATTTAGTTTTTTATTTACTTGTTATAAATAATACTCTGAGGCAAAAAAAAGTAATCCAGAGAAAAGTTCACAATGAATTTGTTCATAAGTCACATCAAGAGCAAGATGGTTCAAATTTGGTAAACAGCATAGTTTTCATGTACGCTAGTGCCACTAAAGGTGATATTTTTTCTTCAAAAAAGTCATTGTTTTATTGGGGAAAAGTGATGCCCATGATTTCACTTGTTATATGTATTAGGTACAGATGCAATCTAAGACTTTTCCTTATATTAATTTGTTTACTGTTCAAATGTCTACATGGTAGAACTCAGTTTTCAATTTAGCTATAGCATTGAATTGGCATAATGAAGCTTAGAGCCAAAAACAGGACTTGTATCAAAGCTCATGGGTTGAGTCTTTTTAAAATTTTAGTGTCCAAAACAATCTTCAAATATGGCTCTGAACAGCCCTTACACTCCAGTTTCCTGATAATTAGAGAAAATGTACTCTTTATTAAAAAGCAATAATTTGCTTTGGCAAAATTTTAACCAGAGATTTCAAATTAATCAAGAAAGAAAATTAGAGTCCACATGGGACAATTAACTACTTTCTTGCTTAATTTCAGGGTAATATTTTATTTTTACAATCTTCTGGATTGTCTAAAGACAGGATTCAAAAATTAATAGGCAACCACACAAATGTTCTTATGTGGGTAAACATGAATATTGCATTCAAAATTATATCCATGAGAAACAGAGCAGCAAAGCAGAGACAGTTGCTGGGATAAACCTGAGTGGGAATGGGTGTCTACAGGGAGCTTCCCCTGCATTTTGTCTGTCAATCCGGGTCACACAGACAGTCTCTAGCTCCTGATATTCACTTTACTGGTGGTCTATGATGGAAAATAAAGCACATTAATTCACCAATAGAAACTGCGTATCACAAATTCAGATGACAGTTCATTGTAAAAGAAATTAACTTAATTTCATTAGATGTGAAATTGAGAAGGATCAAGGGGTCACTCTCAAGGTTGCAGAGAAAGCATGTCTGCATTGGCCATGAGAGACACACTGTTGAAAAATATGAGTGACTTTAAACTTCATTTTGGCTATCTCCTTTGGCAGCTCCAAGAGATCTGCAGGGACATTTCTCTATAATTCTCCATTTTGCCCTCAAAAACTGGCAAATCACATGGAATTTTTGACTACATGGCCTCAAACTCCAATTAATTTGCTTTGCTCTTTTTCTTACAATTTTACATTTCTGAGGAAATTTAAAATACTGGAACAAAATTAAATTTCTGAATGCATTTTTTATTGTTTCAATATGCAAGCAAACATATTTTTGCCAAGGAAGTACTGAGGGTCAGTCACTGTGTGCTGATTGTCACGCTTGGTTCCTCTTGCATTCAGCTGGGAACTGTCCACAATCTAAAGGAATTTATGATCTTTAAGATCAGAAAGTAATTCAAACAGGCAAACTGCCATTTAGTCATAAGAGAAATGCACTAGAAGAAGGGAGACGAGCTAGCGTCCTAGTAGACTGAAACACATGATACTTTGTAAATGTCTCCTACAGTTAGAATGAAGAAGTGAACGAATGAGTCCAAACGAATTAAAGTATACATAGACGGGTGCATAAACTAAAACTCATAATTCCATCCTAAAAAGAGGTGCACGGTGGTAAGACAAAGAAGGAACTTCTGGAATTAAATATGCCTGTATTCTGGGACCTGGAACAGAGAAACTGGCAAAGAGGCATCACAGATGTGATTGGAGGTGTGAGTGTCAAGAAGGCAAAAATTATTGTGTTATTCTGGCTGATCCTGTTGAATTGAATGCACTCTTAGAAGTGAAAGCACTTCCTGACTGTGATCAGAAATGTACATGTTCAGAGGAAACTTCTTCGAGAGATGGGGTACTGCTGATTTTCAGATGGAGGACACGTGCCATGAGTGAGGAAGGCAGACATTTTAGCAACAGGACCGCAGTATCAGATTGTCCCCAGAAACCCCAGAAGAGATGGAGCCCTAAGATCACCTACTTCTCACCCCTGGGTGACCCATGTCCCACTTCTGACCTACAGAACTGTAAAGTAATAAAGGTGTGTTGTGGTAAGCCACTGTATTTCTGCTGATTTGTTAAGTCAGTGATGGAAGACAAACACATCCATCTGATGTTGTTTTAGCATTCCACAGTTTATAGATCCATCATGATGCCACCTAAGAGGTCAATGTCAAAAATGGGAATCCAAAGCTCAGCATTAAATCCAAGAAAAAACAGCTCATTGTTTGAGGTACAGCAATTAAATTTTGTGATGGAATCAGACAGCATTCTAAAATGGCCATGTTAAAAAAAAAATGTGTGTTCCATTCTTTAGTAGTAAAAATAATAGTGAGGAATAGGCAGTATCCATCACTGGGCAAGAGCTCACTTAACCAATGTTTCAATTTATTTTTATTTTAAGTAAGAAGTTTTATTAATCAAAAAAAAAAGAAAAGAAATTTTGTTAGTAGATCAATAAAATTACCAAGATAGACATTGTGGTATGGTATATGTTCTTTCTCAGATATGCCATAAAACCTAGTACATCAATACATAGCCCACCAGGCAAATTTAAAATTATTATTTGACATTATTAGTAAGTTTTGTGAATATTGCTTTAAAAAGTAGTCTTTAGAATCCATTCTTGCAAAATAAATGGCTATTCATTATGCAGATTTCTCTTTGTATTGATTTAAGGATCACTGAGTTTTACCAGGGATGTAGCCCAAATGAACTAGGTAGATCACAAGTTTATCTGGGTAATATAGTTATTCCAGAAATCATAATCTAGAAATGCTTTGTTTCTATTTAAAATGTAGAAATAAACAAATTAATTAATTAATTGAAAAAATTCATTGAAAATCAGAAGAAAAATACTGTGAAATACTGAAAAAAAAGTTTGTGCTGAATTTTTTAATGTAAGTACAAGACAAAATAATAGTTTTCCCTTACTACTAATGTAATGTATTTAAGCATCTGCATACTTAATCATTAATTTTCTTTTACTCTATATTGAAGGTAAAACCTAAGAAGTTTTAAGAAATAATTTTTACCATATTCTCTCTTACTATCACTGTGATAAAACACTATGACCATCTTGGGAAGAAAAGACTTTATTTGACCTGCACCTACCTTCCTTCTTTCCTTCCTTCCTTCCTTCCTTCCTTCCTTCCTTCCTTCCTTCCTTCCTTCTTTCCTTTCTGCTGGGGATGAATTCCAGGCCTTTGCACAAGCTAGGTAGAGCTCTGTCACTGAGTACTGCCCACAACCATAGCTTACACTTCATACCACAAATTGGTAGCAACATCACACCAAAAATATTACCTATGAGTTTTCTGGTCAGTGATGTCTTCCTATCCAGGCAAAATGCTATTGTCCTTCAGTCTTTCTTTAGCTTCATTTGCTGTATACATGAGGTTTTGTTTGATTGTTTTTTTTCTCTCTCTCTAGTTCACAGTGAAAAAATTTCTTTTTTAACTCTGTGTCATACAAGATCCAGTTCTACACCCACTATCCACCTGTTCACCCTCAAATTGGCACACAGCTGCTCATAGGAAGCAAGTGAGATCAAGCTGCAAGTGTGAGATTGAGTCCTGAGATGCTGGATGTGGTGGCAAAGCTTTCAGGCTTCTCTAGGCATGGCATGTGCCCCATGGGGAGGCATGAGTTGCCAGGCAGACCACGGTAGACCTCCATCCAATATAGAAGGATGAATTCCACACCAGTCACCAGTGGAAAAGTATAACTCAAACAAGTGATGTTTCCTTCTGTATTTTTTACAAATTTGCAAACCTTGTGCTGGTATGATCTCACTTACTCTTGCTAGGAGTGGAAGCAGTATGGAAAGGCAAGATTTTCTTTTTATTACATCAGGTTACATCTCCATCACAGTGCCCTCTTTCCACCCCTCCTGGTCCCACCCTCCCACTCTCAACTCCCCTCTCCCTCCTATCCTACTCCTCCGGAGTGGAGTGTCCTTACATATCAGTTCCCTGTCCTCAGTTCAGCTGTCATATAAGGGCTAAGAGCTTCCTCATGTACTAAGGGCCTCCTACATGGCAGCACCACTAGGCAAAAGTGTGCAACTAACAAGAAACAAAGGCTATGTTCCTGTTCCTTTTGGTGTGTTGGTTGTAGGATAGTTATCCTGTACTATACGGCTAAAATCCAGTTATAAGTGAATAGAAGCCATGTGCATCCTTCTGAGTTGGGGTTATCTCACTCAGGATGAGCTTTTCTAGTTCAAGGGAACTTTTAGTATTATGGCAAGAGAGCTCAAACAGCTTTCTTGCTACTTTGTAAGTTTCTCTCCCTTCCTTTCCTTCTATCCTTCCTTCCTTCCTTTCTTCCTTCACTTTCCTTGTCTCTATGATTAGAACAAGAAGAGTAACAAGCCTACCTGTCACATTCTTTAAAGCAATCGAAAGCATTTCATTTCTTTCGGTTTTGACAGAGACCCCTATTCCACCTCCCTCTCTCTGGCTTTGCCTTGTTTCAGTGCAGGGGTAGATACAGAGATATAGAGGCAAACAGACCAGGAGCTGCTGTTCATTGCCTGGGTCCTCGCTCTGTAACAACACATACAGCCTCTTTGTGACTAGTGGTCTCTTAGAAAAAATGAACTAACATTTTACTTATTCATTTTGCAAGTCAGTTTCATTCTCCTAAGTTGTAGAGATGGGAATATGAACAGTGCCTGCCTTCCTAGGGTTTTAACCCAGCAGATCTAGATTTTGATCTAAAAGGAGGCCTCCATTGAGTCTATGATACAGATTAGGTAGAGTGTACTTCTAAGCCTTGGGAGGGGAGAATGTGGCTCTCCCTGACCATGCAATGGCCTGCAGGAGGGTCAGGACTTAAGAGGATAAGAGTGAACCTTGAAGGTCCTTCCAGGGAATCAATAAAGCTTCCTCCTTGGTCCAGATGATGCCCTTAATTAGTTGGCTTTGTATTTTACTTACTTTTGTGAAGTTTCACAAATGCACTTTGAATATTTTTATATCTCATATTTTAAGATCCTGGTGAGGTAAGATCACAGGTCTCTCTCTTCTTACTATACCTTACCGGCTGAGAATTAAGCTCTGACCTCAGACTTCTGGGGTTTCAATCTGTCTGTACCACTGCTAATTTGAACTCTGGTAACTTGTTAATTATACCCGGGTCTGTCTGTTTTCCTCAGATGAAAATGAGAATAACAGTTTTGCTTACTTTGTAAAGTTGTGATTGACTTAAAAAAATAATGCAAAGCATCATTTAGCACAGCTGTTCTCGTCAGTATATTGTGAATACTACGAACTCTTCTGCTTTCCTCTGATCATGATATAACTTACAGTGAGTGACTGGAGACCACTTTGAGCCCCTAAAAGGAAACTGACTTTTTTATTTTTGTTTTGTCTTTTGTTTGTTTGTTTGTTTCACTTCTCTTGAAACTGTGAGAAACACAATTTGCCATTCACAGCTCATGCTCTGGAACTGTGTGAAGAGAAGCTACTGGGTTGCTGCACACACAGTCTCTCCCATGTGCTCTTTACAAAATCAGCAATGCTGCACACACTCTTTAAACCTGGATGCAAACGTACAAACTCTTATTACCCCAGTACCCAGCACAGAACCTGGTGATTTATAAGACCTTGAATACAATAGTATAGCAGTAAATATTAGGATTTTTCATAATATCTAAGGGTAAATAGATGGCCCAATTGAAAACAGCTATACTGAAATACCACTGCTTGAGGCCAGTGGCTTCTGGATTATATGTAAGGATTGCCTGAGACAAAATATGTTATAGAAGGACAGGGACTTTTTTTATCCCAGACCATTATTCATCTCTCCAAGTCCACTATATTCTTCAAAAAAAAATTACACTCCCTTAAAGATTGTCTACACTTCCCATTCCCTGTCTCTTCTATGAAGAAAGGGGTCATTAACTTATTGATCATATGGGGATAATAGGTGATTGCCTTATACAATCGACTCTGTGCATGTAGTTAGTAATTTTGTTCTTTCTTCTGCTTAATCTATTTTCTGCTTTCTCCAGAAAAATGTTTAGAAAATGTAGGGAATATTTTCCTTTGTCCCTTCCTATACTCAGAAGAGTATTATTTGAAATTTCTTGAGATTACTTTCAAGTCAAATAATTTGCTAGAAAAAAAATCTCACAGAATTCATTGGAAGTCTTAGGTTTAGAGTTTACTACAAGAAAATGCAACAAGTTAGATCCTTCCCAGAGTATAAAAGTTAAGCCTTGAATGCATTCTAAACCCATATCTGTCATCAAGGCAAGGAAGAATTGAGACTCCTCTTCTACATGGAAGTGTGGAAATAGTAATATGAACCAAGGATGCCCTGAAAACATCTTCCAGCTTTCCTTGAGGTTCATAAAGAAGTTACACACTATTACCCATATGGCTAAAGCCAATCTCCAGCTCCATATTTCCTACACCCGTAACCACATGGTTGGACTTTCTTGGTGGCCAGTCCCCACACTGAGCCATCTTAGCAAAATGTATAAGAGGGGAAAGGGAGTGACATTTTTACATAAATTACAGTGTCTTAGGTTACCCTAAGATGAAACAACACTTCTGTTCAAGAAATTTCAAAGGACACAGGATGTTGCCGTAGAGCTAGGGTTAAAGGCAACACCTTTCTTTTTACTGAGATAAAATTCTTGCTTTTCAATTTCTTTTTTCCCCAAATTTTGCCATTACTTTAGTACTCACCACTGCTAAAGGAATTTCAAATTCTCAAACATAAATGATATGAATACATTTAATAGGGATGAAAGAGGTTTTTAAAATAAGATTAATATTTGGGAAATTATGTACTGTTCTTGAATGTTTTCTATAAGCCAGAAATCATGTAAGAATATAAAAACAATGAATTTTATATCAATTATACATTTTAGTGATAAACCTAATGGCTTTAAATTAAGAAACTATGAACTAATTTCAAAAGCAAATCCCCAATTACAAGTAATGTTAAGAGGTTGCCAGATTCACTCTAAATTCCATAAAATATTAATTCCTAACTTGCAAGTAATTTCATAAAATATTCTAGAAAATACACAGCTATGGAATAGTATCTGATCTCTTCCTTATGAAAATACATGAAAAGAGGATTTATGGTGTATCTTCTTTATTAAGATTTTTTTTTTTTTTTGATGGGTGAGTAGTTGGAGAGATGGCTCAACAGTTAAGTGCACTGGTTGCTCTTCCAGAGGTGATCTGATGTCTGCTTCTTGTTGCAGGTATTCATGCAGATGGAGCACTCATATACATAAAATAAATAAGTAAATCTTTTTAAAAAGTTTCTTTTTAATCAAATGATCTTAGGATATGCACAGGAAAGTTATGAAATAATTCCAGAGACTAGTGTCATTTCAGACAAGGAGTTGCATAACATACTTAACTAATTAATATCTATTAAAAGTTTGTTAAACATTTTGAACACAATGAACTGAAGTTATGTGGAGACTACTTTTACAGTAGGTCTGTAGAAATATAAAAGAGTTGGTGATAAAACTACAATTTCCACTATTAGTCTGTATTTGCAAAAAGAGACAGAAACCTCTAAAAAAATAGAACACCTTTACTGATAGATGACATGCCACAATTGAAGATATTTTTTGGCAGAGGAAAAATTGGATTGTTGGAGAAATATGCATTTAAAAATCAGTTAACTCAGATCTAATTTGTCAGCCTGCTGGGTGGTAAGACCAGGGTTTGAAGGGAGCAATTGTTTTCTCTACATCAAATTTTTGGGCTCTGTTTCTTAAAATAATCATGACTACTTACCTTTCCTGTACCACTATAAAAGAGAGTGTCATTTTTAATAATTTGAGCCACGTTGCCCCTGGCAGCAACCAAGTGATTCTTCTCAGCCAGTTCACTGGGGCATCCAGTAGTCAGTTTGCCAATATGCTGGGAGGAGGCCAATGACTCTCTGGAAGTAGCAGGCCTTACCTGGATGAGCTCTGACTGACAGGATGGACGACTCCCTGAGCTGAGCTCAACAGTCCATGGACATAGGTCAAGAGTCCTCTGCTGGCTGCAGCTCAGGTGACTTCAGAGCAGGTTGCTGGAGGGAGTTCAGCAAACCACTGAGATGAATCCACAAGAAACCATTTGACAATAAATTAGGGGAAAATTCAGTGGCAACAATCCAAAAGCCATAAAAGCAACCATTAGAAATTAGATGCACTGTGCAGATCCATAAGGAGAGTTCTTGGCAGTTGAATGAACACACGTTTTTCTTTTTTCATTTTCTATTTTTTGTTTTGTTTTATTTTTCTTTTTACTATTTGTTGTACAAGAGTCCATAAGAATGGTACAGAAGATGAAAATAAATTTTAAAATATGCTCTTACAAAATATTTTATGTGACATGAATATATATACAGTCATGTTTCTTACACTCAAGTCAAAACTAAATAGTATAGAAATGAATGTTTTTTATATTTTATGTATTGCATTTTCTACTTCTGCTATGATGGCTGAAGTTCATGGGTGTAAATACAGACCAGAAAGCAACCTAATAGGTGAAAAGGGTTCTTTTATGAGTAAAAATAAAGTCAGTACTTCAAACCTGAAATAAGACAAATGCTAATGTGGTTTTCAAATTAATTTAACTTGTTTCTGTCTCAGAAAGAACAACATTTATTTTCAATTCAGTATCAATAATGAGGAGAATTTATTCTGAAGTCTTAATAATTGACTTTACAAAGCTTTATTTTCCCATTTGTTTATCAATTTGTGTCAATATGAGCTGAATCAGTAACATTTTGCCACTTCTCTCCATGGCTCCAGAGATTGAATTAATGGGGGAAGCAAAGGAATGAATAAAGTATAGAAACACAGAAATATGGTCACAGAAAAGGTAGGATCAGGTGGGCAGGGCTCTCTCATAAAGAAGCTACAGCACTTGGGAGCTTAGCTTGTTTATTAGGGTCATTGCATACAGATAAACAAGGAGACAGAATATATATATATATATAGTCTTCTTATCTATATATATATTAATATTCAAATATATATTAATATATATGAATAAGAAGGCAAATTTAGACAATCTTGGTGAGAACATTATCTATAGGGGAGTAGACTTATACCATAAACATCTACAAAGGGTGTGTGTGGGTGTGTGTGCGCGTGGAGGACATTTTCGACACACTGTAAACATTTTCACTCATCCCTCTGTGTCTCAACTAGAGAAGACTTTGCCACTCCCAGGAGGCTGAGGCATTGGGTCCTTGACATGACCATGCCTATGTCAACAACTCATTCACTCATGACTTCCCTGGCTCCCGAAAACATTTTGCAGTTTATACTAATAGATTTAGAGATGATTCATCTCAGAAAACAAGTGAAAATGATTTTTTTTAATCCAGAACATTTTTTTGTGGCAATTTGTTGCTTTAACAAGTCATTTCGCCTAGTTGTGCTGGTAGATTGTGCTAATGTTGCTGTGTGTGTCATTCAAGCAATGCATTCCTTGACAGGCTGCTGGTTGTCAGAATTTCCCTTCCGCACCGGTTTACAGGGTAGTAATAAAGTAGACAGGGCATTGTCCTTATTGGAGATGGTTCACCATCCATGTGTATTCAAGCTGGTACCTGCTTAAAATCACAGATCTTCATGTTAAATTAATAAGTAGCCACAGTGTCCTGAATCTCAAATGAGTATTATTAGTCATGCATTTTCTAAATAACTGAGAGGAAGTGCTCAAAGTCAAACGACCAAAACAAAAGGAAAATGTGTCACTTACAATAAATAAACTTTGAGAAATCAAGAGAGGGTGTGACAAAAGATCACTAAACAGGAAGCAAAGCTCCCATCTCTCTTTTTTCTTCCCCTTCAGAATTTGTAGTTTGTCACTGGAAACGTATTTGTTTCCGACAATACATGTCAGAGGGCCCTATGCTTCATATGACTAAACAAAGGTGTAAATTCGCTTGCGTGTCTGGACCGAAAAGGGTTTAAACCCAACAGATGACCTTTGTAGTCTTTGGACTATATAGGATAAGGCAAGATGAGGGCTTGCTATTTTCCATGCTATGTTTTGATGGAACACTAGTACATTCTGGGACAAGGACACAGTATACTATAATTTGGTTGTTTTCAGAAAAACCTGTTTACCACGTGAAAATTGTGTTATCAGATAACAATGGGGTAAAATTTACAATGCTTGCAAAACATGTATTGATATTTAATCAGGCTGCTGTTTAAACAGCTGATCCTATGAAATTTTGCACCAATATTGAATTTTTCTGGTGCAGTTCTGGACACATTCAAGGTTTCTCCCACATTATTTTTCAAGTAAAAGTGCCAAAGTGGTATCATGAGACTCATAATTGTTCATCACCTAATTTTAAGGTGTCAGCACTGGCCCATTGGAATAATGGTTGTGAAACAAGCTTTGCACCCATATAAACAAAATATTTCTGGGTATCTCCAAGATCATTCTCCCTGCAGGACTTGATTATGAATGAGTCATGTAAAGGTATATGGTTTTCATAACAGTAAAATGAATCTCCTTTACAGTGAAATCTGTCCTTTTTATGAAAAAGTAGACAGTATCTGTCTAAATACAAATTAACCTTACCCAAGAAAATACAAGGAATAATAATCACAGACTAGAAAATCAAAAGAGGGAAAACACGCACACACACACACACACACACACACACACACACACACACACACACCCTATAACAACAAAACAACAGGAATAAATAAACATTGCCCATTGATAACTCTCAACATCAATGGTCTCAATTCATCAATAAAATGTAACACAGCCTAACCAGATGGGTACAAAAACAGGATTTATCTATTTGCTGTATCAAAGAAGTGCACCTTAACATCAAGGTGGAAAAGCTATTCCTAGCTAATGGACCTAAGAAGCAAGCTGGTATAACAATTTTAATATCTGACAAAATAGACTACAAATCAAAACTAATAAAAAGATAAGGAAGCACTCACTCTCCATGCTTATCAAAGCACTCTCCATTCACCGAAAGGATATTATAATTCAAACACCTATGCACCAAACAAAAAGGTACCCAAGTTCATAAAAGAAACATTACTACAGCTTAAATCATATACTGACCTTCAAACACTGACAGTGAAATACCTCAGTATTCTACTCTCACCAATACACAGATCATCCAGACAAAAACTAAACAGAAATGTTGGAGCTAACTGACATTATAAACCAATTAGAACTAAAAAATATTTACAGAACATTTTACCAAAACAGAGAAAACACCCTTTTCTCAGCATCTCCTGGAACTTTCTCCAAAATTGACCACATACTCAGCTATAAAGTAAGTCTTAATACAAGAAAATTGATATAACACCTTATATCCCATCTGATTACCATGGATTAAAGCTGGATTTAATATCAACAACAACAGAAAGTTTACAAACTCATGGAAACTGAACAGCTCACTACCAAATAAAAAATGAGTCAAGACAGAAATTTTAAAATGAAGGACTTTCTAGAATTGAAAAAAAAAAAAAGGAATACACATCACACCCAAACTTATAGGTCTGCTTAAAATGAAAGCAATTTTAGGAGACAACTTCATAATGAGGGCCTGTAAGAAAAAAAAATGGACAGATCTAATACTAGTAACTTAACTGCCCACCTAAAAAACTCTAGACAAAAAAGAAGAAATCATACCCAAAAGGTGTAGATGGCAAGAAATAATCAGACCTAGGATAAAATCAATAAAATAGAAACACAACCACAACAAAAATATGAAGAATCAATGAAACAAAGAGTTGGTACTTTGTGAAAAAACAGTAAGATTGACAAACCCTATCCAAAAAAATAACAAAAAGGAGGAGAGAAAACATGCAAATTAATAAAATTAGAGAGGAATAGGGCCATAACATTTGACACTAAGGAAATTTAGAGAATCTAAAAGACATACTTAAAAAAACTGGACTTCTGTATATTTGAAAATTTAAAAGGAATGGATATCAGGACCTAAGACCAACAATCAATAAATGGGACCTCATGAAACTGAAAAGCTTCTGTAAGGCAAAAGACACTGTCATTCGAACAAGATGGCTGCCTACAGATTGGGAAAAAATCTTCACCAACCCCACATCTGACAGAGGGCTAATATCCAAAATCTACAAAGAGCTCAAGAAATTAAATGCCAAGAAACCAAATAATCCAATCAAAAAATGGGGGACAGAGCTAAATAGAGAATTCACAAAGGAGGAATTCCTAAAGGCTGATAGACACTTGAAGAAATGCTCAGCATCCTTAACCATCAGAGAAATGCAACTCAAGAGGACTCTGAGATTCCATCTCACACCTGTCAGATTGGCTTAGATCAAAAGCTCAAATGACAGCACATTCTGTTGAGGGTGTGGACAAAGGGGAATCCTCCTCCATTGCTGGTGGGAGTGCAGGCTTGTGCAACCACTATGGAGGTCAATCTGGCGATATCTTAAAAAACTTGGAATAGCTCTGCCTCGGGACCCAGCCATACTACTTCTGGGTATACACCCAAATGCCTCTTCACTGAATCATAAGGAAGTTTCCTCATCTATGTTCATAGCAACTTTATTTGTAATAGCTAGAAACTGGAAACAACCCAGATGTCCCTCAGCCAAAGAATGGATAAAAAAAAAACTGTGGTAGATCTACACAATGGAATACTACTCAGCTATAAGAAACAATGAAATCATGCAATTTACAGCCAAATGGATGGAACTAGAGAAGCTCATCCTGAATGAGCTAACCCAGACTCAGAAGGATGCGCAAGGCATCTATTCACTTATAGTCAGATTTTAGCCATTTAGTACATGATATATATATTACAACCAACACACCAAGGGGAACATGGACATAGACTTTTTCTTTTTCTTCCTGTCAATGAGAAACTTTTCCCTAATGGTGCTGCCTTGTAGGTCCCCAGTATATGAAGAGGCTCTTGGCCCTCATATGACTGCTGAACTGGGGTTGGAGACTGTTATGTAGGGACACTCCACTCCCGAGGAGTGGGATGGAAGGGTTAGGGGGTAGAAGGTGGGAGGGCAGGACTGGGAGGGGTGGAAAGAAGACACTATGATGAAGATGTAACCTGAAGCAGTAAATAAATAAATAAGGAATGGATAATCTTCCAACACATGCCACCTACTAAAGTTAAGTGAATATCATATAAACAATTTAAACAGACCCAATACCTCCAGTGAAATAGTAACTGTCATTAAAATTTCCCACCAAACTAGATCATGGCCAGATGGTTTTAGTGCAGAATTCTACCAGACTTTCAAAGAAGCCAGTGCCAATGTTACTCAAGTTATTTCAGAAAATAAAAGCAAAAGGGACATTGTCTAATTTGTTTTACAAGTCTGCAGTTACCCTGATACCCAAACCATAGAAAGATCCAACAAGAATGAGAAATACAGACCAATTTCCTTTATGAACATAGATGCAAAAATTCTATTAATCATAGCCAGAAATTAGAAATAACACAGATGCCCCTCAACATGTGATACATTTAAACAATTAGCAATGTAATATTACTCCTCCATTTAAAAAAATCAAAGAATTTTCAGGGAAATCAATAGAACTAGAAAAAACAAAAACAAACAAACAAAAAAAAAAACCAAAAACGAACCATACTGAGTGAGATTCTATCTTTCTGGATCCAGAAAGGTAAATATGGTATGTATTCATTTACATGCGGATATTTGCTCTTATGCTAAAAAGATTATATGTTAATAATAATAATGCAATTACAAATCAATATAATATATTATAACCAATATATTATATTGGTTAATAATAATAACTAAGCTACAATTCACAGAACCACAGAGATTAGGCATAGTGTAAGGGTGTAGGGGTATACAGATCTCCCCAGGAAAGAGAAATAGGATAGTTATGTGTAGATGGGCTGGGGGGGACTGGAAAGGGAGAACCAAGAGGGAAGGGAGATGGGAATGAAGGATGGAATAGGGGAGAAATAACTAAAATGAAGGACCATTTGAGAAGCATTATGGAAACCTAATACAACAGAAGCTTCTTAAAATATATAGTTATAAAAAAGTGATCTAAATGAAACCACCAAATAATTAGAGAGCCAGAAGCCCCAACTGGATATCACTTGTCACCAAGTGAAATTTCCCATACTGGGGATGGGTTACATCTAATTGAGTTGTTGGCTAAAGGAGCACCATGGGAATCCCCAAACAACCCAGGCTGTTGCCAAGACTAAAGATTGCTCTCCACAAATAGATATCAAGGCTGTATTGGTGAAGACAATACCTATGTAACGCATTAAGCATGGAGAAGTCAAACTGGTGCCTACCTAGAGTCTTCATGCTGTGTCTTTGGTATAGAAAGGTAGTCTGCACACTACCAAAGGAGATACATTAACACCAAGTCACCTATGAATCCTTTAATCTATAATGGTGTCCTTTCTGCAAAATATGCTAGGTAATGGTGGCACAAATCTTGTGGGGTTAACCAATCAATATCTGGTTTGACTAAAGTCTCCTCTTCAAGATTCTAGGATGACCTACACTGCTAGGGTGACCAGGAATCTAACTAGATAGCCAACACACCTACGGTAAAGCCAATACTGCTATTCTACTAAAAGAACATAATGGTAAAATGACTCTTTTTTTTTTTTTTTTTTTTGGTTTTTCGAGACAGGGTTTCTCTGAATATCTCTGGCTGTCCTGGACTCGCTTTGTAGACCAGGCTGGCCTCGAACTCACAAAGATCCGCCTGCCTCTGCCTCCCAAGTGCTGGGATTAAAGGCGTGCGCCACCACCGCCCGGCTCGACTCTTTTTTTTAAAAAACATTTATTTGTTTCTTCAAGTTACATCTCAGTCAAAATCACCTCACTTCTCCCTCTCCCAATCCCCTCCTCATACCCTATTCCCCCCTCACCCTTCTATCTGGTTTTTTGTTGTTTTTGTTGTTGTTTTAATTTAAGGTGTGTCTTTTTTCTCCCCAACAGCTCCCCCCTTTTAGTCCAATAACAGGGTCTTTTTCTTATAACAGAAAATACAATACAAAACGATAAGAATAGTTAGGCCACAATTATGACAATTATAGGGTATAACTTATGTTTCCAACGTCCAGTCCATATGTATTTGGCAACTGATACTAACATTCTGTTGTCTATCTAGCTCAATGAGTTTAACATTCTATTCCTAACTCAGTTTCCATCCTAATTTGCGTTACCAACTTAAAAACATCTTCTTAGACATAGAACATTCTTTTAATTCCTAACAACTGAAAATTTAATTGTGAGACTATAAGTATCTAGTCTTCCACCACATCTGGGGAATACCACCAGGGACAGCAGAAGAAGCATCAGCTTTCACACCCTCATTTGTGACCCTGATATCAGCTTGACCTGGGCCACAGTCTCTGGCAAGTCTTGGCAACAGAAAGTTTCTGAAGAAACAAGTTTTGGCAAAGCACTGTTTGCAGTACTTTAAAGTGAAGCAGTGATGAGAAACGATGAGAAGAGATACCAAGCAATAGACCTTCTGAGTGTCTGGGATTTCTATTTGTACCCCTTCAAAATCCATCGAAGGATATTTTCTAATTGGCCAACCTCAAGCCCTGTGCATGAAGTAAATCCTATTGATGCAGATCACACACTCTCCAAGGAGTGTGCCCATCGAAGGATATTTTCTAGCAAAAATGCATGTGTCCCACATGTCAATTTCTGGCTGGAAAAACATATGTTCTACCATCAGGATGTTTCTCATGCCCCTCTCATGAGTCTGTTTTTCAGTGGTGGGCAAAGCATGTTTTACACTTGAGACCAAAACAAAAAACACATTCATTGAATACAACTATGTTTTTAAACAAATCAAAACTTCTACCATACCATACCATAGAAAATGGAGATCTATTTAAGACCTCTGACATTGTTCTACCTCAAGACCCACCCATCACTCTCCTGTGCATATACCCAAAAGATTCTCCACCAACCTTCAAGAACATTGGCTCAACCATGTTTATAGCAGCTTTATTTGTAATAGCTAGAAACTGGAAACAACCCAGTTGCCCTTCAACCAAAGAATGGACAAAAAAATGTGGTGCATTTACACAGTGGAATACTAGTCAGCCATCAGAAACAAGGAAATCATGCAATTTGCAACCTAATGGATTGAACTAGAAAAGCTCATCCTAAGTGAGCTAATACAGACCCAGAAAGATATAACTGGATTCTAGACATATAGTATAAGACAACAATCCTACAACCCACAGACCCAAAGGAACAGGAAACTAGCATAACTATCCTATGAGAAATTCCACCCATCAATGGAACAAAGTAAAGGCTGAGTCACAGAGTCAAATATTAGTTGGAGCTCTGGGAGCCCTACATAAGAGAGGGAGGAGGACTAGAGAGACCCAGAGGGGACAAGATCAACACATGAAGATCAAGAGAACTAACTAACCTAGGACCCTAGAGCATTATAGAGACTCAAACACTAACCCCCTCATCAAAAAATAAATAAAAATAAAAGAAAAAAAGAAAAAAGAAAGAGAAAAGAAAGAAAGAAAGGGAAAAGAAAAAGGAGAAAGTTTAGGCTGAACTTAGTCTCCCTTATACAAATGTAGATGATGGACAAGTTTGTCCTCATACAGATTCCTTACCAAGTGGGAGAGTGGCAGTCCCAATGATGGACTTTGTTACCTTTTAGTGGGACATTTTACCTTAACTGAGCTGCCATGTCAGGCCCCAGAGCAAGAGGAAACTCATAGCCTTCATGTGACTGATGAACTGAGGGAAGCTGATATGTGAGCTCCCCCACACTAGAGGAGGATAGATGGGAGAGGGAGTAGAGGGTAGGAGAGTGGGACTGGGAAGGGAGGAGGGATGGGGCTGCTATCAAGATATAACTTGAATTAATAAATAAATGTTTAAAAAAGTCCTCTAACATTGATCCATATGTGCATTCTACCACAATATTTTGCTAGCCTTCAGATTACTGATTAATAGAAATGACATCTAGATTGCAATTTGCACATCATTTGAGGAACTTGAAGGTTGGAACCTAATCCCTGGCTCCATAATACAAGTTCTAAGTGATCATAAACAAATTTAGTCAAATTTTAAGTTGTTTCGAGAGAAAGAAAGTCTGGATGCACATTGTTTCAGTCTTAGTGCAGAAGGCATTGTAAGTAACCTGGCTTCTCCTTGCTTTTCTATTAATAGCCTCCCAACAGCATTGTAGAAGCTCAAGATATCAACATCGCTCATCCATGTTTGTACTGGTTCCTTTTATGACAAACAAGACACAACCAAAGTTTTCACTGGAAAAGGTTAGGGATTTAGTTGAGGAATTTCCCAGATCAGATTGACTTGTGGCTAAGTCTGTAGGAAAATATGTTAATGTTGGTTGATGTTGGACCGCCCAACCCAGTGTAGTTAGTACCAACACTGGGCAGGCTACCTGGATTATAAAGAAAACTGGTTGATCAGGAGCCAGGGAGAACAAGCAGCATTCTTCCATAATCTCTGTTTTAGTTATTAACTTCAGGTTCCTGTCTTGACCTCCCTCAATGGTAAATTGTAATCTGGAAGTATAAGATAAAATAAACCCTTTCCTCTCCTTGTTGCTCTTAGTTATAGTGTTTTTCACAACAGAACAGGTAACCCAAACAATTTTCAACTACTAACAAGAAGAAACATCAAAAATACACATCATTCATTGGAAGGTTAAGTAATTCTTCTAACATACTCCACATATATCTCAGAAGACACAGCTGGTCATATGACAACTTTAATACAGGAACCAGATAAATTAGTATGTAGGGTTTTCCCATGTCTGTAGTAGGATTTCAACAAAGGGGAAGATATTGAGATGGTGGGGAGGCTAGCCAGGTTACAATATCTGCCATTCATTCTATATCTGGAAAGTGCAAAAGACTGCTTCTGCTCCCGTGTAGTTTACATTGTGATAGCAAAAATAAAATATGTTCATAAAGCATAGTGAGCCAGGTAGAGAGTGTGGCACACAGTTCTCACAGACATGCCCTGTGTTTTCAGGGCTTGTCTCCTTCTCAACAATCTTCCTTTGCTATGGCTACAACAATAACTCACAGCTCTGGGTTTATTTGTCCCCTTAGTGTAGCAATCTCAGAGCAAATCAAAAACATTCCTCTTTCATGTTGCTACCTTTAGTGAAAGCCGTGGGGACACAGGCACTGGCCTACCTAGGTCATATACTTCTCTGTCCTGAGGCCATTGCCCCTCAAAATGGACAGTGTGAATCAGATGATATCTCTGTGTTATCTGTAGGTAGAGGAACATCAGAATACACAGAAGCTACTGACTGACCATTTCATTGAGAGAAAGGAGGACTTCCTCATTGGTGAGGAAGCTGAGTAAGTAACATGCATCTGTATCAAAACAGATGTTTCTATTGTAGGAATAGGAATAGCAAGTCACGGCACACTTAAGTCTCACAGGATGGCTGGAAGATAGTGCTTTTGCAGACCTGTTTGGTTAGCAAAGCAGTAATTGTCATGACTCTTTCCCAGTGCTGCTCACCGTTGCTCATGTAAATGGCATCTTGCGATTACCGGTTGCAATTTTCTTGTTGAAGAAAAATAACAAACTAAAATTTTCTATCTATCAAAAGTACATCTGTGGAAGATGCTTATGTGTCAAGGGCTTCATGGTACATTGAATATTAAATTTATCAAATGCTCTGAATGATGCAATTTTGTCCATTTTCTGTATTTGAGAAATGTAATACATTCCACGTATTCATGTAGATATTTGACTTTCATTTCATCACATTTTATCTATCCTGAACACCCACACAGATCTTATTCTACAACTTTCCTTGACCCTAATTTTCTTCTCCTCAGATGAGCGGGCTATTCCTGCCGCCCCCATTTATCATAACTGTTTCTCTGCTTGGACTTCTAAACTGTGGATTCAATTGTTAATGCTCTCTGAAAACTTCACTCTGGAGTTCACCTCCTTCAGTGGCCCCATCTCAATCCAAATTTTCGTTGACCTTCACATGGCATTTTTTTCTCCCTGCTAATCAATTTCTCTTTCTTTCCTCCATTGCCTTTGCTTTGGCCCTTGAGAATTTGACTCTAAATTACAGTTCCAAAATGGTAAACCACCTCTCTCTCTCTCTCTCTCTCTTTCTCTCTCTTTCTCTCTCTAATGAACTTTCTTCATGTACTCAGTCTGCATTTGTGTTCAGGAAGAGCACCTCCTTCATCCTAAACCAGACCCTTTCTTCAAGCTTTATCACAGCTTGACATTCATTCCAGTCTGAAGTAATTTCCCCTTTCTAACTTGAAGCATTTTTCACTCTTATATTTAATTGTTTTCCATACTTTTCCACTGTTGATATTGTCAGTCCTTCCAGACTACATCCCTTTATGCAAGTCATTTTCTGGGTTACTTCTGGGTCATTGAATATTTCATAAATACATTACAAAAATGTTTTCAATTAAATTTGTTCTCTAAATACGCATATTCAATACTTCAGTGAAACCACACACACAAAAAAAATTAAGGTAGTGAGATCTTTTTAAAACTTAATGGGTTAAAAAAATGAAAAGGAGTCAATTATGTAAATTAAATTGTCATGTTCCTAAATGCAGAATTTCTGGGAAGGAAAGGTGTGTAATGGCATGTCTCAAGGGATGAATACATTCCAGAAACATCAAAGAATAACACTGCAATCTTTAGTGCAATTAATATCCATTTCAAAAACTTAAACCCTCCCGAATTAATAACAGCATCACATTTTACAGACACTTAATATTTTAACATTTCTATATTTTAATAAGATTTTGGAAGTATGAAAATAAAGCCATTATAAAAGACAGTTTACATTCTCAGTAATTCCACATGACTTAAAATTTCATATATAGCAAAAAACTGAAGGATAAGAAAGGATTAAAGGATATGAAGCATTTTAATTAAGAGCAAATATCCATGTACAAAAGGACACAACTCAAATTCAGAACTCGCTATCCCTAAATATATTAATAGAAATAAAAAGCATTTCTTCCAGTTATATACGTCTGACTAGAATGTGTGATTCTGGAAAGACTTGGTTTTCATACACTTGGATCTGGGACTGGTCCGTGTCCAGTATTTCAGCAGCTGACTCCATCCCTTTCTGACACTATGCCTTCATTGTGGCTAAACAGAACCTCTGTTGTTTTCAACCTCGCCTCTTAAACTTCCTCTACTTCCTTTTCTGTGGTATGCATTTTCAATGTGTGGCAAGTTGCTTTCATTTGGTCTAAATTCCTGCCCCTTTTGAAAGAGGCTTGTTTTTATGTGCTGCTGAAACCATCCTAACCTGAGAGGGTTCTTCCTTCATGAAACTACATGTTTTAAATGTTTATGTCACAGTGAAGTTAATGAAAACTATCAGTAAAAACATGCCTTACTGTCACTTTATAAAGAAGTCCCAGATGCCAGGATACAGTTCTTGGTTTTCAGAACATTAGTAGAGGCTCAAGCTTGTCTACACAGTCCCCACGGGTTCTTCTGGGTCGCTTTGTTTCTCCTAATCTTGTCTCCACTGTTAACAGGGAGTTAGGAAGTCTCAGCCCTCACCAAGCCTATCTGTAGCTAGTTGTCTGTTTATATCTAGTTGTTTTATATTTTACTGTATAATTCATATTTATTGGGCACTTGTAAAATAGTTTCACTTAATAAAATAAAAGAACATTTTTCATTCTAACCAAATTGAATGTGTCTACATCTCTGAATAAAAGCTTTTGTACAGTTTGGAAACATTTGACTGTCTGTGCTTCCTGCAGATGTGGTACTCATTTCGGCCATGCACGTTGCTTGTGCATACAGAATCATCACGCTTGGGAACAAATATCACACCTTGCTATCACCTGGCGAGAATATCCATGCCTTCTACACAGGTTTTGTTTGTTAAGTGAATGAATGAAGAAATTAACGTTTCTCAGGAATGACCCATACTGTCTTGAACTTAACTGAGTCAATTCATCCAAGAATTCCTATACAGGCCTGGTGGTAAAAGATTTTAGTCCCTCCCAAAGGATGAAGCAGAAGGAAGGCAAATTAGATGCTAGCCTAGTCAACTCAGTGAGTCTCTGTCTCAAAATCAAAAGTAAAAAGAGGGCTGAATACAGCTCAAGGTGAGAGTACTTGCCACACATCTTCAGGCCCCTGGGTTCAATCCCCATTACTGTAAAACTATCTTTTTTTTTTTAATAATTTATTTTTTATTTCTTCAAGTTACATCTCAATCACAATCCCCTCCCTACTCCTCCCTCCAGTCCCACCCTTCCACCCCCCCCCCCCTCCGCCCCACCATCCCCTTCCCTTCCTCGTCCCTTCTTTTTTTTTTTTTAGTTTAAGGTATTTATTTTTCCCCCCAACAGCTCTCCCTTTCAGTCCAAATAATGGTTCTTTTTCTTATAACTATAAATACAATACAAAACAACAGAAATAAATAGGCCACGATTATAAGAGTTATATGGCTTAGCATACATTCCCAATGTCCAGTCCATATGTATTTGGCACCTGACTTTAACATTCTACTATCTAACCATCTCCATGAGTTTAAAGTTCTATATCTAACTCAGCTTTCATACTAACTTGCCTCATAATATTAAAAATATCTTCTTAGATCCAGAACACCCTCTTGATTCCTAAACAACTCAAAATTTAACTATGAGACTCTAGCTATCTATTCTTCAACCACCTCAGAGACCTGAGAGGGATAAATATATCTGATTGTATAGGAAGTGCAGGGCCTGCAGCTTCCAAAACTAAAAAATGACATACCAGTGGCTGCCTGGACAGTTCCCATTTTCTCTCCATACATTACAGCATCAATCTTCAGCCATTTGGCCCCATTTCTCTGACAGACATTGGTTGTAGAGCAGGAATTATGAAGGACTTACCTACCCTGTCTTGGCAGAGCTAGGCTGTCGACTTACCTGCTTCCAAGTTTTGTCCTTTTTGGACAGAAGTCTGTCTACAGTTGAAGCAAGTGGTTTTTCTTGCCAAGAGAATGGCTTACCACCAATTTAATCATCTCCCACTGGAGATTCTTCGATGCTCATCTTCTACTTGGAGTAATATAGGGAGTGCTGTCAGGAGCTGACATGTCTCGATATCAAAAAATCTTAAGTTAAGAAAACATCTTTGAATGCCATATTCTGCAGATCTCTTGAGGTTTTTGAAGATGCCCTATCTATCTCTTATATTTAGATAAGCAAATATTGCTTGTCTCTTAGCAACTTGATTTCTGAGTAGCTTAGAAAATAACTGTGATAGACTGTCATAGTAACTAACAAAATGACACGTTTTCATGACTATTAGTTTCCGTTTCTTAATTATCCTAAACAGTTTATGTCGGTTGGTAGCGAGAGGTCAAAACTTGACATTTCATTTTTAAGTATTACTACAAACAATACCTTTAAGAAGCATTACCCTTAATTTTGTATCAATATACAGAGATCAATACCAATGTGGCCAAATATAATCTTAATTTTGTATCAATATACAAAGATCAGTACCGATGTAGCCCAATACAATCTTAATTTTACATTAATATACTAGGGTCAATACCATTGTGGCCAAATATAATCTTAATTTTGTATCAATATACAAAGATCAATACCGATGTAGCCCTATACAATCTTAAATTTGCATTAATATACAATGATCAATACCAATTTAGCCAAATATAATATTAATTTTGTATCAGTATACAAAGGTATAAAGCTATATTCAATAATCTGTCCTTTTTTCTTGTTCTTTCCTATACTATGTCTATGTCCCATTTTTCTCAAGTCTGTTCACTCCTATATAGGAGAGAAAGGAGGATACAGAAAAGCAAAAGAGAGAAGTCCCTGGGTCTAACCTCCAAAACCCATTTAACAAGACCATTTAACAGCTTGTAGTCTTTTCCCAACGGAAACCTCAGCAGAAAACGGATCAGACACCAAATAAGATGAGTGGCCCAGATGATCCAGCCTTGCAGACTTCTTCAATAGCAGTTTCCTCAAAAGTCTACAACCACAACAACTCAAAATCGCTAAGATCGTTCAGCTCCACAGACTACTCCAGCCAGATCTTCAGTAAAGCTCTGAAGATCAGCTTCTATCTATGAACTTCTTAGGACATCTAAATAGCTGAGCACAAAAGGACTGAACATCAAATGATTCTATTAACATTTTTAACCATTTTTCCATTCTTATTTGGGCCCCAAACAGGTTTACTACGTCCCAAATCAGCAGGAAGTCATTTTAAGAGAACAACGTCCCATCCCCAGAAGGTGGGGAGGGTGTTCTTCCCCTTTGGTTATTTGATAGATAATAGAAAATTTTGTTACTTAGGGGAAAAACTATCTTTTAAATGGAGTTAAGGATACAGTTCAGTGTCAGACTGCTTGCCTAACAGTCATGAAGCAATGGGTTTGTACCTTAGCACCACATAACTCAGGCACACTAGTACACATCTAGAGCCTCAGCACTTGGAAGGCAGGAGAAGGAGGATCAAAAGTTCAAAGTCCTCTTCAGCTACTGGAGTGAGATGGAAGATGACCTGACATTCAAGAGGCTCTGTCCCCGTGAATGAATAAAAACAATCCTACATATTAAAAAAAGAAAAAAGAAAAACCCTGGTAGGGATAAATAATGGTTTTGACAAGAGAGGAAACAATTTGGGCAAAAAAGGAATAAAAAAAGAAAGAAAAGAAAATCCAGCATCTTTTGTGGAAAAGGAGCATTCTGCTATCTTTCCTCAGGAGCATTCATGTCTTCTTTATCCAGTGCAGGGGCTGTGTGTCTGGTAGCTACAACCACACCTGCCCTTAGAATTAGGTTGTATAAAAGATTTTAGCATTTAGTAAGCTAGCTTTAAAATTAATATTTTCTTAGTTCAGAAGCTATTCATTATTTAAAATATTAGTAATTTTTTATTTAAACCAGATGGTTTTCAACAGAAAGGAAACAAATATAGTATCTATTGCGTGTCGTGGGAATTTTACCTCTTTCCAATTCCTTCAATGTACGAAAATTCCTTTACTCATTTCCTTGGCAACAATCATAGCAAGTATTTTAGCAGAATGCCAAAGAATAAATATAGATGTTGGTAATGTCATAGCTGATTATTTATACAATATCTCTTTCATCATCTTAACAGCATTTTGAAATTTCATAGTACAGTCCCAGTTTTTATGACTAACTCTGGGTCAAGGATGCTTGCACACTAACAGCATAAACTACTAAAAAATGCTTAAGCCAGAAGGGAGGAATGTTCAGGACAAAAGAACTATTATATATAATTATATATATAAATTCTGTGTATAGAATATAAAATATATATTATATATTACAAATGTATATTATATATATTCTCCCAATCAGTGACTCAGAAGACAAGATTCCTGATTTGAATCAACACTAAGTGCTACAATCTAATGATCTATTGATGTTTCATTTCTTTAATTGAAGAGAGAAGCTCAGATGACAACAGTGAGTTCCAAGGATCAGTGCACAGAACCCCTGGAAAAACTATAAAGTGAAGATTTCACTCCCATTTTATATCATCAGTTCTTAATTGATAGTCACCAGTGTTGCCCATACAATAAACACAGCTAGTCTCAGAAGCATACTGGAACTCCAAACTTACTAGCACTGGTTCTAATTTTGACAGTCTATGGATCTGTATAAGCAGTACATACTTCATCATGAGTTTAAAAGACAATAACCACTTCCTGGAAATAAAGCAACTTGCTTAAGAACCACAGTGATCTTAAGTAAAGAAATACAGTGAGAACCAATGTTGTCAAATTCCAAGTTCAGAATGTTGCTTTTAAATTACTGTCCACAGGGTGGCAAAGATGTTTGGCCAACTCTCAGGTATGGGGCTTATTATCTTCCTCTCCTAAATGTGAACAGCACCTAGAGTTCCGGGTCAACCATGTGACTGAATATTGAAGCCACATGACTGAATTTTGACTGGTAGGGTGTGGAGATAGAATTCCATACTTATCCACAAGACCCTGCCAAGAATAATCCCACTTAAATGAAAATTAATAGAAGTAATAACAAGAACGAAAAGGGGTCCAGTTAAAGGTAGAGTGGGATCTCCACTACCGTTTGCCTCTGAAATTTCCATTTCATTGGGCTGTGAGTAAGAAATATTTTTGTATTGTTTCATGTCACTGAGAAATTAGGCTGCTATACGTCAGTTTGACCATGGAAATAATAACTCTCATTTCCCTCTTATACTTCCGTAAGATACAAATATTGAACAATATACAACTTTGAAATACTATCCTGTTCTTTTTCTTCTTTACCCTTAGTTTTCCTTTCCATATCAGCCTTATGTGCTGCCTCAGGATCAGAGGGGACTATACACTAAGGAGTGGGGAAGCTACACAGCATTAAGTTAATTCACTACGATTCCTCCCTGTTCACTTACAAATGCCTAAGACCAGAAGCAGAGTAGTTTGTGAATTTGGCCTAAATGGTTTAGCCAGAGACATGAAGGATGAAGTTGTTCCCATATATTAGAGAGTCCCCTGACTGTAATGAAAGGTAAAACGGGCTTTGAGAACAAACTTTTCCTACTGTTACCCTTTAAATTCTCTGTGAAACTCATTTAACTTACTGGGGACTCCAATATCTGCATCTTGAACCAGCACCCTTGCTCCTCCAAATTGAACAAAGCCTTGTTCTGAAAAGATACAGCAAAGGCACCAAGCCAGCCTCACTTGAGAGTCACTGGTTTTATGGAATATTTTCTTAGCATACAGCAAACCTCTCAAGAATTGTTTTCTGAGCATGATAGTTCCTTCTTGTTGCAGGTGGGATGAACTTTGTCAGTATGCCTATGTTGGAAGAAGTTTCAGTCTCCTATTGGGTCAGTGAAAAATTGTATCCAGTCTTCCACATATCTGCTGGCATTTTCAGTAGTCCTCAAGTCTTTTCCTAACTCTTGGCCTGATTGCAAGTCTAGATCCTGGGACAATCTAAACTAAGACATCAAGAAGCCTATATGACTCATGTGGTATGTTTTGAACGATAATGATCCCCATAGGTTTATGTAATTGAATATTTGCTCTGCAGTTGGTAGACCTGTTTGGGAAGGATTTAGAAAGCATGACCTTATTGGAAGATGTGTGTTGCTGGAGGTGGGCTTTATGATTTCGAAAGTCTACACCCTTCTAAGTTATAACCTTCCTCCCGTCTAGTGCTTGTTCTCTCTAAAGGTAAGCTCTCAGCTACTTCTGAGATGCCATGCTCTCCACCATGATGATCTGATGATCACAGACTCATCCTCTGAGACTGTAAACAAGCCTCCAGTTAAATAATTTATTTGCTATGTTGCCTTGGTCATGTTGTTTTGTCACAACAATAGAAAAGTAGTTAAGACAGGTCACAAGGTGGCAGAAACTTTCATTTACTTCCAGAACAGAGATGCTAGGGAGGCTTCAAAACCTGGAGCCTTCATAGGATCTATGATCATAGGATCTATGATCAAGGATCTATATGAGAAGTCCTAACCCTAGTTTTAGAATGAAACCAGCATAAATGTGACAAGTCTTTATAAAAGACATGGTTTCATGCTATGCCTATTCAAGAATAATAGTTAATTAACAAGCTATCCAGGCCTAGAATTTAGAATAAGAAGCGCAGGTTTCAATGACTTGAAAGAATATTGTAAATATGCTTTTTTTGAACCACAGCTTAAGAAGACAGACAAAGCAGACACTTATTTCACTGGAGAGTGACACAGTGTGAAAATAGTCTACACTGTTCTATAGTGTAGACTAAGGTGAAGCTTGAATTTAAAATTAAAACTTGATAAAGTTCTTTCACGACAGCGGCTGAGGACCCAAAAAGTCATACTAAATTATATTATAAGTAGTAAGAACTGCTATCTTCCTTATATATTTGAGTTGGAAAAATGAAACCCACACATTCTATAATACTCTGTTTTTGGGGGGAATTGTTTAATAATCTATCGTTTCTTCTCTGTACTACTTTTACAGTATTCAGTGGGGGAAAAATTAGTAATTCTTACCACTGATTTTACAATTGGCTCTTTAACATATTTTGATTGATGAGGTAAGTGTTAGTATGCTAAATATCTTACCCGAGTAGACTGTAATAAGAAACACATGTTTCAAATTCACAGTGTTAATATAAAATAGTATAGATGTCTTGGTTGAAAATTCCCTGAGAAGAAAAAACCTGATCAGCCGTGAAAGTAATACTCATTGAGCTGTTGCAAGTGCATATGACAATCATACATACATACATACCTACATAATACGTATCCATAATGACATACAGCTAGTGTTGCAGGGGAAGCTGGAGTTCCCTTTTCAGTTCTTATTCTTTTTAATAAAATAATTTAAAAACATACCAGGAACAAAGCTCAAGGATCATTTTGTTAGATTCAAGAAGGAAAATCAACAGGACATGCAAGCTATGGATCTAGCAATTACAGGGAGGAGGGGGAGAAAAAAAGAAAAAGAAATGACTTTCGAGTTCGGCTCCAAGAAAACTGACATTTGTCAAGTCATCAAGTAGCTTCATGGAAGAGAGCGAGGCAAAGGAGATTTCAAAGAATGAGTGAGAATGCCCAGTATACCAAGGAAAGTATGTTCAGAAACAGGAAGCTCTGAATTTAGAACTTAAAGAGTGGGTAGGTTTAACAGTGGTAATCTAAAAACCTACTACATTTTGATAAAAGTGTTGCGGAAGTGTAAGCCCATGATTCCCGTGAGCAGATATAGTATAAGCACATGATCTCCGTAAGCAGATATTCTTCCCCTCTGCCTAGCATGTCTTCAACTGATGTCATATTTCCTATGTGGTGATCTCCCAGACAGAGGATTGATAAGCCAGTATTAACTTTTATTTTTCTTAAATTTTCTGAGACGAGGCTTCTCTTTGTAGCCCTGGCTGTCCTGGAACTTGCTCTGTAGACCAGGCTGGCTCAAACTTAGAACCTGCCTCTGCTTCCTGAGAGCTGAGATTAAAAACATGTGTGCCACTATGACTGGCTCAAAATTAACTCTTAAGGGAGGAGGCAATGGTACAATGTTGATCTTTGGAGCAGATCAGAATTTCGCATCTGTATCCAAGGCCAGAGGTATAATTCATGCTTTTGTCCAGGGTGCTTAAGGAAGGGCATTGGTAATGTTTCATTTCCTTGTGTTATCAATATAAAAGGAGATGGCTCCATCCTCAGTGGCCTCCAAGGCTACTGATCCCTGCCTAGCTACACACCTGTGCCTCCCAAAGGCGCAACAAAATGATCACTTTCCAAAGATGCAATAAAATGGTCACTTTCCAAAGGTACAACAAAATGATCACTTTCCTTCACTCTCTTGCTGTCTGAAAACCCTCATTTTAATAATCCACTGCTGTAAGCATTTACTCACCCCTTCATTTTGCACTTAGGATCCTATGGCTGGGTTTATCTTGCTCTGTTGGAAGCATGATAAACTTCTAAAAAGTTTAAGTTGATCAGATTTTATTTTTATTTAAATATTTTATTTATTTTACTTAAGAAATACTTTTTTAGCTTGAGAACAAACATATAAAATGATAAAGGAGATGTTTAATATCAAAGTCACTGTATTTAAAGATATACATTTGCCACAACTTCTTAATATACATACTAAGTACAGAAAGAGGACAAAGATGACCAAGAAAAATTGAAAAACAGTGTGGCACCTTCTACAGACCTTAAAAATGATCTGGTTTATCCTTCTGTGTAATTAATACACATGTCACTGCTCTCACTTTCTGGTTGTCCTCCAAAATTTAAGAGCAATTTTACTAACAATATGACTGAAAGTATCAGCGTGTGT
>CAJQZJ010033126.1:903623-918064 GCA_907164525.1 Lophiomys imhausi | reverse complement strand
TGTGTGTGTGTGTGTGTGTGTGTGTGTGTGTGTGTGTGTGTGTGTATGTGGTTGGGATAAGTAGGAATGCAAAGACTAACACTATTTTAAAGCTTTCTATGGGGAAGATTTTTATCTCATTATCATGAAAAGTTGGAAGGCAATCTCTTTTTAAATGATTGCAAAGTTTAAAATGCAAGTTGGGAATTCACATGAATGCCTAGAACTATGAGTCACTGAAAAATCCTGGAAATGCTGTTAAAACAACCCCACACTCCTCCTCCCAGGAAGGCTTTCTAAAACATTATAATTCTTTGGAATATGCAGTGTAGATGGTGGGATAGAGAAATCTCAAGTGTTTTTTTTTTTTTTCCAGTTTGGTAGTTTTTCCAGATTTATGGAAGAATAATTGCTAAAATATCCCTGTATATATTTCCAAGGTGTTATTTTGATATGTGCATACACATAAAAAGATGTGTACAATCAAGCAAATTTTTTAAATACTTTATTTTTTTTCTTCGAGTTACATCTCAGTAACAAATCCTTCCCTATTCCCCCTTCCTATCCCTCCCTTCCACCCTCTTCCCCCCACAAGTTTCCCCTTTCAGTCCAACAGATGGTTCCTTCTCTTATAACAGTAAATACTATACAAAACAACAGATATAAATATGCCACATTTATGAGAGTTAAATGGCCCAGTATACCTTCCCAATGTCCAGTTTATACATATTTGGCCCCTGACTTTAACATTCTACTATCTAACCATCTCCATGAGTTTAAAGGTCTATATCTGACTCAACATTCATACTAACTTGCAACACACTTTTAAGAGTATCTTCTTAGATCTATAACACCCTCTTGATTTCTAAACAACTCAAATTTTAACTATGAGACTCTAGCTGTCTATTCTTCAACCACCTCAGAGACCTGAGAGGGATAAATACATCTGCTTATATAGGAAGTGCAGGGCCTGCAGCTTCCAAAACTAAGAAATGACATAATAAAGTATTTAAAAAAAAAGAATGTAAACTGGTATATCTTTGGAGAGCAATACAACAGAACAGAACACAAGACGTGGAAACCCTGAAGCCTAGTAATTGCATTTCTAGGTAGTTATCTTCAAACAGTGCTTTAACTAATATGTACATGAATATCTTGATTTTTTTTTCAATTCAGATTTCCAATCAGTATATTCCAGCAGAGCAAAACATCCTGTCTTCCTCCTTTTTCAGTCTTTTATCATTATTTGCTTTCATCGTATGGATGTTTTGCCTTGCATGTATGTCTGTCATGTGTGTGTCTGGTTCCTGTGGAGAACAAAGAAAATATTAGATCCCCTGGAGTAGGAGTTACAGGCACAAGATACTCTATTTCTTTGTTTGTTTGTTTTGTCTTGTTTTTCAAGACAGGGTTTCTCTGTGTGACCCTGGCTGTCCTGGGACTCACTTTGTAGACCAGCCTGGCTTTGAACTCACAGAGATCTGCCTGCCTCTGCTCCAGAGTGCTGGGATTAAAGGCTCGCGCCACCATGCCCTGCCAAGACACTCTATTTCTAAAATATTCCCACAGCTTACACTACTGGACTATGGACAATACTTCGAAGATCAAGGCCTTGGGAATATTTAGTGTTAATTAAAAATATTTACAGACTTAAAATTATCAACAACCATCAGCAACTAAATTGTCCATCAATACCATGATGTTTATTTTTTTAAGATTTAATTTCATTATTTTAAATTATTAATTGGGGTGAGGAACAGGACTATGCATGTGAATGCAGGTGCATGAGAAGGCTAGGGACATTGGACCCTTCTACAGCAGGAGTTACAGGCAGTTGTAAGCTATCTGATATGGGTGCTCAGAACCAAGCTCAGGTGCTCTAGAGGAGCAAGCAGCTAATGCTCTTTAACCACTGAACTATCTTTCCAGCCACAATACTGTTTATCTGAAAACTGATTATTAATTAATAAACAACTAAAGCTTACATGAATCATCATGAATAAATTCCATAATTACAATGCTGAACTAGTCAGGCACTGTGGCACATGTCTATAATATCAGTACTTAGGAGGATCAGAAGTTCAAGGCCAAGCCTCACCTAAATAGCCAAGTTTGGGGCTAGCTTGTTTTATGTAAAAGTGTATCCAAAAATAAAGATAATATTACTAGCAAAAAAAAAAAATCAAGCAAATTAACAAACTCATCACCTTATTTAGTTTTACTTTCTGTTGGAGTGAAAATATTTCAGATCTACTTTTTCACAACTGTTAATTTAAGTTATAATCATGTGGTCCAATAGTTTGTCATACCTATTCTTTGTAACTGAATTATCATCCATGACCAAGATTTCACATGTAACAGCATGTCACAGTATTTGCCTTTCTAAGCGTATTTCCTCTAGGCTTATCAATGTATTCACAGTGACAGGGTTTTCTTGTTTTAATGGCTAGACAGCATTCCAGTGTGTGTGTGGGGGGGGGTGTGGGTGTAAGTGCTTACTATACTTTATTCAATCATGTGCATGTGGAAAAAGTTTCCTATATTTTGGCTATTGTGAATAATGGTATAATGAATGTGGTAGCGCAGACAGTTCTCTTACATACTAATCTCATTTCTTTTCCATATGTACCAAATAGTGATTGTTGGAAATTTTAATGATTGCTCTGAGAAAACTGCAATATTTTCTCTGTGGCTCTGTGGTAGTGCATGTTTCTCATCTTTTCTCTTCATTAAGAGTCATTGGTAATTCTCTGCCAAATATTGATAATGATAATTTTTCCAAATTCCTGACAGCTAATTGCCTTAAGTTTACTAAGAAATATCTAGGGAGGTCTTTTCCCATTTTAATTTCAAGATTTTTTGCTTTGTTTCATTTTGTTTTTGTTTTTCGAGACAGGGTTTCTCTGCATAGTCCTGGCTGTCCTGGAACTTACTCAGTAGATCAACATGGCCTTTAACTCAGAGATCCAGCTGTCTCTGCCTTCCAAGTGCTGGGATTAAAGGTATGCACCCCTACTTCCTAGATAATTTTAAAAATTTTGTTAAAAATATTGACACACTGATTATCGATCAATTTTGCTATTTGTCAATTTAATTCATATATACAATCTATTCTGATTACTCTGTCCCCATCTCCTTCCCATCTTTATCAACTCTTCCACATCCCCATCAATGCCTTTCCCAGGCTCATGGCTTTGGGCTTTTTTTGTTTTTTTTTTTTGTTTGTTTGTTTTGTTTTGTTTTGTTTTTTTAGGTTTTTCGAGAAAGGGTTTCCCTGTGCAACAGCCCTGGCTGTTCTGGAACTCACTCTGTAGACCAGGCTGGCCTTGAACTCACAGAGATCTGCCTGCCTCTGCCTCCCAAGTGCTGGTACTAAAGGCATGTGCCACCACACCTGGCATGGCTTTGGGTTTTATGAGCTGTTTACCATAACTAGGGTCACCTGTGTGACAACTGGATTGGGAGATTCCACTGGAGCCTAATGTGTAATCATCAGTGGGTCTACAATAAATGTCAATAAATTCCGAGGTAACTGGATTTACCAGTAATGAATAGTTTAACAGTGTGTATTTTGATGAGAATGTCTGAAACTATGTTCAGCAGGAATATTGGTCTCTAGTTCTCTCTTTTTTTTTTTTGTTGTTGAGTTTTTATCTAATTTTGGAATTAGAGTAATGTTGTTCATAAAAAATTTTGAATGCATTTTTTTCTATTTCTATTTTGTGGAATAATTTGAGAATTATGGGTAAGAATTCTGTTTTAAAGGTCTTGAAGAATTCTGCTGGAATCCATCTAGGCATGGACTTTTTTGTAGCTGGGAGGTTTTATAATTATTGCTTACATTCTGTATTTGTTATATATTGTTCATTTTATTTGTTAAATCTCTGTGAACAATATTCAACATATATATTGATCCTTATTTTTTTATGTTTATTTATTACTTCAGGTTACATCTCCATCACAGTACCCTCTTTCCACCCCTCCCAGTCTTGCCCTCCCACCCTCTACCCCTTATCCCTTCCATCCCACTCCTCTGGAGTGAAATGTCTCTACATAACAGTCCCCCGCCCCAGTTCAGCAGTCATATGAGGGCCAAGAGCCTCCTCATACCCTGGGGGCCTACAAGGCAACACCACTAGGGCAAAGTGTCTCATTGACAGTAAAAAAAAAAAAGTCTACGTTAATGTTCCCTTTGGTGCATTGGTTGTAGTATTATATGGCTAAAATTCTGTATTATATGGCTAAAATTCTACTATAAGTGCGAATAGATGCCATGTGCATCCTTCTGAGTCTTGGTTAGCTCAGTCAGGATGAGCTTCTCTAGTTCCATCCATTTGGCTGCAAATTGCATGATTTTGTTGTTTCTGATGGCTGAGTAGTATTCAAATGTACTTTTAATCAAACAATGAGTTCATCACAGTAATGTTCCTATTTTCTAATCTCTAGTCAGCTAGTCTATGTGCTATCTCTACTGAGAGAGATTTGGCAGACTCACTCTCCCTTCAGGTCCTAGGAAAGCTTTAAGCTTAGTTAAAGTTTATTTAAACATGGTTAAACCAGGCTAATAGTGATAATATTAAGTGACAATAAGTCCCGAGTATTTCTTTTTCTCTAAGTAAAGCACATGTTTTAAAGAAGATGCTTACATAATTCCCTAAGCAGCAGGTCTTGTCATGTCTGCCTTAAGCAAAAGAACCACTAACAAAGCAATCAGCAAGACTACCCTTTTGCCAGAAGTAATTGTTTTGAACACTGTACAGGTATGCTGAGGAAACAATATAGCAATCACTGCTTTTCAACTAAATAGATGTGGCCCCAGCTATGATAATTCCAAGGAGTCTGGACTGGATTTTCCTGAAAATTTTTCTACCCAATTTAGAAGTGAGAATCAAGTTACTCTAGGTGACCTAACATATATATATATATATATATATATATATACACATATATATACATATATATACACATATATACCACATATAATTTATAGTATATATACTATATACATATTTATTTTATTGTATATATATATATACACCATAATTTTATAGTATATGTATGTATACTAGGTATATATATATATATTATAGAGAGAGAGAATTCTGTAATTGTGTAAGCATAATTCTTTATTTGCACAAATGTCTGTTGCGATTGGTGCAAATATGAGTTTAGATCACTTTGTGAATTAGCTGAATGGAACATTTTGAATTGGTGGCCCTGGCATTGCAACACTAGGCTTCTCTGAAGCAATATTTTCTTGCCTACTTTTGATGTCCATTGTTAGTAGAGTGGGCTAAGCACTGTTATTGAGTGTATAGTACAATGAAAGAAGAGAGGGTAGTGACAGTCAGCTTCAAGCAAGCCTGTTGAAGAGGTAGCAGTGGAGAGTGAATATCTGGAAGCTTTGATAGCTGCAAAGGAGCCTGAGAGGTGGAGCTGAAGTGATCTGAGTACTTCACAACTGCAAAAGTGATGTAGCCAAGGAAAGCAAATGGTGGCCACACTACCGTCTAAGAGTGACAAGAGGTATGCAGCAGTAGAGACATACCAGGGGCCATGTCAATAGCAGCTGGTGGTGTACCAGTAAAGGAGACAGCTGAGGAAGCATCTGTTACACCAGAAATAATAACAGAAGAAGAGTCAACAGAGGGAAAAGAAGTGGTAAATGCCACCCCAGGCACAGAGGTAGTGGCAGTATCCATGGCAACAAGAGGCAGCCAAACAGTTCAGCAGGATAACTAGGGCAGTCAAGCACAAGAATGGTGGAAGTAATGAGGTGAGGAACATGGAGGGATGCCACTCTAGAGGGACTGAAGACTGAAAAGGACTCCAGAGGAGACGTTGCATTTCTTGGCAATTAGAAGTGTTTCAGAGAGCTCTAAGACCTCAAGTGTTAAAGGATCTTAGGCACATTAGGACACAATGACCACTGTCAATGGCTGAGAAATCCTGGTACTGTAACCTGGGAATTATAACATTACCTACTATCAAAGGATGGAAATTCTAATACATTGTACCAAAAGCCAAAACACTAGTTGCTGTGAAGGACTGAGGAATCCCTACTTCCTAGAACTATACAATAGCTGTAATATCTATTACTGTAGGGATAAAAGTAGAGGTATAATAGAATATGTAACAGTCTTAACATTTTTTAGGGCAGGGCTACAGATCCTGGTACCCAGAGCTTGTGCAAAAATTATAACACTACAGGAAACCACCTGCTACTGATTGCTTCTTCCTGCTCACTAATGCTGCTCTTCACTGCCGTCAAATATGGAAGGCTAAAAAGCACCCCAAGATTAGCACGAGAGAAACTTCCCATTGCCTGCCTGTAATTTTTATCTTGGTCAAGAAAAAGGATGCTAGCTAGCTGGCTGATAACTTTACGAAATACAAAGAGTAAATTTTCGACACTCCTGTGACACACTACTTCTCTACTTCCACTGCATGCAGGACCTTCTTGATTTCTCAGCAACTTTCCTCTGGAGTCATTAGTGCTTCCTTTCATAGTACCTGTCTTCCATTAGCAAATAGCATCAACAGTGACTAAATGACCTGCTAAGTGCCTTGTTGGTATGACACATACTGCTATCTGACACTAAATCTGTTGTATCTACTTCCATACAATTAGCCTACATTTCCTAGTGACTTACAATAGGAGTCATTTTGTGTGTAATCTGCAGCCAGTGAAATGCAAACAGAAATGACACCCTTTCAAGTTTGTCCTCCAAAACCTTTTCTATGTTAGTTAACCACATGCTGTCTACTTTTCTAGGTAGATGCTGACAACAGATGTGGTCATTTCATAATGTTAATGAAATCGTAAGGAAATTAAGTAAATCGGAAGTAAACAAAGAGATGTAGATGGACCTGCAAACCCTTAGACTTCCACTAGAAGAGCTGTTTGCTACTCAGGACTCACAAGGAAAATACATGCACAACAATGCCCTGGAGTTAAGTACTGGGAATTTGGGCCAGTCTATTAATGTTACCTTAGCTAATGAAAGTGGGAAGACTAAAGGAAAACAATCAGGTGAATGTTAGTAGGTTCCATTTTTCTACTTTGTTTGGGGTTTTTTGGCTTTTGGAGATAGGGTTTCTCTGTGTGAAAAATTCCTGGCTGTCCTGGACTTGCTTTGTAGACCAGGCAGGACTTGAACTAACAGAGATCTCCCTGCCTCTGCCTCCCTACTTCTGGTATTAAAAGTGTGTGCCACCACTGCCCAACCCATTTCTCTTTAAAAGATCCTCGAAATAATTAACAATGTTTCTAACTTTTTTTTCTTCCAGTCAGTTTTTTTTTTTCCAGCACCAATTCTTCTCCTTTTTCCAGAATCTAATCTAATGCTAATTACAAGTCCTTGATCATAAATGCCATTTTCACATGGCTCTCTGCCATTCTTTCTTTATGGTCATTCTACCTCACAGATCTCAACTCCTCACCACCATTTATAGGATCCTTCTTATCATCCTGATATTCTTATCATGTTTCGGCAAATCTTGACCTGTTGTGAGACCTATCCTCTTCTCCCTCCAGCATTAGGTAATGTTCTTAAGCCCATGGCTATAATTGCCATATACTGGAAGGCTCTCACACATGTGATAACTCAAGTTTCAAGTTTACTTATCAAACATTGTATGTTCCACAGTCAATTCAAATTTTATACACCTCAGAGAAATCTGGACTTTTTTTTCTTCCCTTTACACCACTCCAATTTAGATGATTTTCATCTGTTTAAATGCTAACCTTGAGTAAATGCAATCCTTAAGACCCAGAACAGTGTTTGATGGTTAGTAGCCATTAAATTAGTATCATTAATTAAGCCATGCACAAATAGGAAGTCATCAAAAGACAAAAGACATGCCATGAAAATAAGCGGGGCAAGTGTTCAAGAAGGTGTGGGAGAGTTGAGGAAGGAAATAGAGATGTATATGACTGTATTTCATTGTGACATGTAGGACATTTTCAGAGTTTAAAGAGATATTACTATACATTTTATGCTAATAACAAACAAAAAATCCAAATAATAGAAGTCCTTCAGCAATGCTATCTATTCTCACAATGTAGAGTTTGTATGTGCTGATTTTCCCAAGCCACACACACACACACACACACACACACACACACACACACACACACATATTCACTGATGGTCACACACTCACCCACACACATATGCACACACCAACTCATCAAACTATTCCCTGGACTTTATTCAATCCAAACATCACAGTTCCTTTTTCTTCCAGGCCCACTGGCCACTTACTGATGCTCACACACTCTATGAACTTGCATCTTCAGTCTACTCATATTGTACCTGCTATCTACATGATTTATTGCTGTACATTCACAATCCTGTGCTCAATACTCCTTTTCAAATAATCTTCCTCCGGACTTCCTTAGAAATGTTGGCCTTCCCTCAGGCCCTGTTTCCTGTCCTCTTGCCCTGTACCATTTTCCCCTTTAGAACATTAATTACAGCTTGGCATGTGGTGTACTTGTTTCTTCATATGCTGATGACAACAGTTGGTGAACGAAATACAAGTGTTTAATGAGAAAAAAAGAAAGTAAGTGATGATAAGGTAAACAGAAGCTAATAAGCCTCTAACTTTCATAAGAGAAGGGCCATTCATGCCTTCTTTCCAATTAGTGCTACTGACTGGACAGGTGCTTAGAGTAGACAAAGGTGGCCCAATGTCTGGGGGGATGGGCAGGATTGTTGGGGAGTTCCTGCTTTGTTGTGTGATTACCATAAAATATGCGGTAATTACACTTAATTGTCAACAGTACTCATTTAATGCCTGCTGTATATCAAGCACTGTGCTAGATCTTAAAGATTCCACAATATAAATTGTCAAAAATTCCTGACAAAAAGAAACTTCCGGTACAGGATCACTGGTTTATGAGTGACTTTAGTTTACTTCTTTTACTTTGAATATTCCTCAACGCCCATGTGCTCAAGGATGAGAGGTGAAGGAATCTAAAGAAAAGATGCCTAGGTACAAATCCTAGTCCCACAGGGTTAGCCCAGCCCTCTTCATCTGCCAGTGTTTGCTCCTTGGCCTGTGATGGAGGTGGTTTTGCTACATCACACTTCCATTAGAGGCATAGAGCTACAGATCCAGTAGCTGTTGGGCTGCAAATGGCAGAAGCACATCCAAAACAAATCTTGTACTTTATGTTTATTAGCTCATATATTTTGTTATACTGATGGGTTATAGTGATAGAAATGACTTCTTTCTAAATTTTCCAAAATCTAGATACATTATTATGTAAAAGAGAAGTCATTACTTTATAATATAGAACAATGGTAAAAATATTTCAATGAAAAGTGAATAAATATTGTGATTTCAGACACAGTAAATATTCTAACTAAATATGCCTGATTTCAGACCTCCATAGATTTGTCATTTTAAAAAAATTCTAATTTTGGACATGACTACTAATTAATTGCAAGTGGTTTTGCCTAAGTTGCTTCTATATGGCTGTTTTGTGTGGCCCATTTGAAATACTTCTGGAATTAGTTGGGATATAAATAAAATATAAATTGAAAATGAATGTTACAAACTAAAACACATCAGACACTTGACTATAAGTTTGGAGAGCTACCATAGTGATCCAATTACATGGTCCGAGGAAGTTCTCATTCAGGTGCAATTGGACCAAATATATCTCAATCCTACAATATCTTTAGTGTTTTGAGTTTCATATGTAACCTTTTGAAGTGAGTAGGGAGAATGTGGGAATTAAGAAAACTTCCTTTTGGAAATAGCTGAAGAATTCATACTTTGCAATTTATACGCATGTATTATACTTTGTGATCTGAAGGTGCTGTAAACATAAGATCTGTCCACAATTTTATTAAAAAAAAAAAAAAACTAAAAGAAACCGATCATTTCGAAAAATAAGTTAGAGACTTTTTCTGCTTAAAAATATTATCATGTCACTGTATTTGGGACACTGTATAATCATTCCAGACTGTTTCTCTATACCCATCCTGGTCATCACCAGAATGGTCATGATGGGACACCTGTGAGCTTCTCTGAGTTAGCCCAGATTTACACACCCAGCCCTTCCAACTGAACCACCCTAACGTTAGCCTCACCTGCTCTAACCCTGCCCAGCAATGCTTCCTATTAATTGATGACAATCTTGTGTGGAATGATTTCCAGGAAATAATTCAAGGCCCACGGGGAAGATATCAAGTACAGAGAGAGAGGGATTAGTTTGAAATATTTTATAACTTGGTTACAGAAATATGAAGAAAACAAAGATAGCTTACTGGGTTTAGAGGATCATGACATACTGGTAGTTATGAAAGGGAAGATCTAAAGATTTAAATTTTCCTAATTATACTTTTTTACATTTAAATTTTATATTGTAATCTGGAAACCATATAAATTCATGTATGTAAATGCATTAAAAATTCATGTCTGTAAATACATTCAAAATTCATGTAAAAGTAAAAGAAAAAGCCATCAGAAATTTATAAAGCAATTAAATGTTGATCATTTTAAATAGAAGTTTTCACCAAAAGAATAAAAAGGGTTTAAATAATCACTGAAACATGATGATGAATAAATAAAATTCATTTTTTTTCTAATGAAGAAGGCAAAAGTTTTGGAAAGTGAGTATAAAAAATTAAAGTGTTAGGTTATTATGTACCAGTCTATTCTGCAACATGGATTAATAAAACTTTCACATATGATATTTTAAAGATAATATTTTAAACAATTCTGAACTTTACATCATGAAATGAAAATGAATAACCAAGAAAGATAAGCATAAAAGTAAATATATTCAGGAATTATCTCTCTGCTTCCACTTGTTAACCTTCGTTAATTGACATTTGAATTTTATTTTTTTTTAATTTAGAAGTTTTTGCAATTCCATTTTTATCTTGAATTTTAATATAGTGAGTTTATATATTGAATTGCAGACAATAAATCCTATAACTTTTGGCTAAATCCAACTTTGCAACTCTGAGCACATTTAGTTTACTATTAAAGTACTATTATCATTTTCCTAATTATAAATTGAATGTATTTACATAATAACATAAACACTTTGGATCATAAAATAAAGAACAGAGATAAAAGTCCTAAAGCATAAGGGATGTTACTATGCAAAGTAAACCCCTATTTCTTTCAGAATGTATACCCAGAACTGACATTCAGCAAGAAAGTCCCAGGAAGGCTACCATGCCATTTTTGGATTAGGCCCATTCTACCTGATCAGTATGTATTCTAATTTTCCAATACTAAACTGTGATATTTAGACATTTTACACATTTTCATTATTACTACTGTTTATATACACTTTGGAGAAAAGATTATCTTATATTTCTGTTTTGTGGAAATTCTATTAAATAGTACAGTTATAATCTAGACCACATTAATTCCATGCATTGTTTGCATAAATCTAGTTAAAAAATCTCAAAGGAAAGTGGCATGATGAGAGTGGTCTGTGCCAGTTTCAAACTTTCTTACTTTTTAATGCTGGAAACAAAGCAGAGGCAAGATTACTAAAAATTATTGATCTATGTCTCAGAAGACAGTCAAGTTGAATCAGAAGTCTGAACACACTGAGTGCACCTCCTAAACACATGCCTTTTCCTTCAAACACACATCCAGTTATCAACTGTGAGCTGAATCTAAGTCACTGTCCAACATAATGAAGAGATATTAACTTGGAATCAGCCTAAATGGATGACCTTTTTGTATCTTTGGACAATGAGCTCTTGGTGTTAGATTTGTGTCTTTATCTTCATGTCTAGTACAGGATCAGATAGAGCTCTCAACTGATGAATTTTGAACTTATTTTTTTCATATAGATCAGTCTTAAGTTTGATATCATTTATTAATAATAATTAAAGGTACTTATAAAAGAGCTAAGGCTTTCGCTGAGTGCTTCAGATACTATTTCACTTAATCCTCCTGTAATTTTGAAATAGTTTTCTATGAGATGGCTAGCATTAACTTTATTTTAAAGATGAGGAGGTCTGTGATCTGTTCAATGTCACATAGTAAGTCAGAAGCAAAAGGTGAGGACATGTCTGTCAAAACTGAGAGCTCACATTCCTCTTTTGGTTTCACAATCTCTCTCTTCTTGATGAAATGAATAAACCATCACAGAAGTTAAGACTATGGGTTTTGAAACCAACCCTCATAGCTCTGGGATTTTAACACCAGCAAAACAAATCCTAGCTGTATAATAGATCAGGCAACCACTTCACTCTCTAAGCTTCAGTTTTCTCATATGCAGAACGAAGACATGGTCTCTACTCCAGGTTACTGTGAAAAATGAATGCCAAAATTCACACGAAAATGCTTGTAATGTGATAAGTGCTCAACATGAGAGATTATTTCTAACATTAGTGTGGTGGCATATGCTTGTATTCCTGTTTCAATATACTTTATATTTAACAATTTACAAATGATACATATGCATAAATTTATTTGTCTACCATATGCATGCATACTCAAATATATATATCATGTATTCATGCTGTTTCTTTTTAATTGTGTTAATGTAGGACAAGCAATAAGAAAATGTATTTAGATAAATAAACCATGTTGTAGAAGGAAAGCTGCTAAACTCATCTCATAAAAAGTAGAGGCATTGACTCAGGGTATATATGTGCCTGGTCCACTAGAACACATACGATACTCTACACATTGCATTCTTTTTGAAGGAAAGAAAGACATTTACATCGTTTGTAAAAGCATACCAACTAACGTACCAGAAATCCTCTTGAATGGAAGTGGATGCTATTTTCCTCAGCCTAAGACTTCTTTGGTCTACTAAGAAACATGATCACTTAGGTATTTTACTAGGCAATTGCAGGGTAGGGGTTAATCAATTCATTTATTACCTTCTAAGTATATGTTTTTGGAACTGTCAGATCATATTTTTAAAAAATCATTTTGCATGTCCTTTTCATTGTTTCCTGTTGCTAGCCTTGAAGTCAAAACAGGGACATTCAACTTTAAGTCGAGTGCACTACTGAGGAGAATGGATGAGGGGGCAGTCCATGGGGTGGCCTGTCTTCACTCCTGCAAATTACATTCCTGACAAGAAGACTGGAACAGAGTGCAGACTCCCTGTTAGGTCAATGATTTGGAAATGGAAGTTGTATGATGATTCTACAGGAAGTCTCTGAATAATAGCAAAAACTTTCTCAAAGACACAGATGTGACAAGAGCTTGTAGCAATATGGGTGATATTCTTACTAACTTCAGGGCTTTTATATCATAAGCTTCCTTAAAAGTTCTACTTCCAAAGTCAACTTACTAGCAAGTTGAGAGAGACTACATGTGCTGATTTGGCTAGTAGCAGTACACATAATTTGAAAGCTAATTGCTATTAATTTTGTGCGGCTTTTTGGATAATAGTATGCTGGTTTTCCCTTGAATCTAAAGTCAGGTGTCTTGCTAAAGAAAAATCTATGTTGTGGGATTTTAGGATTTGACCACCTGGGCTCATGAATCATCTACATATTACGAACTTTAAGTAGCACAGATGGAGAGATGAATGGCGATCCAGTGTCACTCAGCAGGTTTGGTTTGAGAGACTAGAGGAAGTTTGGATTCCATATCTAATATCATTTTGATTCTTGCATATGTAGAATTTTTTTACCCCAATGTTAGGAGTGGAGCCCATATTTTCCAGAAGCCATTGTATGCCCAGAGAAAAACAAAATCATGTTTTTAAAAAATGTGTGGGGTTGGCAAGATATCTCATAAGTAAAGGTGCTTTTGAACAAGTCTGACAGTGAGGTTTTGATTCTTGGGAATCACATGACAGAAAGAATAAACTGCAAGTTCTCTGATCTCTACAGGTAGACACATATCCATCCACATCCACTTATGCATATGTGCACACGCACACATACACACACTAATATAAAACAATATATAACAAATGCTTAATATTTAAACACATTTCATTTTGGAGAGTACTAGAACCATATTCAGCATTTTTGAGATGTGGGAGGCTTGTCGGCTTTTTCATCATGAGGTTATTTGATAAAAGAATTATCTGTACTCTTTCTGACTGTAGTCATAAGTGTAGAAGTGCATTTAAAGGTGTTATCACCTTTATTCACTTGCATGGCAGGCTGAAGATTTCCCTGGTATGAATATGTCCAGAGATTGAAATTAATATCTTTACTTTTGATGACCAGGAATTTGCCTTTATCTGATGGTTAATGGTGCTACAAGAGTGGTAAGCCTGTCCCTTCAGCCTGGAGAGTTCATTAGGCTGCCTGTGAGGTGAAAAGGAGGAGCAGGAAGCCTGTGAGAATTATTCATTGCCTTATGACTCAATTCTAATCACTTTAGAGGTGTGACTGACAGAGAAATGCTCTCTGGTCTGATTGAGGATATTGATTTCTCAACCCCTTTTGGGGCACACTAGAGACACAATCAGAGGCTTTGGCTTTCAAAAAAAAAAAAAACTC
>CAJQZJ010033126.1:876276-898129 GCA_907164525.1 Lophiomys imhausi | reverse complement strand
GTGTGTGTGTGTGTGTGTGTGTGTGTGTGTGTGTGTGTGTGTGTGTGTGTTTAAATGTTAGGAAAAGCTCTGGTTTAAAAATAGAGTGAAAATAAACCATAAATTACTCTTAATAGGAAGTGATAATATTTGTTGCATATGTTTGGGTTCAAAACAGGAGAGGCAATATTAGCAATCTTGAAATATGTGGCAAGTTTATGTGCAGCATCTGGGTAACTTGGTGGGCAGACTTATGTCCGCTCACCACTTGTCAACCTCTATTCTCCACCTCATCTCTACCTTCACCTAGTATCAAAATGTGTCCTCCTGAGGCCCGATTCCCTTCTGTTTGAGTTTCACACAGAAACACAAATGGTTGTGTATGCTTTTTGAATGACACAAGAAGCCCTGCATATATGTGTATGCATGAGTGCCTACATAGAATTCAGAGTGAGGTACTACACATAAAGTTTCTGGAGATTTCGAGTCAGAACAGATTAGGTTTATTTGGGAGAATCAAAGTTGGTGCTCAGAATCAGGTCTGTTTCTCCTCATACCCATCTTTGTAGTTTAATCCTAAAAAGTAATAAGCAACTCTCAACCCACAGAAATCCATGCTCCCCAAACTCCCCCCATTCCCCTCTGCTTTCTTCACAACACTGAGAATATCTTATTGTCTGTCAAATGCTCATCTGTCCCATTTGCTTTGAAGACTGCCTTTAGTTTTGCTAAAGCAACTATCTCTACAGTGCCTCCCTATGTCAAACCTTGTGGTTTGAATGTGAAATATTCCCCACAGACTCTTGTGTTTCAACACTTGGCCCCCAGGTGGCGGTGGGCTGTTGGCAAGTTGTTGAAGCTTCAGAAGGGAACCTTGTGAAGTAAGTGGTCACTGGAGTCTGGCTTTGGTGTTCTGCTAACCTGTACTTCCTGTCCACTTCTTGCTTCCTGTTTGCCAAGATATGTGGAAGTGAGAAGTCCCATGTGCACACACCCACATCATGGAGCAACCTGCTGTCATGCCTTTCTCTCCACAAGGACTGCACCATCTCAAAGGGCAAGGTCCAATAAATCCTTCCTTCCTCCAGTTGCTTCTTGCCAGGCATTTGGTTACAGCAAGAAGAAAGTAACACCCACATACACTGTTCTGTCTTTGAATTTGTACTTTGCTGATAATGTTGCCTGTTGAACATGGTCATAGCACCAGTCTGAAAACTCCATTATAATCTCTGAAACTGTGTGCATGAGTGTCTTCTCACGGAAGTGAAATAGTATAAATAATGTGAACCTTACTGAGCAGTTCGTACTGACAAATACTGAGCTAAATGCATTAGAGTACTTAATCCTATACCATGAGAATGTACTACCTTTCTTGCCATTTTCTAAAAATGAAATTGAGACACAGAAAGTTTAAATGATATGACCAAATTAACATAAAATAAGGTTCAATGCCAAAATTAAGTAAAGCTTAGTGTGTAGAAAAGAAGACCAATATGCACTAAATCCTAGTTCTCTTTCTCTCGGATTCGCAGACTATATTTTCCAGCATCCCTTACAGAAGAGTGTCTCCATGGAATTGGTTTCTACTAGAAGAAATGTGAATGGAAAGTGTTATACACAATTAAGATGTGCATTATAGCCCAACCTGTTAAAATCTCCTCTTCAAACTCCTCTGGGGTTGGGACAGTGAGATGGCTCAGTAGGAAGAAACCACTTGGTGTGAGAGCTTGATAACCTAGTTTCAATCCAGGACCCATAGTAAAAGGAGAGAACAAATTCCCTAAAGTTGTCTTCTGACCTACACACACACACACACACACACACACACACGGGGGGTGGGGGAGAGAGAGAGAGAGGAGAGAGAGAGAGAGAGAGAGAGAGAGAGAGAGAGAGAGAGAGAGAAAATAAAATCCTCTAAGCTGGATGTCAATAGTACATTTTGAAAATGGGTCTCCATCACCTTGGATGCCTAGAAAACTATATAGAGTGTCATGTACACATTTCTCAATCTACTCACATTGCCAACTGATGTGGACCTAACTTATTCTCGGTTTCAGACATGGGCCTTGTATTCAGTTATAAAATCATAGTCTGATATTGCTATCATTAGTACAACTCCCAACTCCCAAGACTCTTTTATTTTCCTGTTATTCTATATTACCATATGAACTAGCCAGAAAAATAGCCATTTCCAAAGTCACAAAAGAATCATCAGAGTTTTTACAGGTATACTGTCACACTTTGGATTTAAGGTAATTAAACTTTTAATTATTTTAGAGTGTTACACAATGAGGGCCATTATTTAGAAATTTGTAAGTGTGACTGCTGCTTTTAGGTGGCATGATGTGTGTGTATAATCTCAATACTTGAGAGGCTGAGGTGGGAGAATTTCTGAAAGGTCAAGGCTGGCACAGATTATAGAGTCCAGAGATCCTTTCTCAAGGGAAACAAGAGGAGGAAAAAGAGAAAGTAGAGGGAAAAAAAATCTGTTGTTCTACATATTCCAAATATCATCTAATTATGCAAAATGATACAGAAAATGGAATAATCAGGATAGTGTTTATTGTGGGACTCAACCTGTAAGAAACTGCCTTTAAGAACTGCTGTCTAAAGAATGGAGATGGTAATTGTCATGTGTGGTATATATCACATATGATATATACAAGCTGAACTGTTATTCCATGTCCCATAACTAAGTGAAATTATTACATGTAAATTGCTCTCAAGACCAGCATTGAGGAGGCTGTGGCAAGTGGATCTTGTGAGTTCAATGCCAACCTATTACACATGGTGAGTTTCAAACCAGCCAGGGTTGCCAACTGGTTCCACATGGTGAGTTCTAAATTAGCCAAAGGTTACAAAGTGAAACACTGTTTTAACCAACCAACCAACCAAACAAACAACAACAAACCAAAGGAAAAAAAAAATGAGTGACAAATTAATCAAAAGTTTAAAAATAATTTAAAACCCATGAATTAAAGCACTAAATTTAAAATACCATAAATGTTAAGAATTGTTACTGTAGCTAACATTTATCCCATATCAGGTATGCTGAGCTATGCTACTGCTGAAAAAATGTAAGTCTCTGGTAAACTGGTAAGACAAGAACATTGCATTATATAATTTTAAGTCAAAATTCATAAAGGATTAAATGGCTTGTTAAAATTTTATAATATGAACATTTCCTTTTCAAATCCTCCAAGAGCCTTTTCCACTGTGCTCATGATCCCATGACTCTTTGTAACTGACAGAGCTGTGAGCTGAACTAATTCATGCTAATCCACGTGATCTTGTTTTTTAAAGTACTGTTGTTATACCTCTGTGTGCTGGAAGCTATGAAACCTTAATAAACCTTAAAATATTGCCTTCTCTTACAGTAATTAGCAATAATAATGTCAGATAATGACTTAATTCATAACCTATTCAGTATTTATATATATATGTGTATATATTATATATTTCAATATGAAAATATTCAAATTCAAGGCACAGGCATCTATGGAATTAAGATGGAGAGTTTCCCTTCAGGGACTGGGTTGTAGATCTATGAGCAAGGCCCTGAGTTAGGCCCACCACCCTTCCACTACTTAAAAAGAGGACACTATGATGGAGATGTAACCTGAAGCAATAAATAAATAAATAATTTTTTTTTATTTAAATACTTTATTTTTTTTTCTTCAAGTTACATCTCAGTAACAAACCCCTCCCTATTCCCCCTTCCTATCCCACCCTTCCACCCTCTTCCCCCCACAAGTTTCCCCTTTCAGTCCAACAGATGGTTCCTTCTCTTATAACAGTATTATACAAAACAACAGATATAAATATGCCACATTTATGAGAGTTAAATGGCCCAGTATACCTTCCCAACGTCCAGTTTATACATATTTGGCCCCTGACTTTAACATTCTACTATCTAACCATCTCCTTGAGTTTAAAGGTCTATATGTGACTCAACATTCATACTAACTTGCAACTTTTAAGAGTATCTTCTTAGATCTATAACACCCTCTTGATTCCTAAACATAATGTATAATAAATAAATTTTTAAAAAAAGTTTTGAAATCAGACATCGTTATCTCTATAGCTATAGATATCTTTATCTTTGTGTCTTGTTCTCCATACTTACAAACCATGTGACTTTGAGAGAATCTCAATTGGCCTCATTTTTCTCATGTGTGAAGTAGGGACATTAATTATAACTTCCTCAAAGGTTGGGCTTAAGGAAAAAAATGTAAGGAAAAGCAGATCAAATGACACATTAAAGTTCAATTAATATTAATTTTCAAGTACTATATTTATTAACTGAATTTTTCAAGCATGTTATTTAAATTAATCTTTACATTATAAAAACTGCATCATATTAAGTCTGTCAAATGAAAAAAAAGTGAATTATCATATTAGCATTCACAGTGGCTTATGAAAATGGCACATTATGAATGAAAATTGTTTCATAGATATTTCCAAAAGATTTGGAATTTTTATTTCAGATTCCAGGAAGCAGAGATTAAATGGCTAATATTTAAATGACAGGAAAGAAATTTTTTATTTGGGGTCAAAAGCTTTCTCCTTCTGTTAATGTAATGAAGTCAAAGGATTGCAGAACTCCAGTCTTCTGGCTTAATCTGGCCTCTGTTGATGATGAAATAAAATACTCAGTTCTGCCTTCTGAGAGAACAAGATGAGTTAGGGAAAAATAGATTCTATATGTTTTATTTGGAATGTGTGTGTGTGTGTGTGTGTTTTATCCTAGAAATTAAAAAGTACTTCACTTCTTGGTCTTCTATTTGTCTCTGTTAATTTAACTCTCTGTGATCTTTAATGAAAGACTTAAGATAATGAACTCATAAAAAGAAAAGATTTATTTTATCTCATGATTTGGGAAGTCTTAGTCTATGAGGTGTAGACATGATGACAGGAGTGTATAAGAAAGAAAAAGTGTTCACCTGACAATCAGGTAGCAAAGAATAGAGGGGAGGGAGCTGGGGCAGTCTTGCACTCCTCCCCAAAGTCATTTCCTGATGACATGAAGAACCCCCACTATTCTCAGTTTCGAAACTACAGAATCATGTCAGTATCTCTTGTCTAGTTTTCAGATGTGCTGTCTGCTTAACTGTTGCTCACTCATTACCAGATGCATTGCACATTTGAATGTTATCTGTAACAAGTTACCGTTACATAGAGAGTAGAATGAGGGGACCATCCACAGATGCTGCTAGGGAAGAGTCTCCCATTTCCCAAATCACCTCAGTGGAGCATAAAGGAATTTATTTAAAAAAAAATTAAAAACCACAAAACAGAAACCTGCAGCTTTAATCTTAGTAGTAAAGCACTTGCTGAGCATATACAAGGACATAGTTTTAATCCCTAATCTCTATCCCAGAAAAAAGAGAGAGAAGAGGGAGGGATGGAGGGAGGGAGAGAGGGAAGGAACCTTGTTTTAGCAGCTACCCATCTAATTGTTTACCCATAGCTAACTAAAATCTTGTGTTTACTCTCTTAAATTCATTCTCTTCCCTGCCAAAATGGTGCCCTCTTTCTGTTTGTGAAGTCATTACCTTTTCATTAGCTCAAAATAGCCCCTTTATACTTTTTTTCAACACCCATACTCAGGCACCTCTAGAATGATTGCTGACTGCCAACCTCATCCCCTTCATCTCTGTAGACTTCTCTCTAGAGTCAGAGACTTACTTGGCTGTAGCCTAAGCTAATGCAGAGTTCTTTGACTCCACTCACTTTCTCCAATCCAGCATGAAATGCATTACTCTTTTCAAAGTCCTTTTGTTAAACCACAAGTAGAGCTCTGGTAACCTCCCTTTCAACCCTAGGATGATCTATTATAAAAATCAATGTATTTCTTAATCTCACTATAATTTTTTGACTTCCAACAAATGTTTCCAAACTGTTAGGCAGACTTGAGCTTTCTTGAAGAACAAACATTGAGAACAAGCTAGGAAGAAGGACTTGCTTGCAGAAGAGTGTTTTTGTTGGCTTTTGTTTTCTAATCTGAGCACATGGAAGGATTATTCTCTAGGCCATGCGGGAGAAGCTTTTTTCAACGGAGATGCCCAGCTCAATTTTAAACACTAGAGGACTTTTGTCTTGCAAAGGCTTTAATTTTTGAGGGACTACAGAGATAGATACTGCCTCAAGGATCTGGCAATAGGATGAGCGGGCAGAATCTTGATTTTAGGTGTGGTTCTTCAGAAGCAAAAATGAAACCTTAGGTGGAGAGATTCTGTGCAGCCAAAAGAGACTTTACAAAAGGGGAAATCTGGAAGCTGTTTGCTGAGGGTGTCCCTTAAAGCCAAGTAGAAAGTCATTCTGTGGGAATGGACTAGGGCAAGCATCTCAAGATAGATAGCACCATGCAATGTAACCTGAAGGAGAGAACACAGTACTGTAAACCTCTCAGAGGACTGTAACCTTGGTCAGACTCCTTCTTATTCTCAATTAACTGTCAAGCATAATTAAGTGTAAATGTCTATTGCTAGTAAGACCAAGGCCACTCCTCTCTCACTACCTTTCTGCATCACTGATGGAAGTAATAAAGGGCAAAACAGCCGGAGCAAAATCCGAATCTTAAGGTGTTTGGCAAGTCAGGAAACTTTACAGTGTTAGCAATGGACAATGGACATGTTACTGAGTGACAGCCTGCTCACGGACAAAGATGAACGTTTCCAAAAAAAATTCAGAATTATTTAGGGAAGATAGACCTGTGAAAGAAAATAAGGCACCTTGAAGCCAAGCACGTGCAGGTTGAATAACAAAGATTCAAGTACCATGGATAGGCAACTTTGTAATATTTGTTCTTCAACAATTGCATATTAATTAATTCAGTAATTACATGTGCCCTTACCTTTTGTACTACCTTATACATTACGGAAGACCAGAAGTGTATTTTATTTGTGTGCATGCTATTTAAACACATATCAATAAAGTGAAATAATTTAGTGTATATATTTATATTAGGAGTCTGAAACTTCCATAATTTATTATTATATGTAGAATGTGCTTTTTTTTTTTACTTTATACAGTAATGAAGGTGGTTATTTGAACAGAGTTTATTTTTTAGTGCATATATGTTACCTACATGGGAGATTTACAGTATTCCAAATCATTTGAATGTATTCGGTGCTTCCATCTACAGAAGGATGATGTATCTGTGTATGATGTTTGTGAAAAGGAAGAATACAATACATATATTTGTGTAAATGTGAAGTGTGCCTCAGAATATACTCCATGAAATAAAAATGTTTTGAAAACTTTGGTCAGACTTAACAAAATAAATATTAAAATGTTGAAAGTAAAAAAACTAATTATTGCCATGTGTCTGGTATCAACCAAGCAAAAGAACCAAGACAGAGGAGAATTCAATACACTCTTAGTCATATATAACTGACACATAACACACATGATGCTATTCCTTATGTTTTTCAATTTGAATAGTTAAGACACATAAGTCATAATTATCCCCATTTTACATGAGAACTTTGAAGTCAGATACAAAATGAAAGACAAAACATGCTTTTGAATCTTTGATAATTTATGCAGTGTATTCGCTTCCATGCTCTGATAACCAGCAAGCGATGCTAAGTTGAAAACAATTTTAAATACATATGTATAAAACTGTGTTCATTAATCTTTTTGTTCGCTCAGTTCAGAGAAATTCTGTGAGCCCAGTGGTCAATGGAACCAAATGTGGCTAATGGAAAGAAAAGCAGAACAGAAGCAACTCCAGAGAGTAACTAGGGGCTTAGCAACTGATCCAGTGGAGAGTGGAAAGATGGCTCATTCTAGAACTTGCTCTTAGATAAACTTATGGAAGTAAGACCTAAAGGAGAGGAAACATCATGAAGTTTCTGACTGTAAATATATATATTATTTATGTATATTATATATATACATAATATACATAAAAGGTAAGGAAAGCGCTACACTGACGACATCCCCACAGAGAGCAGAAAGGGCACTGGATTCCCCTGGAACTGAAGTAACAGCTGGTTGTAAGCCACCTGAGGTTGGTGCTAGGAACTCAACTCAGGTCCTCAGCAAGGGCAACTAACAATAATAACAATAAACCATCTCTACAGGTTCCTATTAAATGTTTTAAACTGGAATAATCTGGAATTTTGGAATCATTAAACTATTTACCTTAGGGAACATTGTTAGGACAAAAGAAATTTAAGCCATAATGGAGAGTCAAAGCAAAAAATGTGGGCTCTACACTAACAATGGATGAGAAGAGAAATAGACTTGGGTGATGGTTTAGGAGTTGTTAAGAGGTGTGTCAAGTAGATTTCAAATAAGCTTAGTTAATGAAGGGCATGTGACCTTCATCTGGAATAAAAGAAAAAAAATATGTCAGTATTGATAGAGAGTGGAAAATTGGGCAAGTCTGGGTTGAATTCATCTGTATATAAGGATGCTGTGTTTTGTAAGGGAGAGAAATGGGTCCACACAACGGAGGTTAGGGATAACCCTGTAAACAGTGGAGAAGGTCATATGGAAAAATCTCTAGCTATCTGGACTTGTGGGCTTCAAATGGTCCTGGCCATACACTTCTGATAGCAGTACTAGCATGAAGAGCAGAAAGCTGAGGAGGCCTCAACCCTGTACAAAGAATCTCCAGTGTGAGATGGTTGAATTAGTTGCAAGCCTGTCTCTTGGCAAAAAAAAACAAAAACAAAACAAAAAAAAAAACCAACAACAACAAAAAAAACCTTGCTTCAACTGTAGACAGAATGCTGTCCAAAAAGGACAAAACTTGGAAGCAGGTAAGTTGACAGCCTAGCTCTGCCAAGACAGTGCAGGCAAGACCTTCATAATTCCTGCTCTACAATCAATGTCTATCAGAGAAATGGGGCCAAACAGCTGAAGATTGATGCTGTAACGTACAGAGAGAAAATGGGAACTGTCCAGGCAGCCACGGGTATTTCATTTCTTACTATTGGAAGCTGCGAGCCCTGCACTTTCTTTATAATCAGATATATTTATCCCTCTCAAGTCTCTGAGGTGGTTGAAGAATAGATAGCTAGAGTCTCATAGTTAAATTTTGAGTTGTTTAGGAATCAAGAGGGCGTTCTGGATCTAAGAAGATGTTTTTAAAATTGTGTTGCAAGTTAGTATGAAAGCTGAGTTAGATAGAGAACTTTAAACTCATGGAGATGGTTAGATAGTAGAATGTTGAAGTCAGGGGCCAAATACATATAGACTAGACATTGAGAATGTATGCTAAGCCATATAACTCTCATAATTGTGGCCTATGTATTTCAGTTGTTTTGTACTGTATTTATTGTTATAAGAGAAAGAACCATTTGTTAGACTGAAAAAAAAAGAATTATGATTCTGGGTGAAGGGTGATAGGGTAGGAGGATGGGGCTGGGAGGGGTGGTGGGAGAGGGCTGTGATGGAGATGTAACTTGAAGTAATAAATAAACATTAAAAAAAAAGAATTACAGGCAACTAAGCAATGCTCATAGTGGGAGAAATAATTTTCCTCAGAGAAGAGCACATCAATTGATTATCCAATACCAAGTGATTAGCTCTGAAATCATACATATGGGTAATATTATATACATTGAGCAAGTTATACTTATGTGTTTAGGTATATATGTATATACTTATACATATATGTAGGTAACAAGAATTAATGGAAAAAGATACCACAAATTTGAAAGAGAATAAGGAGGTGTATATAGAATGGTTTAGAAGAAGAGGTGAAAGGTGGAATGATGTATTATAACATTAAAAATAGGAAATAATTTTAAAATTTACATTATATAGCAAATTATGTAATTGTTAAAGTGACATGTTGACAAACAAACATACAAAAACAGGACATGAAGTTACAACTAGATCAAGCCATGATTGAATATTTATTTCTTGGTCTTAGAAACCTCAAGTTCAGTCATTCAATCAAGGGGGGGATGTTGTTTTATTTTCAAACCCCTTGAATTATAGTTTCTATAAACAATGCTCTCTGACTATAAAACAACTAGAAATTTATTTTACAATTTAATTTCCTTAGTATAATATTACACAATGTACATTGTCTCCTTGGCTTTTTCCCTTACACTAACAGTTTCTGGTCAGACTGGATTTGAAAGCAGAGAACAAACTTTTTCCCTTTTCTCTGAACTGCTGTTTTTATGTTCTTGACCTCTGTTAGAATGAGTTCTAGCCTTTGAGTCATAAGAGGCAATCAGGAGTTTTAAAGGAACAAAAACTCAAAATATTTTATTAAATTAATTTTAAAAGAAATACTTGAACATGAAAATCTGCATAGCATAAATATTTTATATAGAAATAGCAATAAAAATTAATATTTATTATATTTTTAAGCTTATTAACTCTTTTCTTAAAAAAGTATTATTTAATTCTAGAATATATTTTCCTCCCTCCTCCCCTCTTGGTCCCTCCCTTCTTCTCTCCTTTCCTCCCTCTCTCCTTCCCTCCTTGTTCCTCTACTTGGTACTCTCCTTCTCCTCAGATGAGGTGGGCCCTCACATATCATACTCTCTCAGATCTTGAGTCATGTGAGGCCCAAGAGCCTCCACTTGTACTGGAGCTTGATAAAGCACACCATCTAGGGTGTGGGGTTCCACTAACCTGCAGCAGATTCCATGACTCACTGGTGGATAGAATTTTTCCTAGGATAGATATGCTAGGTTCCTATCTATTTGGGTGTGTGGGTTGTAGGATAGTTATCCTCTGATGTATGGTTAATATCCATTTGTAAGGGAATACATACCATGTTTATCTTTCTAGGACTGCGTCAGCTCACTTAGGATGAGCTTTTCTAGTTCCATCCATTTGGTTTCGAATTGCATGATTTCCTCATTTCTGATAGCTGTGTAGTATTCCATTGTGTAAATGTACCACAGGTTTTTTATCCATTCTTCAGTTGAAGGACATCTGGGTTGTTTCCAGTTTCTGGCTATTACAAATAAAGCTGCTATGAACATTGTTGAGGCAATGTCCTTGTGGTTTCATTTCATATCTTTTGGATATATGCCCAAGAGGGGTGTGGCTGGGTCTTGAGGGAGATTTATTCCCAATTTTCTAAGATATCTCCAGATTGATTTTCAAAGTGGTTGCACGAGTTTGCAGTACCACCAGCAATGGGGGAGTGTTCCCCTTTCTCCACATCCTCGCCAGCATGTGCTATCATTTGAGTTTTTTTTTTTTATAAATACTTTATTTTTTTTTTCTTCAAGTTACATCTCAGTCACAAACCCCTCCCTATTCCCCCTTCCTATCCCGCCCTTCCACCCTCTTCCCCCCACAAGTTTCCCCTTTCAGTCCAACAGATGGTTCCTTCTCTTATAACAGTAAGTATTATACAAAACAACAGATATAAATATGCCATATTTATGAGAATTAAATGGCCCAGTATACCTTCCCAATGTCCAGTTTATACATATTTGGCCCCTGACTTTAACATTCTACTATCTAACCATCTCCATGTGTTTAAAGGTCTATATGTGACTCAACATTCATACTAACTTGCAACACACTTTTAAGAGTATCTTCTTAGATCTATAACACCCTCTTGATTCCTGAACAACTCAAAATTTAGCTATGAGACTCTAGCTGTCTATTCTTCAACCACCTCAGAGACCTGAGAGGGATAAATATATTTGCTTATATAGGAAGTGCAGGGCCTGCAGCTTCCAAAACTAAGAAAGGACATACCAATGACTGCCTGGACAGTTCCCATTTTCTCTCCATACATTCCTGCATCAGTGTTCAGCCTTTGGGTCCTGTTTCTATGACAGACATTTGTTGTAGAGCAGGGATTATGAAGGACTTACCTACCCTGTCTTGGCAGAGTTAGGCTGTCGACTTCCCTGCTACCAAGTTTTGTCCTTTTTGGACAGAAGTCTGTCTGCAGTTGGTGCAAGGGGTTTTTTCATGCCAAGAGATAGGCTTGCCACTAATTCAACCATCTTACAGTGGAGGTTCTTCGATGCTTATCTTCTACTTGGAGTAGAACAGGGGGTGCTGTCAGGCGCTGATATGTCTCGATATCAAAAAAAAAATCTTGATTTAAGATAACATCTTTGAATGCCATATTCTGCAGATCTCTTGGGGTGTTTGAAGATGCCCTATTCATCTCTTGTATTTAGATAAGCAAATGTTGCTTGTCTCTTAGCAACTTGATTACTGGGTAGTTTAGAGAATATCTGTGATAGACTGTCATAGTAGCTAACAAAGTGACATGTTTGCATGACTAGGAGTTTGTTTTACTTAACTATCCTAGACCGTTTTACACGGTTGGTATCAAGAGGCCAGAGCTTCACATTTTATTTTTAAGTATCTCTAGGTATGATACCATTAGGAAGTGTTACCTTTAATTTTGCATCAATATACAAAGATCTATTCAATTGTGGTTAAATATACTCTTAATTATGTATCAATATACAAAGATCAATGCCTATGTAGCCCAATACAATCTTAATATTACGTCCATATACAAGGGTCAATACCATTGTGGCCAACTATAATCTTAATTTTGTATCAATATACAGAGATCAATACCGATGTAATCTAATACAATCTTATTTTTTCACATTAAACAATGGTCAATACCACTTTAGCAAAATAAACTACTAATTTTGTATCAATATACAAAGGTATAAGGGCATCTTCAATAATCTGCCCATTTTTCTTGGACCTTCCTGTGCTACGTCTATATCTCATTTTTCTCAAGCCTATGCACTCCTACATAGGAGAGGAAGAAGGATATAGAAAAGGAAAAGTAGGAAGTCCCTGGGGCTAACCTCTAAAACCCATTAAACAGGACAATTTATCAGCTTGTAATCTCTTCCCCTAAATATCAGAGTTTTCAGTTATCCTTCAAATAACCAAAAAGAAGGGTGGAGAAACACCTTCCCCACCCTCTGGGCATGGGACGTTGCTCTCTTAAAGTGACTACCTGTTTTTTATCTTAGGCATTCTGACAGATGTGATATGGAATCTCAGAGTTGTTTTAAGTTGCATTTCCCTGATAACCAAAGATGTTGAAGATTTCCTCAAATGCCTCTCAGCCTTTAGAGATTCCTCTTCTGTGAATTCTCGGTTTAGCTCTGTACCCCATTTATTGATGGGGTTATTTGATTTTTTGGTGTTTAATTTCTTCAGTTCTTTATATATTTTGGATATTAGCCCTCTGTCAGATGTTGGGTTGGTGAAGATCCTTTCCCACTCTGTAGGCTGCCGTTTTGTTCTAAGGACAGTGTCCTTTGCCTTACAGAAGCTTTTCAATTTTATAAGGTCCCATTTATTGATTGTTTGTTTTAGTGCCTGAGCTATTGGTGTTCTATTCAGGAAGTTGCTACCAGGGCCAATGAGTTCAAGGCTTTTCCCCACTTTCTCTTCTATTAATGTTAGTGTGTCTGGATTTATGTTAAGTTCCTTGATCCACTTAGACTTAAGTTTTGTACAGGGTGATAAGTATGGATCTATTTGCATTCTTCTACATGTTGACATCCAGTTAGACCAGCACCATTTATTGAAGATGCTTTCCTTTTTCCATTGTATGTTTTTGGCTTCTTTATAAAAATTAAGTGACCATAGGTGTGTGGGTTTATTTCTGGGTCTTCAATTCGATTCCATTGGTCAACTGGTCTGTTTCTATACCAGTACCATGCTGTTTTTATTACTATTGCCCTGTAGTATAGCTGAAATCTGGGATGGTGATACCTCCAGATGTTCTGTTATTGTACATGATTGATTTAGCTATTCTGGGTCTTTTGTTATTCCATATGAAGTTGAGAATTGTTTTTTCCAGATCTGTAAAAAATTGAGTTGGTATTTGGAAAGGAATAGCATTGAATCTGTATATTGCTTTTGGTAAGATTGCCATTTTTATTATGTTGATCCTACCTATCCATGAACAAGGGAGATCTTTCCATCTCCTGATATCTTCTTCAATTTCTTTCTTCAGGGACTTGAAGTTCTTATCATACAGGTCTTTCACTTGCTTGGTTAGAGTTACCCCCAGGTATTTTATATTATTTGTGGTCTCTGAGGTGGTTGAAGAATAGATAGCTAGAGTCTCATAGTTAAATTTTGAGTTGTTTACGAATCTAGAGGGTGTTCTGGATCTAAGAAGATATTTTTAAAATTATAAGGCAAGTTAGTATGAAAGCTGAGTTAGATATAGAACTTTAAACTCATGGAGATGGTTAGATAGTAGAATGTTAAAGTCAGGAGCCAAATACATATGAACTGGACATTGGGAATGTATGCTAAGCCATATAACTCTTATAATTGTGGCCTATTTATTTCTGTTGTTTTGTATTGTATTTATAGTTATAAGAAAAAGAACCAATTTTTTGGACTGAAAGGGAGAGCTGTTGGGGGGAAAAATAAATACCTTAAACTAAAAAAAAAAAAAGAAGGGACGAAGATGGGGGGTTGAGAGGGAGGAGGGTGGAAGGGTGGGACTGGAGGGGTGAATAGGGAGGGGATTGTGATTGAGATGTAACTTGAAGAAATAAAAAATAAATTATTTTAAAAAATTAATATTTACTTATGTTATTCATACGTATAAAAACACAGATAACTAATTTAGAAACTTGTTTACCTCCCACAGTATTTCAAATGCATATATGGGACTATTTTCCTGAACTGTATTTTGTAGCTTGCTTGCATTAATTCTGTTTTACACTGCACTAATGATTCTATTTCTTGCATATTTCCTTACATGATTATACCACAGAGATAAATACACAAACAAATTAATGCAAAATTTACATAGCTACTACAACTAAATTAGAAAGAGTCTAATATTATATGTGTTAAAACTTCCTGATGAAGTGTGAGACTCAGCTATTCATTTAATGTGCATAGCAGTATTCAAATGGACCAGAAGTATGCCCACTGCTTGATGGTGATGGGACTGGATCATCCATAAGAGGAGCTATATCCTTCTGGCTTGGTCCTTATCACACAATTGAGACAGTCACCAGATGCATTAGAAGTCTGTGTAATTTAGTTGAGTTCTTAACAATTCATCACTTTCACAAAATCAAGTCTCTCTCTGGAAGTTCAAGAGACTGAAATCATTCCTGAAATGGTGAAATTTTAGACTATTTAGGTTGCTTTTTGATTCTTGGATACTAACCAAAATTATTGTGAGGAAGAAAAAGTTTATGTGTCTTATAGAGTACAGCGTAAAATCAAGGAGGCCCAGGCAGAGACTGAAGCAAAGGTAATGGAGGAATCGTGTTTGCCTGTTTGCTTTAGGTTTGCTTTTTATGGCTGGCTCAGCTATCTTTATTATACAGCCTAGACTCCTCTGGCTATGGATGGAAATGCTTACCCAGGTTTAGGCCTCCTGTATGAATTAGGAAGTAAGAAAATACCTCACAATTCTTCAAGTGAGATCCCTTTCATGGGTGACTCTAGGTTTGTGTCAGATTGCTGACGATCACTATGACAACATTACACTGTAATTTTTTGTTTGTTTTGGCGTGGTTTGTGTGTATGTATATATAAAATGTTTACACAGGATCTAGAGTAGTTATAAGCTAGATGCTACAACAGACTTCGAGAGTCTCCTCATTCTTGTCACCATAGTTTTAAAGTGAATTTAAATCAGCATTGAGCAATTCAAGGAACATATCTGGCTCCAAAGTGAATTCTTAGGAAGTTTTGAGTATCTCTTCCTTATGTTCTTAATATCGGTCTCTATAAGTCGTTGCTGTTGTCTCAAAGAATTCATACAACTGACCAAATGTCATATTGATAGTTGCAAGTTTGCTAAACAAAACCTATTACCATTTTCCAGGGGTAATTGCCTAAGCTGGGTGTGGACAGTAGTTTAGAGCTACCTCTAAGTTTTAATTCTAGCTTGCCAACATCAGCCTCGTGTGATTTGTTTAAAAAGGAAATTCTTGGACCTTTTACAGACTTTATGAATAAAAATGATCTCTTGTTAGAAGGGCCAAATATGTGTTTCGACTCATCTTCTAAAAAACCTTCTAGCTAAGGTCAAATAAATGTCTTAGAAATATGGTAGGTGGCTTAGTAAGGCTACCAAGTCTGATGACCTGAGTTTGACTTCGAGAATCCACATCCTGAAAGGAGAGAACCAACTTCTGCAAGCTGTCCTCTGACTTCCACATGCATGCTATGACACATATTCAATCCCAAAACATACACTCAAATAAATGTAATTTTTTTAAAAAAGGGTCATAGAGTCCACTTCACCAACAGATGTCCAGTTTCGTGGTCCAATAAACATAACAAATTCAACAAAGCTTTGGTGAAGAAATAAAAAAAGAAGTGAATAAGTGATTCATAATTGATGAAAATCTTCCATTAGCCTTCGAATGTCATCAGCAGTAAGCAGAAATAATAAAGGTGACTTGTAAGAGTAGAGATTAGGTAAAGTGTTATCATTTTGGTACTTGAATACAAAAAGCTGCCATTATCCTTGACCACAGAAGCACATGTGGATTTTACATCCCACTTTCAGAATCCACGTACAGAGCAATATGCCATAGCCTTCATCACTTGAATAAGCACAAGTTTCTGGTAAGAGGTGAGCACAGTGTGACCATGCAGAACCCATGTCACTCTGTCCTGCCCACAGCAGGAAGCTAGGAAGCCCTGCCACCTACCACTGAGAGCTCAATCCTGTGAAAGTAAAAAGACTTGGAAACAGCATTTCTTCAGAGCATCTAATTAGCTCAAATGACACAACAAAACCAATTGTGATTTCTGAAAACGCTTCACAATGGAAAACTAAGATAAAGTTTAAAGAAAAGTGAAGACAATTTATTTTTAGTTTCTGTGACATTTAAAATGTGTTAAAAAAAAAATCCCAGGTAATGGCTTGAACGTGCGTCGCCTCACACATGTCATTTCTGCTGGGCAAAAAAAGTTCAAAGGAGGAGGAGAATGGATGCTTTGAGTGTATTCCTTTCTCATCTGCCCCTTCTCTAACATTTTTTTTTCTGCTTTTGCCATCATATTGACAGACTCAGCCATTGAAAAACACACTAATTTATGGAGCTTGTGAGCAGTATGCTAACAAATAGTTATAGCAAAGAATAAACTAAAGAAGACATTCTTACTGTTAGTATATTACCCTAGCCATTCTTTCACAGCTAAAATAAATTCTTGACCTTTCAAAAATTTTGTGAGGACAATATTGCATTTATTTGTATTTGTCTTTATTCTTCTGATTCTTTGTTCAAATCTACAGTTATTTAGAGAACTATAAAATAAAGCTGTGTGTATATCATATACAACATACGTATTACATGTACAGATCAATGTGTATATGCACATGTATCTCTAAAATACTGCTAATAGAAAGGTAGGGCAAAACTGCTGGGAATCTTATTTTGTCAAAACGTTGTTGGCTGTATTTTGGTTCATACAACCTGGGAGCATTTGCAGAATATTTTATACTTCTCAAATTTCTCCTGTTCAGTTGTGACTCTCAAACCTAATAGAAATCTCCTTTTTCTCATTCAAGAAATATTTGTCTGCTTCTAGGGCTATCGGGGGAATACTTTTTCACAGACTATTCTCACCAGCTAGAGCAGTGCACAAACCCATACCTAGTGGGATCATACTGAAAATCTACCATCAAAATAGACAGATAACCTAATAGCTCCTTGTAGAAAAAAAACTACAGAGAATAAAATAAGCAGAGTACCATAAAAGCTTGGTTTCAATTTCTGTAATAATCCATTATTTCTGATAGAGTTAATTCCTCAGACTGTGTACAATGGGATAATTTAATTCTACAGATAATCTCCCATATTTGTGTTGGGATAAAATGTCAAACTTTCTCCATTAAACTCTTTTATATCCTCTTAGGACAAGTGGTCATATGGGAGGGAGCATAGGCTGCCCTTTCATCTGCCTGAACCCCATGCCAAAGGCAGGCAAAGACAGTATGATTTACTGAGCAAACTTACTGTGTCTTCAACTTCATTAAGACCAGTGTATGAGAGAGAAGTGAAGAATACAGTAATAAAGTATGTTATCACAAAGATTTCTTCTAAGACATGAGTTGGTTTCAAGAGCATGGAAGTTGTTTGTATATGTTAATGTAGCTGATAAAAATGCAATAATCTTAATGGAAAGCAGATGCCTCATTATTTTGTTAGGAAGGGCAATGTTGATGTATCTTAGCTTTTGAGGTAAAGGTATTTGATGCTAATACTAACGCTACTTGCTAAATGAGTGACTGTCAAAAGCTATATGTGACTCTTGGAAGGATCCCTATTTTTGTCCTGTGTGGGATGGGAATGGTTACTTTCCCACAATGATGCTGTAAGGACTGAGTGAGACTTGTGAGTGCTTTTGAGTATTAAGAGCAACAAGTATTACATGTGAAGATACCAAGCACCAAAGTGGGGAATTCAAGTATTTGTTGCAGTATTTCATGGTAGCCAAACTCTCAAAAGCCATCTAAGGCCGCAATTGGTGTTTAAGTCCTCGTTGTGTTTAAGTCCTCATGCTGCTTGATCATGGATAACTCACAAAATCCCGGCCTAGTAAACAGAATAGAATCCCTAAAGAGACCAAAGGCTTCAGAATACCCGTCTTCTGGCAGACAGATAAAGGCTAGGCAAATACCAATAATTTGCTGTGTAAGTCAATATACAAATGTTGAGCTAAAACAAAATTTTCTGTTTGAAGCAATTAACTGCTTAGTAATTAAGACTCCAAAGCAATGCAATCATGTTCCCTGAGAAGTATGATCTAGTGTTTTTACCCAGAGATCAAAGGCTAAGTTCTCACTCACATACATGAAATATCACACAGGACATACATTTTTTTCTAGTCTACAAATTTCTTTTCTATCAGAAAACAAATTGCAACAAGCTGTTTTAAAGAGATTACAAGTTGTTTCCTTTTTTTGTAATATTTAAGTAAAGGATTTTTTTTTTTTAGCTGCAGTCAGCATCACTATCATGAATTACTTCTGCATAGAGAATTTCTAGACAGAAGATTACATACCTGCTATGAACATTTGAAAAGGTGAAAATTTATTTTCTCTTCCTGTAATAAGTAGATCACTTTTAGTTGAAAGTCAAGGAATCTTGATTCCTGCAATCAAAGAACAGAACTAAATTGCTTGTGTTCTCTCTATTTGTTTCCCTCTGCACACATTCTTCTAAAAATTATTTTTAAAAAACATTTTAGCATTTTAATTGTCCATGTGTTGGCATACTAATTCATGTGATCACAGAGTCCAGAAAAGGATGGTCATTCCCCAGGAGCTGGAGTAACAGGTAGTTGAGAACCACCCAATATGGGTGATAGGAATCACACTGGGGTCTTCTGCAAGAGCAGCAAGTGCTCTTAGCATCTGAGCCATCTCCCCAGCCCTCACACACTCATAATTTTTCTCTGTTGTCATTTTTTTTCACTTTGTAGTTCAACTATAGTCAGCAGTAGTGCGTGGCACCTGAACAGTGGCTGTACCATGAGCAAGTGCAAGGATACTTTACTCAAGTGCTCAAGGAAGGAAGGATTGGTGCAAAATCTATCTACCAGAAAGAAAAAATTCTCTATATAAAGCACTCACAGCTTTGCTATTTGGTACAAATATACATTATTTCTACTAGAAGGAATGTTAGACAAATTCTACTTAACAATATAGCAATTTCTATGAAAGAGACTTTGATATTGAGATAAAACACATCCATATATTACAGAAATTGTTAAAACTTACTAAAGCTTACTGAACTGTATATTATGTCAGATGAGGGAAAATGAAAATTATTGAATTTTAGCAAATTCTCAAAATAGGAATTAAGTCAATGTGTGATTCTGGGGGTTTTATTTTTGCACTGACATTTTGTAAGAGCAAATTTCCCATTACTCCTAAGAAAGTTAGCTCACTGCAGGCTTTCCCCATCGTCTCCTCAAGCATGCTTCACACTGAAGCACTAGGTGATATTATAATCTACAGAGAAGTTTTTAAAGTGAATCAGTTTGTTCACTTTAAATAATTACAGCAGTAATGAACAAGACATATCTCAAGCAGAGCCTTACAGATGGAGTGAGTTCTATTCACCCTCTGTTTTTGGATAGCCTCTGGTTGCTTAACTCTGCTACATGCCAAGAAAACCAAGAGTACCATGTCTTTGCAGAACTTTTCTGAACTTTTAGTGAGCTGATAACATAGGGTTTCTGAAATCTCTTAGATTTGCAGAATGATTTCAAATGTTGCTTTTAATCTCAGGATAGTTGTTATTTTCTTCCCTTATATTAATAGAACATAGAAATTACAACTACTTTGTACATATATGTACTTTATACCATATTCATATGGCTCTTGTCAGTCTTTACATATGAGACAATCTTCAGACATTTCAGTATAAAATAACTGTCATTAAGACACAATCAGTAAGGAAATCACCTAGCTGGCATGGAGTCATTTTTTAAATCCTCTAGAAAAGAAAATCTTTGAAAATTCCTACACAACATGCTATTTTCTAAATTTCAATTTGCATTTTTTATTACTAATCATAAACAGTAATTAAAACTTGGGCTTGAATAATTGCTACAACTTAAATGGCTTCTTCTTATACCTCCCGCTCCTTCAGACCTGGGCTCTACAAATGTAAAAGCAAGCTAAGATGAACGCTTTGCAAACTCTCAGACTTGTCCACCCCATCTCCATTTTTGAGATCCTCTACTTAAACAGAGACCAAGATCCTGCAAATAAGAGTGCTGGTCAGGGCAATAGGCAGGGAATTTGAAAGATCAGAATGGTCTTCAACAAGTCACTTAATCTTTGATTGTTGGGTTCACTCATTCAAACTGGAGGAACAAGACGGAGGCAGAGAGGGCAGAAGGTGCTTATTCTGGGCATTACAGGGTTATTTACTGTGAGATGATAAAATCCTATACAGAATGAGAAGCCAATTATATGTCTCCCTTCTAGAGAGCCAACACCCACTATGAATGGGATTTCAGGACTAAGATGATACAGGCATCCCAAACTTGCTCCGTTTTCCTGTAGCCCAGACTGGTGGAGGGTAGGACCTAAAAGTTCCTTGTCCCAATTAGTCTGCATTTAAAAAAAAAATCAAACTACTTTCACAAATGTGAGCATTTTACCTAATCTATAGTTTTAAATAGTAAACTCAAATTTACTGTTTATCTGCATACAACACTTTTAAATACATTCTTTATGAATTTTATATATGCATACAATGTATTTTGGTCATAGTCAAATCCCACTTCTTCCCACCAAATCTTCCAACATTTCCTCTATGTCACCCTCCCCATTTCATGTCCTAATTTTTTTGCTCTTTAAATCCAAACAGTGCTGAGTACATATTCATGAGTATGGGGCCATCAGGTGTAGCATGGCCAACTTACTAAGAACCACATCTATAAGGAAAACTCACCCTCCCTCCTTTAGTGGCCATCAAGCATCACTGGCTGCCCAGTTAGGGCTAAGACCTCATCTGTCTCTCCTCTAACCATGCTAGAATGTTGGCTGGCTGGATCCTCTTCAGGCATCAGTCAGGCAATGATAGCTGCTATTCGTACATGACTATAACAGTCCAGTGATATCCAGGAGACAGTATTTTCTCCAAGTCTTCCCTGACCTCTAAATCTCACAATGTTTGGTTTTCCCTGTTTAACAATGTTCCCTGATGTGTGTGTGTGTGTGTGTGTGTGTGTGTGTGTGTTATAGTGTTCTATTTATGGCTGAGGACTCCATTTTTTTCTATGCATTTTGACAAGTGTGTATTTCTTTATTAACTTCCATTCACTGCACAAAAATGCTTCTTTGATGAGGATGGAGAAGTGCACTAATCTATGGAGCTATAGATAGATAGATAGATAGATAGATAGATAGATAGATAGATAGATAGATAGA
>CAJQZJ010033126.1:858562-871900 GCA_907164525.1 Lophiomys imhausi | reverse complement strand
TTCTTTCTTTCTTTCTTTCTTTCTTTCTTTCTTTCTTTCTTTCTTTCCTTCCTTCCTTCCTTCTTCCTCCCTCCCTCCCTCCCTCCCTCCCTTCCTTCCTTCCTTCCTTCCAACACAGCCTAAATAGACATCTCTGTGACATACCACAAATCCTTCAGTACATAATACAAACGTCCTGCTTAAAGCAATACCAAGTGAACAAATAAGAAATAAAGGTTAGTGTACACTTACCCCAACCTAACCATTATCCCCTCTGTGGAAAACACAGGGACACATTGCTTCAGTTTCCGGTTAGTGTACACTTACCCCAACCTAACCATTATCCCCTCTGTGGAAAACACAAGGACACATTGCTTCAGTTTCCGGATCTGTTGTACAAGTGTCTTTTTTTTTTTTTTAAACTCAGCAAAGAAATAAGGTGCAGTAAATTCTTATAAGTGTAAAATAAGTGAGCCACACAAAAGTCATTGCATGCTAATCTCAGTGGTGTGCACGGTAGTACCCTTCCAAGAGTTCAGAGAATGTAAAGTCACAGCTTTAAACAGAACAATAAGTACCCAAATATACAAAACACACAGACAGCATAGCATACACACACACACACACATACACACACACACACACATACACACACACACACACACACACACACACACAGGTCAGCATTCACTCTGTTGAGTAGATGTGAGTAGAAACGTAGTTTCACGTTTCACCCACAGAATACACATCCACCAGACAGATGTATGGCAAGCACACTGAGGAAAGATTCCTTATTCTTAGAAATGACATTGAAAAATCCCTAGACAAATCTTATCAATTTACTGATGAAGTATTTAATAAACATTTAATTTTATCAAATAAATAGACACATCTTTTTGGTTAGAATTTCACATTTTATACAGGCAGACACTGTCTTACTCAGTTACTAAAGACCATAGTTTCTCCTTTGATGTATTCTTACCCACCAGCCTGGATAGAATGAAGTGCCCTCAGCTGTTCCATAGGCACTTACTGCCTGAAGCTACTGCTTCAGTGTCTGATCCAGCTGGAAATAAAGAGTGAAACCCCACAATGTGACATTTTTAACTAATCAGCTGCAGGATAATTTCTTTTCAGCCCTTGTAATGGATAGAAGGCCTCTTCCTGCATATACCCTCTATGGTTGACTATAAGCTTGGAAATGAACATGTCTTAAAAAGGGAATACAGTAATTATTATCAAAACTAATTTGTACCTCAAACAGCCAAAATTAAATTCAATAAGCACAGTAGAAATTGCAGTGATTTAAAGTCTGGTGTTTCACCCTACTAAATTTTTAATTGTGGCAAATATGTTCAGCTTCTGGGATATAGAATAAAAAGCAGGGCAAAGACTCCCGACATTCCTCCATATAAAAATGTTTTTGTAATCACTCTATTTAAATAGTAACATCTTATTTTTTTAAGCACTTAGTTTCTTGATCAGGATCCATATTCATGGGGTCTCACTATAATCCACTTTACCACTTAATGTTGCAATTCAAATGTTCAGTCAGAAGCAAAGCCCTCCAGAATAAAGCATGAATATTACCATGTGGGGCTGTAAAGAGAAGACTATTAGAATATATCACCAACACACTAGGGGACCATTTAGTCCACTGCTCTAAATACATCATTTAATTACAATGGAGACATTACTTCATGTTTCTACTGATGTAAGTATTATTAGAATTCATGATATTCGCAGGCTACTGTGGGCCATTACATTGGCCATAAGCTATTCCATAAGATTTACTACTAAGGGCCCGCAAGGGTATTTGAACATTCATGGATTCTGTGGCAGTAGGCTTTTATCTAAGACACATAAGTGAGGGACAACCGAGTTATTATCTCTAAGAAACATAGCTTAATATTTTGGATTCTAAAGGTTAAGGTACCATAAATCCTGAATTACTCTGAGATATCACATAAAAAGACATTTTTATTTTATTTTACTCTATTCGGCCTCTTAAAATATTTTATGATGGCAGTTTCTAGAGTTGTACCATGTTGTTTACATTCAGTCCCTGGATGCATCAAAACACTGACACAGCGTTTCGTTTAGACTGTAATAATGAAAGGAAAAATATTTTTGGTGCATGCTGTGCATGAATGTGTGCCTGTGTGCATGAGTGTGTTTGTGTGTGTGTGTCTGATGCTTGTACTGACAGAAGGGAGGGAGAGGCAGGGGTTAACCAAGTGCCTTTTTTTTTTTTTAAGCATACCCCTTTCCAGTTTGGTGAGTCTTGCTCAGTGCTTTGATTGGCTCCTTTCATGATGGGTGTCATTGTGTGGGCCTGAGCTTATCTGATCAGTGCCTGGATGCAGAGCTTTAGGTCTTCTGAGAAAGGCTATTCTAAGTGCTGCACAGGGAAGCTCAGAGCATAGAGCTTGCTGCAAGAAGCAGCTTAAATAGGCTGACTGCATCTGAGACAATGAACACTGCAACCCAAGCACACTAGAGTAGCTGAGAAAATTCATCATGAAAACAAGCAATTCAGGTAAACTTTATTATGATATGAAAACTTCCAAGTATCCTCCCAACAAATGAAAGCACAGGGGCTTGGGAAGCAACACTTTGAAAAGGCAGGTAGCACACAAAATTTATCAAAAGATCTACTTTCCAGTGCCAAGACAAAGGTAACTTTCTTTTTTCTCCTAGCCACTTTCCTTGGGATTGGTGACCCTCCTAGTTGTTTGTTTTTGCACAAGAAGCATTAGGTTCTTTTGCATTTTCCAGGAAAACTCTTAGATAAATTCATCAACATTTAGCTGTCTATTATAAAAATGGCCCAGGACAGCAAAGGGGCACCAAGACTGCAGAAAGGAACCACGAAGATGCAGAGAGATATATTTGCCAAGGAACAGACAGAAGTATTGATTGGAACTAGAAAGCCTCCTGGAAAGTTTAGCAGACATTTCAGATGTCGAATATCCGGATCTGTGCTAAGCCTCATTGCTGTGGCAGATTTCCTATTCCCTACCTTCCTTTTACCCAATAGGAGTCAACTCTCAGAACATCTGTTCTGGCATGAGGATTACCACCAGTGCCGCCTATGCTGTCTGTCACTAGAAGGGCTAATCAGTATTCCAGGAAGTCGATTTCACAACACATTGCTCTCAGAGACTTGTGAGTCATACAAAAGCTCTGAAAGGTTGTGCTTAAAGAAAAGACAGTCAATGTGATAAACAGAGCTCCCTTGGTGAAAATAGGTTGCTTTTTTTATTAAATATGGAATACTTAGCTTTTCTAGCTAACAAAAGAGTCACACGTAATCATTAATAATAACCATGAAGCCAAATTAATTTCTTTTTGCTGTTCAATTACAATGAGTTACCACTTAGAGCCAAATGTATTAACCACTTTTTCTTAGCTCAAAAATATAATGTATACATTTTCTGCTCAAACATATTAACTTATTCTGCATAGTATTTGAAATTTGAAATAGAGTATTTGAAATACAAGAATTTCATATCATGGTTAGAAATAAGAAAATTTTTGAAAAAATAGCAATTTTTAGTGAAATCACCATGCTTCAAAGATTACTTAATTATTTAAAATAATCTGAACACTAACCTAGAGATTGATATAGCTACTGCTAACAATGACAGCAATGTGTAGACAGCTAACAATAGTTAAAGTACAGATCATTGGTATTCTAAATGTATTACTTCACATGGTCCACATAATAACTGCATTAAGCAGATAATATTATCATTTTGCAGCGGTTTGATTGAAAATGGTCCCATAGACCAAGAGGTGTTAGTGTAACTTTATGTAATTGTTTTACTTTCACAGTTTATGTCTTAACCCAGCTATCATCCAAATAATTGAGACTCTATTGTGTTATTTGTTAAACAGGCTTCACAGCACAAAAACTGAGTAGTTATCACTCTATTCTTAACCCACTAAGATATTTTGGCTTCCTCCCAGCATAAATCTCTGAGGCTTTGTGGCTTTCTTACTTCAGATGAATGTCTCCTCATCTCTCTTGCCTCTCTGCCTCTTGCTGTATCCCCCTACTTCCTCTCCTTAACTCCTCTTCCCCTGGAAGGCAGGAAGTCCGGCTCTATTCTCTCCCCTGCTCAGTGATTGGCTGTAAGCTGGTTTATTGGCATATCAGGGGACAACTGGGGAGCCGTGTTTATATAACTTTGAGACATAAGCTCCTCAGAACAAGCATTGAAACCAAATATTGAGGGTAAAGAAATCAGCATTTGAATTGCAAAATAACCTTTTGCCCACAATTAGGAAGCAAGGCCTTGTTGGAATACGTGTGGTCATGTCACTAGGGGCAGGCTTTGAGGTTTCAGAAGCTCAAGTCAGGCCTAGTGTCATTCTCTCTTCCAGCTGCCTGCCAATCTAGATGTAAAACTCTCAGCTCCTTCTCCAGCACCATGTGTGCCTGGATGCTGCCATGCTTCCCAACATGACGATAATGGACTAAACCTCTGTCTGAACTGTAAGCCAGCCCCAATTAAATGTTTTCCTTTACATGAATTTCTGTGATCCTGGTGTCTCTTTACAACAATAAAACCCAAACTAAGACACATTCCAATTGTATGAATGGGAAAGTAGATCCTTAAAGAATTGAAGAAATATTCTCAAGGCAATATATCCAACCAGCAGCATAAATAGGAGGAAACAGTGGCCATTTGGCAATTCAATCACATTCATAACATAGCAATGACATAGCAAGGGCAATCTACCTCTCCTTCACCACAGCTTTCAAAACTAATATATATATATATATATATATATATACATATATATATATACACACACACACATATATATGTATATATATATGTATACGTGTGTATGTGTATAAACATATATATATATATATATATATACAGGTATATATTGGAATATATGCATGTGTGTATGTGTGGTGTAAACACAAAGTACTGGGGGCTAGGTCACAGAAGCGTCTTTATTTTTTCCATACCTTCCTAGGTAAAATTTATTTTCTCCCAACCTGCTCGTGCTTTTCCATTTTATTTCTCTGAAATCATACTGTGGTCCAATTATAGATCTTTTTTCTCAGATCTTCAATCTACATGTTAGTGTTCTTATCACAAGAAAACCTACTCAATCTGCCCCTTTAAAAAGAAGCTAAAATGAACATCACTGTCATTTCCAGATAATTTGCTTATAAAATATGATAGTCTAAAAGGTGTTCTCTGCTTTGATTTCAACCCTCGAGAACAAAGCAGGCATTAAGGGTGAACTCAGGTGGTACCACAACTCCAGCAGGATCAGTTCAGGGTGATGGTTGCCTCTGAACTAGGTACACTGTTAGCCAAAAGCTGGAGATGAAGATCAGAATTCCTTGATTCCTGTGGAGAGAAAATCTGCTCATGGAATGCTAGGATGTCCAACAAGATCTGCCAGAGACTTCTAGGTTAATATGGTTTCAAGAAGTGGGCTGAGGGGTACTCAGATGGTTGGAAAGAGTTAGGATTCTAATTTGTTTTTCATATGTGTTGAGCAGCTACTATGGGCAAAGCCTATGGCAAATCCTAGGGACATAAGAACAAACAAACAAAGCCAGGCAGAAATCCTGACCCTTTGGGTCTATTATTGCAGCAAGAGTGCAAAACAAAGCCCAGTGAAGACGATCCGTGCTCAGAAGACATGCTCTCTTTCCCTGAGAGCGAGGTCCCTGGCCCAGCCTTCTTGCTTGGCTCTGCTGTCCTATAGAGCAGCTCAAGTGTATGTCTCCACTTTCAGGCTTTGTCCCCAAGGGATTCAGACATTGGTTGTGGAATCCATAAAGCACTCTCTTTGTCATTGTCATTGTGCTTGGAATGTGGAGAAAGCTTTATCCATTCCCACTCCCTGGGACAAAAGTAGAACCTCATAGACTGAGGATAACCTCAGTTATCCTTAATGGAAATTTTGACACTGGGCAGAGTATATGGTCTCCAGCACTGGAAGAAATGCTATCAAAAATCCCTGTTTCTTTCCACGGGGAAGTATATATTTTTTTTTCTTTTAAGTCAGGCATACTCCTGTATAATTTTAGATTGGTAATTTTAAGCTTAAATTTAAAATCAGTAGATGCAAAGTATGTAAGCCAAAATCTGACTATTATTTTAGGATATATGAACTCTACTGCATCATGCTGACAGCTGTCCACCATTGTGCGTTACAACCTTAACTAATTAATTAATAGAAGGAAAATTTGCGCCCAGGTTTGTAATTTTTGAATTGTCCACTCCATTCCAATGTCCTCAAGAGTTTTTGCCAAATGTAACATTATGTTTGAAATAATTTCTCTGGTCATTCTGACATATTTGACTTGAACTAAAACATATAAACAAAATTATAATTTACAAATTGTTAGAACCACAGATATTTATTTATTTATTTATTTGCCTATCTAATTATTTACTTGAAACTGTTTTGATGTATTACCCAGGCTATCCTCAACTTGTGACCATGCTTCAGCCTCCTTCACACTGGGGTTACAGGATGACGATACCACAAGATAAATCACAAACCTCTCTTTAAAAAGAAGTCTTCTGAGAACTGCCTGGATGGCTCTAATACTAAACATTCTTGCTACCAACCCCAATGACCTGAGTTTGATCCCAGATCCCAGCAAACCTTGTGGTGGCACAAGCAAACCAACTTCAGAAAGTTATCCCGTGTTATACTGCATTCTTTAACAGAGTTGGCCCACCATACACATGCATAAGAACATAAAAAAATGAAAGATATCCTGGATACAGGGCATAACACAGTTATGGTATTAATAGGCCCATTTTGAATCAATTATTAATGATCATTTTGCCAGCTACTTCTATGTCAATGTGATGCAAGCTAGAAACATTGAGAAGAGAAATCTTCAGTTGAGAAAATGCTTTCAGCATATTGTCTCATGGGCAAGTCTGTGTTGTGTTTTTCTTATTGATGATTGACATAGGAGGTCCCACCTCAGAGTGGACAGGAGGACCCACCTCACAGTGGGCAGTGCCGCCCCCAGGCAGGTAGTCCTGAGTGCTATAAGAAAGCAGGCAGGGCATGCCATGAGGAGCAAGTCAGTAGGTTACACTCCTCCATGGCCTCTGCATGAGTTCCTGCCTCCAGGTTCTGGCCTTGAGTTCAAACTCTGATTTCCCTGGACGGTGAATTACAAATTATAAGATAAAATAAACTCTCTCCTCCCCAATTTGTTTTTCATCACAGTATTTGATCATAATAGAAATCGTAACTAAAATTATGATGAACACATTTTCAAGGGTGAAAGTAGAAATTCATAAGAAAAAATTACTTTAATGGAGATAAATGATCATTTTAGTCTCCAATGTTTTATTTTTATTTTGGAGGAATATTGCCTATTTCTGAAATGACAGAATTTACTTATTCCTAAATTGTTTTTACAGAAATAATCATAAGATACTTGGTTCATACAAATTAGACTAATTTCTATGATAGCAGTTCATATAAATGGTAATACGATGTATTTTTCCAGAACATTGTGCTTTCAATTCTTAAATCTCAAATTATATAGCAAAGTTCGTAGGGTGATTTATTATAAAAAGTTATCTTTAACTGAAACTTTATTTTTCTTTTTTCTCATATATTTATTTATTCTTTAAGAAATTAGGCCAGTCAGTTTCTTAAATATCAACAAAAATCCTGAGATGGACAGTTAAAAGGGAGAAATATTTACTACTCATAAATTTGGAGGTTTTTGTTCATGGTCACTTTGTACGTTCTTTTGGTTCTGTGGTGAAGTATTTTATCATGTAGAAGCACATAGCATAGGAAATCAGCTCAACTCATGGTGGCCAGGAATCAAACAACAGACAGAGTCAGTATCTCAAAGCAGGAATCAAGCCAGTGTCCAGTGACGTCCTCCCTCCATGTTGCCCTCCCCAAGCCCAGATGTTTCCACTATCTCTCTAAAGTACCATCAAATAGAGACTACATCTTCAACACAGGAACTTTTGGGAACAATTTAAGATTCAAACCAACATGACAACCATCTGTTTAAAAAAATGGGTTATTCTATTCTTTAATTATTCATCTCCTGACTTTTGGCAAAGGAACAGAAATGTACCAAATGGCAGTTGTTACATTATCCCTTCAGTAAGAGGTACCTGGCTTAATTTTATAAGCCCTAAAAGTGTAATGAAAATAAAGATGATGTTCATTCCAACACAACTTCTGAAAGAAATGGTTTGGGAAAGAAAATGGCAATGTATATTTTCATAACTTTTAAAGCAAACCTTGAACCTATTGATTCATCCTATTCTACTTAGAGAAAACATTTGGGATGCAACTTAATTGCACAGCTAGCCTCTATTTTCAAATCAATTATGTTGGCTCCTGATTATAGAATCTCACTTTATTTTTTATTCCAAATAAATGTGCTGATTTTGTGACCATGAAATCTGTCTCACTTTAGAATTTTAATTTAAACACAGCCAGGTAGGTTTCAACTTTATTCACTGAAGTGTGACACAAAGCACCCCCAATTTATTTTGTGTTCACTGGCTTAGAATCTCACTGCTGTTCTTTAGTAACTAGTACATGGCAAGAATATGGCAAGAGTCTGAATTGAAAATAACTTTCAATTTCTTATTTTTTTATATGGCAAAAATATTCTACTTTCAATAGTATGTATAGTATTCAACAGACTAAGATAGGAAATAGCTTTGGTGGGTGTCTGAGTTAGAGGAATCATCTTCAAAGGCAATGTTTTTATTAAATCTCTTTGTTTGGAACCTGTATGTCTCTATACCCAGAAGGAAAAACCATGTTAAGATTCAGGACAAACAAAAGACATGAGCAATGTTTTCTGGCAAAGTAGGTGAATGAGACTTGGACAATGAAAGAAAAAAGAAAACATGGATCACAGATTCTTTGGTAAGTCAGTTCACTTAAAATATATGCATGCATGTGTGCTTGCATGTGTGTGTGTATGCTAACTGCACACCTCTAAAATTGCTTGAAATAGAAAAAAAAAGCATTTGGTATTTTCATATCTTTCTATCTAAGCCTGGGGGTTTATTGATCTTGCTTATTCTATGTATGGAATATATTTGCTATACATCTCAATATACATTTCATATCATTGGTGTTGTGGTTTTCAGATGGTATTATTATATTAGATATGGTTGATGTTATTGTTAGTTCTTTTTAAAGTGGATCTGCTCCATGAGAAGTCAATTTTTTGGGTATTCTGATATGCTCAAATCTATGTGTCTAGGGAGATATTTCATCCGATATACCACTTTCATTAATGTACACCATAAAACACACGTTTATATTCCAGGAAGTCATTGTCCCCTTCACATTTTATCTTCTATCTGCCCTTTCCCATGTATATTTATGTTCAAATTGTCTCCTTTTCCTTTCAGTTTCCTTAAGGGCATAAATTGTGTCAGGGCATCTCTCTATACACCTAATGTTTGGAAAATTGTAAACCCACAGAAACTCAGTCGAGTGAAAGTCAAAGCTTAGCTCCAAGTAAACTTTTCCAAAGTGAATATCAATGACTAATCTATTATATGTTTACAAATGTCTGTTTCTCCATTGGATACTACTGCTATCAAACAGACTGTGAGTAGTTCAAGGTTCTGAAAACATTTCTTTTCTCCCATCTTATGGCAAAAATCTTTCCATACTTGCTAGCAAAAATGGTTGTGTACAACAGAGTGCCTCATTGTTAAAGCTGTTATGAGTTATGTGTTTTTCTGGTAGGCATGGAATTAGCCGATATCCCCACTTCATCATTTTGGTAGCACCAAAAGAATTACTGTATCATTCACCTTGTAGTTCAAGTGGGTTCAAAAGAGGAAGACAGAAAAGCTCTCATGATCTCAATTAGATTAATAGACACTCACCTTAATCCAGCTCAGAGTGTCTAACAAGGTCTAAATCTGCTGCATAAATAATAAAATAATAAACATAGACAAAGCAGTAGTAACTGGAACACATTTGGTCTAACATGTAAATTACATGTAAATTCATATATTCCAAACTGAATCTAGGTAAAGAAGATGGCCTGGTATTTATGGGATACTTAATGCACATTAGATTCTATAACTGAAGTATTTTATGCAGCATTAATTCTAGGAACTAATTGGTTAGCTTCATTTTAAAAATGGAAAATTGACACTTCTAAAAAAATGAATGTGCATTGTTTAGAAAAATTAGTTTGGTATGGGAAACATAATTTAGGCCCTAATAGGTCTCATACTCCTAGTTTCTACTAGTTTAAAAATAAGTGTAGCCAAGATTTCCAGTACTATTTATTTGAGGAAGGCTAATAGGATAAACGATGAAGTAACTGATGGAAGGCAAAATAATCTCATGCTTCCTATTGGGCATTATTTTCCTGTCATAGACAAAACAACTTCTACCAAATACTTAACAACATCCATGAGCTTGACTAGGGGTTTATAGTGACCTCTGGCTCAGAAATGATAGCCTGGTGTGACTCCTGAGTTGGAATTAAGTATGAATCTGGATTGTGTTTATAGAGCACAACACTTTGAGAAAAGATCTCACGGAATTCAGGAATTTCTTATCATGAATGTTTATAAAAATGCATTAGAGTGTCTGTTTTCATGGAAAACTGGAGGCAATTGGAGAATTATACACAGCATAATTACATGTGCACTCTTTTCTAGATCCAACTCAGCATCACTAGACACCATTCTTAGTGTAACCATCTCTTCCCTTAAAAATTTAAAACACAATTCACATAGCAATGTCAGTACAAAGGAAAAGGTGTTTTTTAGAAAGAGCAATTTAATTACAAAAAAAAGAAAATGTATCATTTCCGGTAAGTTACTTTCCTGTTTTACTAAGTGCACCAGTACACCAAAACTTCTCTTTCTTTTAGTCAGGAAGACTTGCAGCCTAAGAAGTAAACCAAAGTGGTCTTCCAATTAAACATGGGAGGTATTGGCATGCTTGTGCAGAAATCTACAAGAAAGCACATCACTCACAACCTCATATGATAGTTTCACACCAGGGGAAAGTATGTAGTCACAAACCCTTCACAGAAATACACAGATGGCATAGAGTGGACTGCTCCCGAAGATGGAGTGGAAGGCATGTTGCTTGAGGAGAAGTAGATTTGCATTGTCTGTTAGTGAAAGATCTGAAACACTTCCATGAAAAATTTTAAATCAGTTGAATTATAAAATTGGCAGTTGGATGTATAGCCAGTAGTATGGGAGGGCGGGACTGGGAGGGGTGGAAAGAGGACACTATGATGGAGATGTAACCCGAAGCAATAAATAAATAAATTTTAAAAAATTGGCAGTTACTTCCTGATTCTTTGTAAGTTTCACAATTCCCCTGGTAATCTTAGTAGAGATTGTTTCTCCTTCACACTAAGTAAACTTTCTTAAGCTTAAGGTTTTCACATAAGTGTTCTGGCAGTCAGCAGTCTGAGATGGGGTAAAAGGAGGGAATAAGACTTGTTCCTTCCAGAGGCAGTAGAGGAAGTTTCCCCTCTGGCCTTTGCTGCTTCAAGAGCGTGCTGGCTCTCCAAACTCATGACATAATTGCTGTGAAATCTGCTCTTCTCATTTCTCCTGACTTAGACTCTCCTGCTTCTCCTCTAAGACCCTACCTGAGCAACAGAGAATAACTCTCTCATCTGAAAATTGTTTATTTAGTAATATCCTTGTGAAAAACAAGTCATATACATTAGCACTAGATAAGGCGCTACAGTCACAAGCTCGAAGGCCCAAGACAGGAGGAGAACTATTAAGTTGTCTATCACATGGAGCATATTTTTAAGGATACACAGAGTATACCAGGGCAAGCAGTCAAGCTTGTGTAATACTCAGATGCTCTAAAGTTGCACCCCAGCTCTCACCTAAACTGGAAGTATTTGTAGTAACTGTTATCCCCAGATGCACTCATGAGCAAGTTAGGAAGAAATTTTAAAGAAGGTCCCAGAAAACACTTTGCTTTAATTGGTTAGAATTTTATCCCACACCATTGTTATTGGTTAGAATTGTATCCCACATCAAAAACCAATCGGGAATCTAAACAAAGAACAATAATGTTTTACACAGAACTAATAACATTAACCATGGCTTATTTCTTTATGCTGGAGCAATTTAATTCACATGCAATAGGGAGAGAAATAACTAACTAAAATAATATTAAGATAAGGTTTCTTAAAATCATGAGAAGGGATAAACACTAAAAACTATGTCCATTGCCAAGCACTCAAATTTTAGTCAGTAAAAATTATAAGGAAGAATAATATTTTAGATACACAATTACCTTTACTTCATAATGAGTAGTATGTTGAGTACTGTGTGGCAGTTCTTGCAAATATCATTACCATAACTATTACATGATTATTATTAGCTGTGTTAGTTAGCTTTATCAATTTGGACATTTTAACAATTCTGTACACAGATAAAATGCAAGAACCCTTGAGATGTGAAGGATTCCACAGACAGTGGTGGTCCTTGAATTCTGCAAAAGATGGGAATCCTTCACTAGAATGACTCGTGTACTGTCTGGACTAATGGCTTCTCATGATATGACACCATAACCAGCTTTACATTTTCTGCCTTGTTGCAGTTCTTGCCTACCACTTGTTCTCATTAGCTTCCAAACTTTATCTGGGAATCTTCTATGTGACTGTGGCTCTGGATTCATGATTCTTTTTCTTTCTTTGGGGAGGGGAGCGCTCAGCTCGTTCTTCTCTACTTGATGCATAACTTCTTAGCTTGCCTCTCTTCCAAGATAGCAGTCACAGGCAGAGATTTCTGTGACCAATGTGCTGCAGGGATGCTGTTCATGGCTGCCCTGGTTGCACACTTACTGGTTCTCACACAGTAAGCTTCCAGGGCCAGGAAAGTTCCCCCAGTGAGAACAAGGACTGAGCTGCCTATTTTGCAAGTGAAACTAACTTTTCCAAACACAGTCTAGTGGTAAAGGTATATATGTTGTATAGTTGTCTTCTTAATATTACATTCCTGGGAAAGCTAATGTAATAACTACAGACAACTGAGGAATGCTGAGAGTGTGAGAAATGCCCTTCCCTAGGGAAGAGCACACCAACTGGTTATCCAATACCATATGGTCAGTCCTGAAAAAAAACAATAAAAATATATAGATTGAGGGTATATTTAGGAATGTATGGACATATATATATATGTATATATATATACATATAAAAATTATTAATGAAAAAAGAGAGGACAAAAATTTTAAAAGAGAAAGGTGGTTTATATTGGGAGGGGGTGAAGGAAGGAAGAAGTAATGTAAGTACATTGTAATCTCAAAAATTAAATTAAACTACAATTTGTAGCCTAGGAGTGA
>CAJQZJ010033126.1:756869-858552 GCA_907164525.1 Lophiomys imhausi | reverse complement strand
GTAATCTCAAAAATTAAATTAAACTACAATTTGTAGCCTAGGAGTGAGGGACTCAACTCTTCTGATTTGGGACTTCTGTCTAGCTCACACTCTGTCCCAGCCAAAGTCCCTCTTAATAAAAATAACCTAAAACCAAGATGACTATCACTGTGCTCCTCAATATGAGGAGAGCTGAGCTGTTTTATGGAGGGCAAAGCATTGGTTTGGACAGTAATTCTGCTTTAACTGAAATGTGTGTGGATGCTAATCATAACAGGCAAAGTTACTTTTAAAAGATAAACTGTGATGTCAACCCAACTGAATTTAGGATAGACACAAGTAGGCAGATCTGATAAAGGCTTCCTCAATCTCCTTCAGTGAATAAAAAGCCTAGCAGTCACCAGAAACAAAAATATTTGCACACGTTTTTCATGTGTTTCTCTGGCTGTGTGGACAGATGCTCTGGGGCAATGCTCAGCTGCTAGTTTGGTTTATACAACTTTGAAAGGATAGCAACTAGCAACAGTTCAATGTGTCTTCTCACTGGGTTTAAATTATGATGGAACCACATTGTGTCACCTTTCAATGCTTATAAAACTGATTTTAAATTAGGATAATAGTCATTGGGCTTAAAAGTAGATATTCTTCTCTTAGGATCCACCCATCCACCTCTTCTCTGACTTCCTACATGTCCTCAGACTATAATTCTCCAGCCTTAGGTTTCTTTTCCCATGGTGGTACTTTGATCATCTCATTCACACTTTAAAAACATCACTCCATTAGAGCACTAGTTTCATCTGTTTAAAAAAAAAAACATAGCAACCTACTAGGCTGGCAAAGTGCATCTGTGTGTGAAGCATTTCTGGGAGCTAGAGAGATGATTCGCTGACTAAGAGCACTTATTGCTCTTGGAGAAGAGGCAGGCTAGGTTCCTAGCACCAACATGGCAGCTTAAAGGCACCTGTAACTTTAGTTCCAACAGATTCAACACCTTGTTCTGTCCTGTGCAGAATTATGTGGTCACGGTACACCTACATTCATGCAAGAAAAGCCTTTATATACATAGAAAAATTGAATAAGAATTATGAAAAGCATGCATGCACAGCTTTCTTAGTTTACTATCATAATTTTTTGATTATTGATTACTAGATGGTTTATCTATAATCAAGAAAATTGAGGTTCACAGGCATCAAGAGACTTTAGAGAGGTTGTGTACAAGCAAAAGTGTAGAGGACGTCCTGGAAGCCCACTTATGATTTATGCTTCTCATTGTACTAACTCCTTCCCTGTTCACTCTAAATATTACTCAGATACTTTTTACTTTATCCTATTGTTAAACAAAAAACGAATTCCTATGATTAATGGTAAAATAGTATTCCCCGAAAAGATGCAAATTAGTTTTGCTTATATGGATATGTAGAGCAGTTAGCCTTTTTAATGACTGATAGAAACTTCTGGGAAACTTGGGGGAAAAAAAATACAGTGTATGATTTCAACCAAAGGGCTAAAATTTGAGGTGTGGTAATTTTTTTGGAAATCTCCTTTCAAGTCTCAAGGGTCTCGGAGAACTGATAGCATTTGGTGACCCTCAGAGGCAGTTTATCATCCTCGGAGGATTGAAATTGATTTTTTTTTTCACGATGTTGTGTAAGAATTCAGAGCCTTTCCTCCCTGACCTGCATGCTGCTTACGAGTATGCTGTGGTGCTAACAGTGAAGGATGTGAGTGCGGGGCTTTGGGAGAGTCATAAAGGGTCAGTAGTAGGGCTCTCGTCCTGCCTGCACTGTTTTGAAGTTATTCTTCCAGATTGTATTTTCATTTTGGTTCATTCTTCCCCCACACTCTGCCTCATATATCAGATCAATCTAGACTTGCGATATATATAAATCTGCCAACATATTTGTAATCTTCATGGTCTGTACTACTCACCAAATAAAATGACAAAGACTGTTGTTTGAAGGCTTCCGGGTTGCTAGCCAACCCAACTTTAGAGCAGTAAGTGCGAAGCCACATTGTACAGTGGCCCCACCATTAATTAAGCTGGTCGCACTGAAGATGCTGAGATAGTCCTTTGTGCAGGTTTCTTCTAACACCCAGGAGCAGAGTTGAACAGCAGTGTGCTTCCATGTTACATATTCCTGTAAAATGTCCCCACCTAAGGAGTTTTAGTGCAAAAGTCTAATAAAGGCTGACTCTCCACCCTGTTCACTTCAGTGCCAAGTGTCACCAAGAGAAGAGAGGTTTTAGGAACACCGTGTAAGGGAGGTTGCAGTGGGGATGCAGTTAGCTGCGGGCACACTGGAAAATATTCATGTAATTTTCAGACATGGCTGTATGACATTAAGTCGAGAAAGCCCTTTCACTGAAGGAAAAGCAACAAGGTGTTCTATTATATCCATGGAGCTACCAGACATGACTGTCAGGAAAAAGCAGAGGGAGCACCATGACTGAAAAATGTCCTAATAGGAAAAAAAAATTCTTATAATCAAACCACTTGCAGAGTTTTCTGCAACAAATAACATCAGTTTCTAGTAACAATATGACTATTCTTCTTTTTAGGAATATGCTTACTATAGCTGCATGTATAATTTTAGACACTATCTGTACCCTTTAATTTAACTTCTCTTTAAAGGGGAATGGACAATGTAACACTACAACTCCAGTACACATAGGGTATTAACTATGGCAGTGACAATAGAAAGTTTACTTCCCACAATTTATCTAGAAAATAAACCTGATAGAAAATTTCCATACATGATCACAACATTAATATATATATGACAGTGCCAATAATGATTTCTGAGATCAAAATCAGCTAATATTATTGCGAAAATGTTCAAATTCTCATGGAACTCAACATGGAATTTAATGAATAGTCTTTTTGTTAAAACATAAGATTTATGATTATAAAGAGTTCATCAATAACTAAAGAAAAAAAGGATGAAAATGTACGCATGTTAGGTAACTAAGGAATTCATAAAACGTCATTTTTCCAGAGTTGTAAGTAGAGTATATTTAATTATTTTTGTTTTATTAGAGAGAGAGAGAGAGAGAGAGAGAGAATATACAGACACACTATCATACACTTGCAAAAGTGTGAGAATAAATTTCAGGAGTCAGATAATCCCTTCCACCTTGGAATCTGGGTATCAAACTCAGATATTCTTTATACCTGGTGCTATCTTACTGGCTCAATTTTTGCATTTATAAAAATAATTTAAAATGACATTTTTCTCATTTTAAATAAATATTTGTCTTTGAGACTAAGAAAGATTATCACATATATGCACACAGAAAATATGTCTAAATATCTAAGTTTAAAAAATTAGCAATTAGAGACTATACTTTCAGGAGGCATCCTATTGTAAAAGGGCAAACACTTATAAATAAATTACATTTCCATCATTCACAACTCCATAATGGTAAATTTGCTATAAAATTGTTTGTTTAGGATGAATTTGTTTTTTAAGAGCTGCTTTTAGATGACTAGCAGTAACCAAGTTTCAAGACTGGAGTTAATCTTTGTACATATCTTGATAGTCTATTGGGTGTGGTAGTAAATTTGAAATAAAATAACACGTGTTATGAGGACGAGAATTTGAATGTCTGACTCAGGCAGAAATTTGGCACCTAATATATAACTCAAAATACACCAATCTTAAGACTTAAAATATGAAACTATGTGACAACAGTATTTATTAATTTTCAGAAATAAGATTAATGAGTTCTTTCCTGGGATTTGAGATCATAATGTAAAACAAAACACCATTTTCATGTAGGTGTAGCAATCAATGTCCTGATATTGTAAAGACATTTAATTCAAGCAATATTACATAGCATTGAGTGCTAGGAAGTGTGCAAAGAGTGTCCTCCTCATTACTTCACTATTAATGGGGGACACACAAGTCAAGGATTTTTGTTTGAGGACTGGAGAAAGTAAAAGGAAAGAGATTTTATGTGTTATCCAAAACAAAACCATTAAATAGAAACACTACATTATGATTAGCTCTTCCCAATTGACAGGGTGCCAGCTTTTCGAGGAAACTCAATGAAGTTTATGGTCTGTCTGCTAATTAAGGAAAAACTTCAGAATTCCTACTATGTATTATCTCAAAGGAGAAAGGTTATATTTGAGGGTTTTAAAAGTGTATTTTGCAGTATTCTTCTCTGCCTCCATTCACACAGTTTATTTTTATCTATTGAAGAGGGAGCTATCAGTTCAAGATGACCCCCAAGCCCATTGGCTTAAGCAAGTGCTTGAATTCCTTTCCTTCAAAATGTCATGCACATTTTAAACACATTGACAAGTAAGTTTGAAATGCTTGTCATATTGGGAGATGTTACAAAATGTGGTCTACAAGGATAAATGGATCTTTGGATTAAAAGCTGTTATTAAGTCCAATTTTTATGATAGTTTTTGAATCCTCAATTCAGAAGCTACAATTTGTCAACTGTTGCATTTCCCAGTATTTTCAGAGTCTCATTGTAATTGTTAGGATTCTTTTAGCTGCAAGCTTCAGAATCCCCAGATAAACTTGACTTAATTAATGTGAAAAGATTTTCATACTGTTGGAAATCTAAGACAGTTAACTCACATGTGCAAAGTCATAATCAACAACCTGAGTGATTCCAAATTTCTTTGGAAATTTCTGGAAGCAGCCCCTCCTTCTTATTAGTGTTATCAGGATGCTACAAGTTGCATCTAGACATAGTAGCTCAGAGAATAACAATATTTTTTAAACAAGTCCTCATTATGAACCTTAGGAAATCACAAACTGCCACATCCTCCAAAGTGCTGAGATTTTAGGTGTGCTACACAGCTGCAAGGGGCTCTCTCTTTATAAAGTCCTAGGTGTTAAAAAAAAGCCTTCTTAAAAGTCCTGTAGCCACCTTCTCTTACCTCCATCTAGATAAAAATGGACTACATGAACAATCTGCAAGCAGTTACAGACATATATAATCCCAGCAAAAGAACAGGAAAATTGATTGGAGGTTCTAGGGTCAACAGCACCATCTTCATCTCACAAACTACCAAATCCTCTTTCTCATAGGGGTGTTACTTTCTTTGCCACTGTCATTAGCAAATCCAAGATCATATCATGGTAGGAAGGGTATGTTAAGTTTGAACCTTATAAACCTAAGTGCAATTAACACAAATTTCAAATTATTTATTACATCTTCGTTTTTATCACAATATCCCACCATTAATAGGTAATTCAGAAGAGGAATCAGAAAATTGTATTTTAAGTATTAACTCCTGTACTTAGAAACTATATGACATTAGACAGGTTACTGATTACTACTCTCAATTTCTATATTAATGAATTAGGGATCACTAAGTGTCTGTCTATGCTTGAGACCCATTACAAAATTAAAATTATCTAAAAACATGATGAAACTTTAAAGGTTATGAGGAGCTACAATCATTTGAGTTTTTTGAAGCATGTGCGATGTGAATAACCTTAGGAAACATTTAATTTGATCATGAGAAGAATTGTACAGGTTAAGTATTGTTTCTGTATTACAGGTAAGAAACCTAGAACCCAAAGTTTAAGTGATTAGCCCAATAAGTGGTGGAGCTAAAATCTGAATTATCCCCACACTACAGCCCACCCCAACCACCACAGTACAGAGATACACAGAATTATTACTGTGTGTGAAATTTCTCCCAGCCTGAATGAAGCATCCTTGTTCTGCCTCTGTCACAACCTATTGATTCCTAGATCGCTTCTGAATACTTTGTGGTATATTTTAGGATTACCCTGAGAAGGGTCTGCATAGTTACTTAACAGGCTTGAATTCCAAAGACATCTACCCAGGGACTCTAAGACAGTTCATCATTTCAAACAGTGTGTAATATTTGTCAATGGATCAGCATGTAAAATTTGCTACTGAATGTACGTATTGCAGGATAATGGGCTTGGGTGGTGATAGCAAGATGGATTTAAATAGAAGGCTGAGTCTAACTGGTTTTTTAGAATTAACATAAGAAATAAGAATGAGGAAAATGTCCAAGCAAGTCATTATAATTCATTTTAGGGCATTAAATGGAGAGTAAACCTCCAGGGAGAATTAAACTAAATGATCTGCCCAGGACTAGAAGGTCTTCAATATAAGCCCAGTTTATGTTGATGGAAAACTATTACATCACTTTGTACAAGTAAGGAATGATTTTCTGAAGCCCAGGAGTTAGCTGTATGAGCTGGGCCCAACATGAACAGAACCCCTCTTGGTGGTGAGATGGTAGGGTTAAATTGGGGCATTTCACTTAAAAAAACAAAACAGAACAAACAAAAAACCAAAAAACTTTTTATTGATTCCTTGTGAGTTTCACATCATGGAATCTAGTTCTGCTCATTTCCCCATCTGTAGGGCTAGGGAGTCAGTCCGGAGCAAGAGTTGGGTTGAGTCATGTTCAAACCCCAGAAATCTCATTTTGAGATTGGCAGGAGTAGCAACCTTTTTTCCCTGTCCTGGACCTAAATGCCCCAGTGCAAGTAACCCTGTGCCCCTACCCTTGCCTACCCGAGGAAGTCACAGCCTGGCAGCCAGGTTAAATTTCCTTTCCCCTTATAAGGTAATGTCCAGCAGTATCTAGAATTCCTCCTTATGCAAATGAAGCATCCTCAGCACCCTTACCCTGGCCAATAATGTCCGCTCATACTAATAGTCCCTACTCATTCCCAAAGATTTAAATAGTCTCTGTTCTCCCTAGTTTAATGAGCTGTTTCACAGGAGCTGTCTCTCCAGAGGTCTGTTTCTCATGTACTCACAGTCAACAGAGATCCTGCCCTGCACTCAACTGCACCAGGCTAAGCTTCCTTCCCTCCAGTACAGCTTGGTGCACAAAGAGCCTGGATACACTGAGGGGGAAAGCAAATATAAGATAGCATCGATCCCCTTATATCTGCCCTTTGCCCTTGCAACCTTCCCTCCAAAAATAACACACATAAACAACAACAAAACCCCACAGCATAAAAAAAACATCTCATGATGGAAGCTATAGTACGTTACAGTGTGTCCCACAATTTATTCCTCTGTCCACACATCTTGGCTTTGCAATGTTCATTGCAAAGAGTCATCAGTCTGGCAGAGATCTCTGGCTTCTGTTAGTTACACCATCAATATTGTATTTTCACCGAGACTCTTCTTGGTTATCCCATTGCTACTCTGTGTCATGGAGATCCTGCAGCCTTGGGTCAGCAGGACAGACCCCTTTAGGCATCCCAGCCATTTGCATATGATATAGATTATTGGATGGACCAACACAGAGAAGTGGATCTGGGCCTCAGTGACAGCTGAGCTGGTAAGTGAGCTGGCTCTCCTTTATCTGCACCACCACCAGGGTGAGCTCTCCAGCGCTCTTCTGGCTAGGCCATCCAATGCCACCATCTGCAGGAGGCAGGGTCAGCTCTCCCACTCTCATGTCCTCAGACAATGCTCACTTGCACCCACACCTCCAGAGCCAGCTCCACTGTGCTGCCCAGTCAAGGTGCAGAGATCTAGTCTCCCAAGGGCTGCAGCCTGTGAGAGACTGAGCCAGCTTTCCCACTCTCAGACGTAGGGTTGGATAACCTGTGCCAAGGCCTTAGGGCTTGCTCCACTCTGTTGCCTATGCATAGTTCAGGGCCAATATCTTGAGAGCTACAGACAGTGACATGGCAGGACTAGCTCTCCAGCTCTCAACTCTCATGACCCCAGGGCCAACTCTTCTGGCTACTGCAGATGGAGGTAGGGGAGGGGATCACCAACTCCCCCCCCCCATCCCTGCCCACACCTACTCACAACAGAGGAGTGCCAAGCCTAGCTCTCTCATGCTCTAACCCATGAGGATGGCTCACTTTCACCCTCTCTACCAGGCTTAGCCCTACTGTGCTGCCCAGGTGAGGTGCAGGGCCTGCTCTCCTGAGTGCTGCAGTAGGCAAGGGGCAGGGCCAGCTTAGCTTACCTACTCTCATCACTGCAGTGTCAGCATTCCCAACTGCCTCAGGTGAAAATGGGTGGGAGGGGAGGGTGAAGGACAACCCCCTGCAGCTCAGGCCACCTCATGACAGAGAAACAGCAGGGTCAGCTCTCCAGGTGCTCTTGTCCAGGCTGGCTCACCTGAGCCCCCTTAACCAGTGCCAGTTCTACCATGTTGCCCAGGTGAGGTACAGGGCCTGCTCTCTAGAGAGCTGCTGCAGCAAGCAAGGGGCAAGACCAGCTTACCTGCTTTCATGACTCCAGGGCCAGTTCTTTTAACTGCTTCAGGTGGTGAGGGGTTGAGGAGCTCATCACTCCCATACCCCTGCCACTTCGCAGGGGATCAGTGACAGGGCAGGCTGTCCTGTGCTCTTGCCCTCGAGGCTAGATTACTTGCACCCCCACCATTAGAGTAAGCTCTTCTGTGCTGTCCAGGACAGGGGCAGGGCTTGCTCTCCTGGGTGCTGCAGCTGAAGAGCAGGACTAGCTTTCCAAAAACTCACTCACTCAGGTGGTGAGGGGCAGAAGGATAACCTCTGTGCCACGTCACCCCATGAAAGATGAGTGGTGGTGTCAGTACTCATGACCTCGGGGTTGGCTCTCCCACACTCCTGCCACAAGGGCCAGCTCCACTGTGTTGTCTCGGCGAGGTACAGGGCCCACTCTTGAGTGCTGACAACAGTGAGAGATGGGGCCAATTCTTCCCAGTGAGAGATGCACAGTCCCTGGACATCCATGAGGTCCCAGGTGGACCCCCTGACCAGGGAGTCCCCATGCTCCCTAGTGGTAATATGAGTCTCAGGCATAGACACTGACCCTGCTCCTTCATAGCCATGGACCCAGACATGGCTTTTACTGGAAGCTCAGGCCAGGACTTCATCATGGCCCCAGGTGTCAGGGCTGGCTACTCATAGCAGGCTGCTCCTCTCCACCTCTAGTCCCCAGTTCCATCTCTCTTCATAGGTCTCTTTTTCTCCCATCTGACCGCCACATTCTCACACATTATAGTGGCTCTTGCTGCAAGCTGGGCACATAGCTAGCAGACCCCTAGGTAACATCCTCTAATTGAGCTGCATGGCATGGCAGCAAGTAGGTATCTGTGGCTTGCTTGTGCTCTGATTTGGAGGGCAGGTCTGTGGGTGGAATTGCAGTCAGCAGGTCTCTGTCTTCTTTCTCCTGCGCTGTGCTGCCTGGATTTGGTTTAGTTTGATTTTTTTTTTTGTTTTGTTTTCAACATTTATTTATTTCTTCAAGTTCCATCTCAATCATAGTCCCCCCTCCCCCTTCCAGTCCCACCCTCCTACCCTCTTCCCCCTCACCCTCCTATCTGCTTTTATTTTTTTAATTTAAGGTATATCATTTCTCCCCAACAGCTCCCCCCTTTTAGTCAAATAAAAGGCTCTTTTTCTTGAAACAATAAATACAGTACCAAACAATAAGAACAACTAGGCCACAATTATGAAAATTATAAGGTATAACATACATTCCCTATGTCCAGACCATACATATCTGGCAACTGATATTAATGTTGTATTATCTATTTATCTCAATGAGTTTAAAGTTCTATATCTAACTCAGTTTCCATGCTATTTTGCTTTACCAACTTAGAAACTTCTTCTTAGACCTAGAACATCTTGTTAATTCCTAAACAACTTAAAATTTAACTGTGAGACTATAACTATCTAGTCTTCAACCACATCAGAGACCTGTGAAGGATAAATATATCTGAATAAACAGAAATTACAGAGCCAGCAGCTTCCAAAACTAGGAAATGACAGACAAGTGAGTGCCTGGACAGTCCAGTTCTAGGCATGAGACAGCTTTGGCCACCAAGGCAGGCATTAAGCTGGGATGAACAAAGGACTACCACCTGCTCTCCCCCTAACTGATATAAAAACAACATCACCAACAAGGTGTCTCTTTGCCCATTGCTGGAGGTGGCATTTCACTTTTGATGATAATATTTCTAAACCTTTCTCATGTCTATACATGTCTCTTTTCCCCATGATTTTAATATTTGCTAAAGAAATAATACCAAGGAATGTTTGAATCACTTTAACAAATTAATATTAGAATTAGCAAACAAAAGGATGCTAAAGATCTACAGAGCTAGAAAGAATAAGCTTTTGAGATCTATTGCAGGGTGGAGTTCCCACCTATAATTCTACTACCCAGGAGTCTAAAGGCAGAGGATTGTCATTTCAAAGTCTATGTCACGTGGTGCAAGTCTGGTTCAAAGAAAGAAAGAAAAGGATCCATTTTTGAAGGTATCTACTGTAATACTCCTTGCAAGTAAGTCAATTAAAGGACTTACTGAAAGTTTTGGATAAGATAGCAGAGAGAAGCTGTCTCACTGTAACCCAATTAAGGTGCAGTTAGTATGAGGGAAAAAAGAGACTATTCCAGAGAAAAAGAGGGAGCTTCAGAAATCCACAGAGGAAGTGGCAGAACTATAGGAAGGTACTGAGGTGAATGAAGGTAGCTGACACACAGAAAGGAGGCAAGCCCAACACAGGCCCAGCCAACAGCTCCCAGGCATGGGGAAGGAAAGGAGACACCTCATCAAGAAGGTAAAGCAGTTGCCTTGGTGAAAAACCTAGCAGACCATCTCAGGAAAAGACCACAGCCTTCAAAAGTTTCCAATCCAGAAATACAAGCCCAGAAAGGGTACTGCTCATGGTGATCTGGACCCTCCCACATCAATCACTAACCAAGAAGATGCTCCATACATTTGTCCACAGGTTCTGCTTTCTAGATGACTCTAATTTCTGCAAGGTGACATAAAACTAGCCAGCACATGTGTGGTTACCAACAAAACTTATAAAGATTAGATCTGACCAGGGAGAACCTCCCATTAGCTGAAATATGAATGTCTTCGCATGGTAAAAATATTTTATTAACTTTATGGTGTTCATGATATTCCAATCTTTTATCCAGGATGGACAGAGTTTATGCCTTAAAATGGACTTACAAAGTTGTTCTATGCCTTCCATTTGCTCAAATTTAGAGCAAAAATTTATTTTCAGAGCCAAGAACTGAATGACAATAACAACAAGACAAATGGGCCAGAAGATTCAACCTAACATACTGCTTCAATCACTGTTTTCTTAAAAACTTTGCATGCAAATCATTTTTAAAAGCACTAGTCCAAAAAAAGATCGATCTTACAGAGACTGGACAATAAAAGCTATAGGTAACTTTCCCGAGAATTGGCCAATATCTCAATTTTTGAAGGGTACCCGAAAATATTTACACTCCATTCCCAAAAGATGGGTTGGAAGTTTTTTGAATGGATATATGTTATGTATTGTGAATTGGATTTGAGGATTTTCTTTTTTCCCTCATTCTATTTTTTTGTCTCTTTTATTATTAAAAGCTTAAGACTATTTTGTTATATTGGTAGAAATTTAAGATTCTGTTTATTGATGCAAGTTTAAAAATGTTTTGTATGTAATAGAAAGTAAGTTTATTGATAAGAATTTAAAATGTTTTGTTTGCTTTAATGTCTTTTGTCAAAAGAAGTAAATACAACTATGTATTGTGAGAAGTTTAAGGTTATTTTAACACTTGCTTTAATGTATATTGATAAAAATTTAAAGTTAGTTTATGTATTGTACATAGACAATTTATTTACATTGTATATGTAGATATTATGTAGATTATTTTTTATTTTACTAGAAGGGGGATATGTAGGGGTTAGATAAATTAGATTTAGAAAATATATAGGAGTTTCTGATACTGTCTCTTAATTCGGGGCCTGAAGAGCATTATCAGCATGAAGTCAGGAAAAACAGGAAAGACTTAATAGACTGAAAAACAAGGTTGAAGTCAGGAAAGACTTAATAGACTGAAAAACAAGGTTGAAGTCAGGAAAAACAGGAAAGACTCAATAGACTGAAAAACAAGGTTGAAGTCAGGAAAAACAAGAAAGACTCAATAGACTGAAAAACAAGGTTGAAGTCAGGAAAAACAGGAAAGACTCAATAGACTTGAAGAAACAAAGTATCTGGCCTGACATTGTTTTCAGCTGCTAAGTGGGGGGAGCCCAAATTAAGCTGAAACAGAGTTCCTCCTATTTAAGGACAGTTCATGGAGCCCAGAAGAAGAAGAGGCCCCTGATGCTAGAGAGCTCCAAGAGTCCTGCTGAAAAAAGGGCTGGCCATTGATGGCCAGCTCTCTCCCTGAAGCAGAAAGAAGCCGGTGAGCAAAGAAAGCCTGAGCAAGACACCAAAAGGCCAAGGACTGGACCCTGTGGCTCAGCTTTTGCCTGGAGGGGTTTGATCTGTCCGATCAGTGGCCTAGGGGAAACTGTGCCTGGCTTTAAGGACTGAGGCAGAGCAGCTGAGTTCCTGATTCAAAAGAAGTAAGTTGGCCTGCAGATGGCTGGGGTCTCCCACAGAGAAGAAAGCATGAAGCCTTATTTAAGGTGAGACTGCAATAACCAACTTACCCTGACGAACCTGCATCTGAGAGATCCAGAAAAAGGACTGCTAAGTGCGTTAAAGAATCTACAACAAAGACTGTGTTCCTGACGACTGAGGACCTGCCCCAGAGACTGTATCATTCTAAAAGGTTATGAAAGTAGTTGTTATAATTATCAATAGGTTTAGTGGATAAACTAAAGGGGTTGTAGGAATTTATAGGATTAATAGTTAAGAAATTGTTGGTGTTTGTTATAAGTGAATTTAGTAATAAATAAATGTTAAATGATAATTTAAAAGTTCGGTTACACACATGTGACTTTTAGAGATTTATTAATGAAGGGTTTTAGAAACTTGAAAAAAAATCATCAGTTAAATTTATGTCTGTTAAGGAAAAAATGAATGAAAGGAAGGATGGAGAGGAAGAAGCAGAGAGGAAAAGTAGATTATCTGGGTTTTGTTGTTGTTGTTGTTGCATATTGTTGCATGTTCATGTTGAGGTTTTTGAAACATTCTATTATGTCAGTGGAACTTGAAGCAAATGTTAGGACATCTGAAAAGACATTCATTCAAGAGGCCAAGAGTCAAGGAAATTCACTCCAGTTCTTTTATACCTTGCTTTATTTCCTTTGCCCTGTGAAGAATTAAAGGTAGCCTAGCAATACTTGTCAAGATTCATGTATTGTTGCTGTATGCACCAATCCCTGTTCTAAGTACTGTGAGTCATTAAAGAACCCCATTAATAAATGCAGATTCAAGCTTTCATTCTATGGATAGAGCCTCATTGCTTATTACTTCCAAAGAAAAAATGTCTTAGACAACGCTGATTATATGCAATTGGTTTCCAGGAAATGTATATTTTAAAAAAAAATCACTAATTGAATTTTAAATATTCAGAAGTGGTTTGCTGAATGAAAGTCATCCCAAAGATGTTACTTGTAATGATGCTAAATGTTCTGATGCGAAGTTAAGAGTGACTTTGCATCCTAATCTTTGATCTCTCACTTTTTCTATTTGTCCTTATTTTTCCATTTCTTTCTTTTTTAATTATTTTTATTTTTACCAGTTCTTATGATGAATAATCCTCTAATAAGGCCAAAGGTGAATCTTGTTCTGGTACAATAGTCATATCATCTACATCTTATAATCTCAGTGGCATCTTGGATCCGAACCAGCTGCCAGCCAGTATTTCAAAGCCTTCCTACCACCAATTTCAGTACATTTTCGTACCAGCTATTTCACTGTACTTTTTGTAATTGCCTATCATTCCCCCACAGTTACATACTGTCAGACTCACATATTGACTATTCATTACTCCAGCTATGTGAATTTTATATTGTTTTGCCAAGGTTTGGTATTAGGATTTGAAACTAAGACTCATGCATGCTGGGGAGGATACCTATCACTCGGCTATTCCCCTAACAATTACTTTCTTTCAGTCTACCACTCTATCATTCTAAGTTGCCTCTTATTGCCCATTATTGTTAGTATCCTACCTTTTTTTTTTTAGTTTTAATAAAGAGCTTCCAGAAGTAAATCTTTCTGAGCTGTTACTTTAATCAATGTCTTATTAGAAATAGTATTCTGGATTGAGTTTAATCCCTAAAAATTAATACATTGAATTGAGTGCCAAACTCTCAGGAGTTTAAAATGTGATCTTTTAGAAAGTAGAATTTTTAGAGTTGTAGCTAATTAGCTTGAGGTTATACTGGAGTAGGGTGAACCCTTGATTCTATATAGTTAATAGCCTTACAAAAAGGATATTTGGATAATGGTTCAATACATTGAGATTAAATATCTGTGTGAGGCATTTTATTAGTTAATTTCCTTGGTGGTGAGACAAAATACTTGAGCAGAGTAATAAAGGAAGGAATGACATATTTTGGATGTTATGTCAGTAGGAACTTTTGGAAGATGGTTACTTGTGTTTGCAGTCAGGAAGAAGAAAGTGATGAATTCTCTTTATTAAATTTGTTTCACTTTTTTATATAGTTGAGAACCACAGTCTACAGAATGATGTTACCCACAGTCAGGTGGGTTTTCTTATCTCATTTAACTTCGATGACTATTTCCAGATCATTTTAAGTTGAAAATATTAATCATCACCATGCTATTCTTTTGCAACTTGACACTCCATCACCACCTTTAAGTCATAACTTCTACCTTTTGTCCCCAGAAGCTCATTCTATGGTCATACTTCAAAAGTATCCAGAGTTCCACCACTGTTCAAAGTGTAAGAGAAAAGCCTCCACTGAGATTCAAATAATTTTTAACTGTGAGTTCCTATACAATCAAAAATATGTTACATGCTTCCTGACCACAGTGGCACAGAGTAAACATCCCCATTCCAAAAAGCATAAGAGGAACATAGCAAGACCAAACCAAAGACCAAAACTTAGTAGGGAAAACATCCAATCCTACAGCTCCATGCCCATCACCTGGAATTACCAGGACTCCAAAAGGCCTGAACAGTTTTCTCATGATCTGCTACCTGCAGCATATATAGCCTTTTTTTCTTGGGCCTTTTCAAGTTTTTGCATAAATCTTTTGTCATTTACAACATCCTGGTTGTTCTACTATAACCTAGTCTTTGCCTTCATAGCTTTACTTTAGTGACCTTTCATGGACTTCTAGCAAGGACTCCAAATATTTTACATGCTTCCTGGTCTCAACAAATCCTAAGAAGCATGGAACAAGATTCCATAGCCAACTCTGTATTGAAAATCTTATGCCTACAAAATCATTGCCTAGTGAATAATTCTGCAAGGTTCTGATACCAGCTTAGGATGGTGCCTGGTCACCTTGAACCAGAGTTTTATCAACTTTATTCCTTGGTGACTGAATCTACAAAAATACTTTTCTAGGTAATTTTCATTGATCAGGGTACTTATTCTGTGACATTTCAAACAAGTTTGAATTTCATAAGCTGGACCATTTCCTGGGTATGTTTTTTTTTTCTGTTGTCCCAGTGCAAATCAGCAGGCTTTTTTTTATTATTATTAATTGGGCTATCTTCCTTAACAATTACAACCTCTTTTTTTTAATTGGCTTTGTACATCTTTGTGCTATTTTATATGCAAAACTTAATATTTTAATATATTTCTGCCATACCTTTTGTGATTTTTCACTGTAGGCCTAGATATGAGATACAAATGGTAACTATATCATAGCTGAATGTTTGCACACTCTTTCACTTCCTTCACTGAATGTACTAGTCTGCTATGTTTAAATTCAGCATTATTCAAGTTCTTATTATATGGGAAGAATATATATGGAATTTTTGTTACAATATAAACAATCTATAACTCTGTTCTCAATAGATTCCTTATTTCACTCTCAAACTTCATAAGCTGTCTTCTGTTGTCAGCTTTTATCTCTACCTTCCTGTCTTCTAAATTTCTTTCAGATATCTCAATAATATCTGTTTATAGAAGTCCAAGGTTTTATTTTGACCCACAGTTACAAACTCTTCCTCATTCCTCCATTAAAGCAAGTGTAAAGGCCTACAAACAAAATGGTCAAATGAACCGCAGCAACAACCCCACTTCTGATTCAAATTCCTGGAATAATCTTTGCTGCTGAAACAAGGCACCTTACAAAAACAAAGACAACTTGAGAAATTAAGGATTTATTTTGACTCACAGTTCCAGGGTATAGTCTATTACGGCACAGAAGTCATGGGCACAGGAACTTGAGACAGCTGTTCATCTTGCATTCACATCCAGGAAGGAGAAAGAAATAATTGTACACACTTGACTTTCTTTTCACAGTCTTTTAGTGATAACATAATGCAACAGACATTCAGTTTAACTTCAAAAGTCCCCATAGTCTGTCACAGTCTCAAGATTTTTAAAAATCCAAAGTTCAAAGTCTTTCCTGAGATTCATGCAGTCTCTTAACTGTAATCCCCTATAAAATCAAAATAAAAAGCAGACCACATACTACCAACATATTACAGCAAAGGATATACATAACAATTCTAAAACACAGGGAAGGAAGGACAATGAGAACATGCTAGACCAAGGTAAGGTCAGATGGGCAAATTCCAAACTTTGTAGCTCATGTCTGTTGCCAAAATGCTTTTCTGATCTCCAACTCATTTCATCTTTGTTCACTGCAGCACACTTCTTTCTCTTGCGCTGGTTCCACTTCCTGTTAGCAGATTTGATCAATAAGTATCCCACAAACCTGGTATCTCTAACCTCTTGGGGTCTCCATGGCAATACAGGCTTCACCTTCATAGCTTCACACAATAGTCTCTTTATACCGTCATTCATGGACTCCCCTTTCCACATGCCTGGGCTCAGTGAGGTTTCTTAGTCACAGAGGGAGACTCTGTAACCCCTTTGTACTAGGCCTTGCTGGGCCTCCATGCAGGGACACCTCTGCCACACAAGTGGCCTCAGAGACTTTCCTTAGCTGTGGAGGGAGATTTCCTAGCCTCTTCTATCCTTGATCCTAAAGCCAGAACCACATGGTCAAAACTGCTAAGTCTGCTGCTTTCAGGGGATGACACATGGTGCCCTCGTTCAATTACATCCTCACCAGTTTTCTGCTTTCAATGGTCTCCTTCATTGCTAAGCATGGACTTTGCTCTGTAGACCAGGGTAGCCTTAAACTCACAGATGTGCACGCCTTTATCTCCTGAGTGCTAGGATAAAGTTGTGTACCACCACATCTGGACCTAAGCTCTCTTTATTTTCTTTTCAGAAGATGTAAATTTAGCTGGATAGGAAACCCTTAAAACATTTGTTTTGTGTGTTTCCTTTCTAAACTTCCTCTATTCCATCAAAATGCTCTTCATCAAACTGAACCACAGGACAAAGTCTATGCTAGGTTGTTTTGAGATTTCCTTTGGCAAAGCAATTGATCCAAATTTCTTCACTTTAGCCTCAAACTCTTCTGATAAGGGCAAAAAGTAGACACATCCTTTACCAACATTTCACAAGAATGGTCTCTGGGAATCACTAAAATTCTTCTCCTCTGAAACCTCATGATCCAGGCCCCATATTTCAAATCACTCTCAGCATCACTTTCTTTCCATTTTCAATGTTCCATCTTCCTACTAGTATGGACCATTAAGCTTCTCTTAAAACATTCCACTGCTTTCCTAATCCAAAGTCCCCAAATCCACATTCTACCAAACAAAAGCATGACCATGCCTAACACAGCAAAAGCCCAGTCCATTATCTGTCTTAGTTAGGGTTTCCATTGCTGTGAAGGGACATCATGACCAAGGAAACTCCTGTAAAGCAAAACATTTTCTTGGGACTGGCTTACAGTTTCAGAGATGTAGTTTATTATCACGATGGTTGGAAGCTTGGCAGCCTGCAGGTAGACATGTTGCTGGAGGAGTTATGAGTTCAACATCTTTATCCATAGACAGCAGAAGGCAACTGGCACACTCACTAAATTTGTAAAACAATGATTCAACTAGACAAGCTGCCCAGAAATCTCCAGGTATCCTCTTGCTTTTGCTTTCCCAGTGTTGAATTTATCACTACTGTGCTTGAGTTTTTATTCACATGCTAGAGATCCAAATTCAGGTGCTCACAACTGTTCATCAACACTATTGCCTGAGCCAGTTTTCTAATCCCCAGACAGGGGTACTCACCAGCCTCCTGAGCACACAGCTTCTACACATGTGTTCCAGCACCAAAAAGAAGACCAACGGAGCCATGGGAACAGGTATATTCTCAGCAGAACCATTATGGCAGCGATCCACAGCAAGTTCTGAGCTATAGGAGAACTACGGGACCACGTCGGTATATCTCCATCAGAGCAAGCAGTATGGGAGGCAAAAGCATATTTGGGCTTACCCAGAAAGGTGTTGGACATACAGGTCCCTGTACTGGATATACAATCACTCAGAAGAACATTGCAGCCACACAAGGCAGTGGGCTGCACTTCCTGTAGCATGCTGCACTTCCTGCAGTGGTACAGTGTCCCACAGGTCTGATCACTGCAGGGCCTTGGCAGGCAGCTCTGATCATCAGAGAGAGGTACCTCCTGGCTTCCTGAGCACCCAGTTTACACACAGTCATTCCAGCACCCAAAAGAGGACCAGCAGAGCCACAGGAATGGTAAAAATAAGAGTAGGCTGAAAAGTGGCTGGTCAAGTTAAAAGGCTGCAGAACTCCACAGAGTTCAAGCCCTGCAGATGGGTTGTGGTGTTCATATCAGATCCTCCAGTCATCTGGCCTGTTCTCAGCGGGATACCCAGTCTTCCTCATCTACAGTTTCAGCCCTGGAGCAGGAATATTTTGGCCTTTGTGCACTGCCTGAGTGACTTAGACTACAAGGGCTTAGTGCTTAGGGCTGAGAGGCACAGAGGTGCACTGGGAACTACCTAGGAGGAGTTGCCTGGGAGGACCATGACCACAGACCTGACCCTCAAAGCAGACACAAGAGCAGCAAGGGATCTGAAGCTCTAGCTTACAATTCGTGGTCCTTTGAGCCCTATTGACATCACTAGGAAGACATGCTTGAACTCAAGACCCTACAGGGTGGAATAATACATTCATCCAATCCCCAAACTGAGTTTCCAGTTGGAACACAGCTGAAAGGGGTGAACTTCAGGGGGCCTACTGATCTGGCCAAAAACACAAGACCCCCACCTAGCTTGTGTTGAGCTACAGACCACCAAGATTATGCAGCCTCTACACCAAAGCTCCCTCATTGGCACCAGGTGCATAAGACACTAGGATTAATCATCTAAGGACAACCAGATGGGTAAAGGTCAGCAAAAAACAAAACTGAAAAAATTCTGGGAAATATGATTCCAACAAAATTCAGGATGCTAATATAGCAATTCCTGACCATCCCACCATAGCTGAAACACATGAAAATAATGACAAATCTATAGTTAGGAAAATGATCGAGGCCTTACAAGAAGAAAATAAATCCCTGAAAGAATGCAATGGAGAATTCCATTAGAGACCTCCAAGCCCACTTAGACAAACATGAATGGGAGAGACCAGGCTATGAAAGATTTGAAAGATGGCAGACAAAGACAACCAAATTGGAGCAGGAAATGTATAAAACTGTTCAAGACTTGAAACTGGAAATGGGAGCAATAAAGAAAACACAAAAAGAAACAGTCCTGGAGGTGGAAAACTAAGAGAAGAGAACAGGAACTATAATATGCATATAAAAATTAGATTACAAGAGAGGGAAGAGAGAATCTCAGGTCTGGATGATTCAATTGAAGAAACCAAAAGAAAATGAGAAATCTAAAAATGTTTTCACCCACAAAATCCAAGAAATGGAGGATTCAATGAAAAGATGGAATCTAAGAATTATAGGCATGGATGAAAAAGAAGACTCTGGACTCCAAGGTCTAGGAAAGTTCTTCAAACCTAAAGAAAGAGATGCCAGTTAAATTCTAAGAGGCATACAGAACATCAAAGAGATTAGAACAGAAAAGAAATTCCTCTTGCCACATAATAATTGAACCTCCAAATCTACAGAACAAAGAAAGAATATTAAAAGTTGTAAGAGAAAAAGGTCAAGTAATGTATAATGGCAGATCCATCAGAATTACACCTGACTTCTCCTCAGAAACTTTAAAAGGCAGAAGGGCCTGGGAAGATGTCCTACAAGCTCTAAAACACCATAGGTGCTAGTCCAGACTACTATACCCAGAAAAACTTTTTATCAGCATCAATGGAGAAAACAAGATATTCCATGACAAAACCTAATTTAAACAAAACCTATTCACAAACCCAGCGATACAGAAGGTCTAGAAGGAAAGTTCCAACCCAGAGGAGATAACTATACCCAGGAAGCAGAAAACTCCAGTGCAGTTAAACCAAAAGAAACACACAAGCACCACCTACACCAAAATAGCAGGAAATAACAACCTTTGGTCACTAATATCCCTCAACATCAATGGACTCAACTCCCCAATAAAAAGGCACAGGCTTACAGAATGGATCCGTAAACAAGAGTCATCAATTTGCTGCATACAAGAAATGCATCTCACTAACAAAGATAGACTCTACTTCAGAGTAAAGGGGTGGGAAAAGATTTCCCAAGCAAACAGTCCAATGAAGCAAGATGGAGTAGCCATCCTAATATCAAATAGAATAGACTTACAACTGAAATTAATCAAAAAACATAGGAAAAGGCACCACATAGACATTAAAGGAAAAATTCATCATGATGACATCTCAATACTGAATATCTGTGCCCCAAATATAACGGCACCTACATTTGTAAAAGAAACTCTTCTAGAACTTAAAGCACACATCCATTCTCACACATTAGTAGTGGGAGACTTCAACACACCATTCACAACAATGGACAGGTCATCAAGACAGAAACAAAATAAAGAAATAATGAGACTAACAGAGGTCATGAACCAAATGGACCTAACAGATATCTACAGAACATTTCACCCAAACAAAAAAGAATACACGAATACACCTTCTTTTCAGCACCTAATGGAACCTTCTCCAAAATTGACCATATAGTCGGACACAAAGCAAACAGAACTGGAAGAGTTAGAAAAAAAGAAGCAAACACTCCCAAGAGGAGCAGACAGCAAGAAATCATCAAACTTTGAGCTGATATCAACAACTTAGAAAGAAAAAGAACAATACAAAGAATCAACAAAACCAAGAGTTGGTTCTTTTAGAAAAATTAAAACAATAGACTAACTCTTAGACAAACTAACTAAAAGGCAGAGAGAAAATACACAAATCAACAAAATCAGAAATGAAAAGGGAGAAATAACACAGACATCAAGGAAATCGAGAGAATTTTTAGGTCTTACTTTAAAAATCTGTACTCCACAAAATTTGAAAACTTAAGTGAAATGGACAATTTTATTTATAGATTCCACCTACCAAAGTTAAATAAAGTCCAGGTTAACAAATTAAACAGTCCTATAAACCCAAAGGAAATTAAAAGTCTCCCAATGAAAAAAGCCCAGGGCCAGATGGTTTCAGCACAGAACTCTACTAGACTTTCGAAGAAGTGCTAATACCAATATTCTTCAACTCATCCACAAAATAGAAATAGAATAAACATTGCCAAACTTATTCTGCTAGGACACAGTCACGATGCTTAAACCATACAAAGACCCAACAAAGAAAGAGAACTTCCATCAATTTCCCTTATGAACATAGATACTAAAATAATGGCACACTGAATCCAAGAGCACATCAAAATTATCACATACCATGATCTAGTAGGCTTTGTCCCAGGAATTCAGGGATGGTTCAACATACTAAAATCCATCAATGTAATTCAACATATAAACAAGCTGAAAGAAAAAAAAAACATACATGATCGTCTCGCTAGATGGTGAAATGCATTTGAAAAAATCCAACACCTCTTCATGCTAAAAGTCCTGGAAAAAGCTAGCATACAATGACCATACCTAGAAATAATAAAGGCAATATAGAGTAAGCCAGTAGCCAACATCAAATTAAATGGAGATAAACTTAAACATTTCCTCTAAAATCAGGGACAAGGCAAGGATGCACACTCTCTCCATATCTTTTCAACATAGTACTTGAAGTTCTAGCTAGAGCAATAAGACAACTAAAGGAGATCCAGGTGACAGAATTAGAAAGGGAGAGTCAAGTTATCCCTAATATCATATTTACAGATATGATAGTATATATAAGTGACCCCAAAAATTTCACCAGAGAACTCATATAACTGATAAACACATCAGCAAGGTGGCTGGATACAAAATTAATTTAAAAAATTGGAAGCCCTTCTTTATACAAAAGATAAATGAGCTGAAAAAGAAATTAGGGAAACAACACCCTTCACAACAGCCACAAACAATGTAAAATACCTGGAGGAAACTCTAATCAAGCAAATAAAAGACATGTATGACAAGAACTTTAAGTCTTTGAAAAAACTGAAGGGAACATCAGATGATGGAAAGACCTCCCATGCTCATGGATAGGTAGGATCAACCTAATAAAAATAGCCACCCTACCAAAAGCAATATACAGATTCAATGCAATTCATATCAAAATACCAAAACAATTCTTTACAGATCTTGAAAGAACAATTTTCAACTTCATATGGAATAACAAAACACCCAGAATAGCTAAATCAATTCTGTACAATAAAAAGACACCTGGAGGTATCACCATCCCAGATTTCAAGCTATGCTACAGAGCAATAGTAATAAAAACAGTATGGTACTGGTAAAGAAACAGACCAATTGAACAATGGAATCAAATTGAAGATCCAGAAAGGAACCCACACACCTATGATCCCTTAATTTTTGACAAAGAAGTCAAAACCGTACAATGGAAAAAGGACAGCATCTTCAACACATGATGCTGATCTAACTGGATGTTGACATGTACAAGAATGCAAATTGACCCATACTTATCACCTTGCACAAAACTTAAGTCCAAGTGGATCAAAGACCTTAACATAAAGCCTGACACATTAAATCTAATAGAAGAGAAAGTGAGGGAAAGCCTCAAACTCATGGGCAAAGATGACAACTTCCTGAACAGAACACCAATAGCTCAGGCTTTAAGACCAACAATCAATAAATGGGACCTCATGAAACTGATAAGTTCTATAAGGCAAAGGACACTGTCATTCAAACAAAACAACAATCTACAGATTGGGAAAAGATCTTTACCAACTCCACATCAGACAGAGAGCTAATATCCATAATTTAAAAAGAACTCAAGAAATTAAATACCAAGAAGCCAAATAATCCAATCAGAAAATAGGTAACAGAGCTAAATCGAGAATTCACAAAGGAGGAGTCTCTAATGACGGAGAGACACCTGAAGAAATGCTCAACATCCTTAATCATCAGAGAAATGCAACTCAAGAGGACTCTGAGATTCCATCTCACACCTGTCAGAATGGCTAAGATCAAAAGCTCAAATGACAGCACATGCTGGCAAGGTTGTGGAGAAAGGAAAATACTCCTCCATTGGTGGTGGGAGTACAAACCTGTACAACCCCTATGGAAATCAGTTTGGTGATATCTTAGAAAACCTGGAATAGCTCTACCTCAAGACCCAGCCATACCACTTCTGGGTATCCACCCAAACAGTTCATCACCAAACCACAAGGACATATCTCCATCTGTGTTCATAGCAGCCTTACTTGTAACATCTAGAAACTGGAAACAACCCAGATTTCCCTGAACTGACCAATGGATTTCAAAAAATTGTGGTACATTTATACAATAGAATACTACTCAGCTATCAGAAACAAGGAAACCATGCAATTTGCAGCCAAATGGATGGAACTAGAAAAGCTCATCCTGAGTGAGCTAACTCAGACTCAGAAAAGTACACATGACATCCATTCACTTATAATTGGATTTCAGACACATAGTACAGGATGACTATCCTACAACCACCACACCAAAAGGAACAGGAACATAGACTTTGTTATGTGTTAGTGGGATAATTTGTCCTAGTGATGCTGCCATGTAGGCCCCCAGTGCAAGAGCAAGCTCTTAGCCCTCATATGACTGCTGAACTGAGGGAGGCTGATATGTAGGGACACCTCACTCCAGAAGAGTATCATAGGTGGGAGAAGTGGAGGAAGGGTGAGAGAGTGGGACTGGGAAGGGTGAAAAGTGGGCATATGATGGAGATGTAACTTGAAGTAATAAATAAACATAAAAAATTAAAGTAGCCAAGCTTATTTAACTTTGTAAATAAAAAGCATAATGATCAATAACTTAAAGAGCAGATAGTAAAAGTGTGTATCCTTCATTATCGTTAGAAAAATACTGAATGGAGGGGGGGCCAAGATGGCGGTGACCTACACTGACGTATTTTGAACGTGGGAGAAAAGAGCCATAAAAAACACAGAGTTATTGGACACTGTGCAAAAACCTGAGGGGCTAGACCCTCCGGGAACATTCACAGCTCCCAAGGGACTGTTAAAAGTCCCAGGGTAAGGCTCTCCCCCCATCTCTCTCAGACACGGAAGCCACTAAATCTGGGATTCGGGAACTCCCATTTGGAGAGGCGCCTGGTAAAATCAACCCCAACTCACAGCAGGCAGAATCAGGGGCCACATGGCGATCGCCCAGTAGCCTACTGGGATTCCCACACCTCAGGAAGACCTTATAGCTACTTAGGAAACTTTGCGGGATAGTGGAAGTCTTAGCAAGGAAGAAACAGGGCGCTCAGTGGGTGGTCTGCAGCTGCTCGAGCCACAGAGAATCCAAGAGAGTGGGAAGCCGGTGGGCAGAGCAGTTGGGGAGGGAGGCTGGCAGAGGCAGGCAGGGCCGGGGATCCGTGCATCCACGGCAGAGCAGCTGGGGAGGGTGGCCCGCAAAAGCGGCGAGAGTGGCTGGGGATCCATGTACCTGCGGCTGAGCAGCTAGGGAGGGAGGCCCGCACAGCCGGCGGGAGGGGCCGGGCCCCCCGTGCACCCGCAGCTGATCAGACAGGGAGTGAACCCGGCACAGGTGGACGGGGCTGAGGGGCCAGGCCTGTGGCGAGAAGCCTAGTGAGAAACCAGAAGTCAGGGGACGATAGCTGTATTCTGGAAAATCCAGACACATTAGGTGTGGAACAGGGCCCTGTCAGCCTCCGTGATGACAAACAAAGCACACAGAATCTGTGCCTGGGCAAACAGGTACATACCATCAGAACCATTACAGGCTGATAACTCAGTGTGCAACATAGAGAAGTCTGAATTGGGAGCAGTGAAACAATCCCAGACCACTACTCACTACCTGGGAACAGGCTGCCCCAGCTCACAGTGCTTCAGGCTATTAAAACCGCAGTGACCCTGAGATCCCTCTGTAAGTAACTACAGATAGCCAAGCAATTCGACTCCTTCACCAAAGCATCCCCTGTGGATCCAAACACAGAAAACGACAAGAACAGACAGCTAAACACATTGATATGGTCAAAGGTCCAAGAAAAAACAGTAATCAAGGAAATATGACTCCATCAAAGCAGAATTATCCGAGCTCATCCAATTCAGATGACCTCACACCAACAGGAACACATGAAAACGATGACAATTCTGCATTATGGAAAGTGATAGAGTCCCTTCAAGAAGAACTTAAATCTATGAAGGAATTCAAAGAAGCCACAATTTTACAAGTCAAAGCAACGAACAACACCATTAAAGAACTCCAAGCCAAGGTGACAGAGCTTGAACAGGAAAAGGACAAAGCAATGAAAGATTTTCAGACAAAAACAAGCAAGCTGGAGAAGGAAATGCACAAAACGAACAATACCATACAAGACATGAAAATAGAAATAGAAACAATAAAGAAAACACAGTCAGAGTTAAAAGAGGAAGTGGAGAATCAAGGGAAGAGAACAGGAACTATGGATGTGAGTATCAACAATAGGATGCAAGAGATGGAAGACAGGATCTCAGGCATGGAAGATTCAGTGGAAGAAATCAGTATAACATCCAAAGAAAATGAGAAGGCTAAAAAATCTCTCACCCACAACATCCAAGAAATCAAGGACCCAATGAAAAGACGGAACATAAGAATTATAGGTATAGAGGAAAGAGAAGACTCCCGACTCCAAGGTCCAGGAAATATCTTCAACAAAATCATAGAAGAAAACTTCCCAAACCTGAAAAAAGAGATGCCAATAAAAATCCAAGAGGCTTACAGAACACCGAACAGATTAGATCAGAAAAGAAACTCCTCTCGCAACATAATAATTGAAACACCAAATGTACAGAACAAAAAAAGAATATTAAAAGCTGTAAGAGAAAAAAGTCAAGTCACATACAATGGCAGACCCATCAGAATTACACCTGACTTCTCCTCAGAAACTTTAAAAGCTAGAAGGGCCTGGACAGATATCCTACAAGTCCTGAGAGATCATAGGTGCCCAGCCAGACTACTATACCCAGCAAAACTCTCTATCAACATAGATGGAGAAAACAAGATATTCCATGACAAAATCAAATTTAAACAATATCAACCCACAAACCCAACCCTACAGAAAATCCTAGAAGGAAAATTCCAACCCAGAGAAGAAAACTTCACCCAACAATACAAAGGGAATAGAAAACCCCTCAGCAACTAAACCAAAAGAGGCACAGAACCATCACCTATACCAAACTAAATGGGAAATAACAACCCCAGGTCATTAATATCCATCAACATCAATGGACTCAACTCCCCAATAAAAAGACACAGGTTTACAGAGTGGATCCGCAAGCAAGACCTGTCCTTTTGCTGCATACAAGAAACACATTTAACTACCAAAGATAGACACTACCTCAGAGTAAAGGGCTGGGAAAAGGTTGTCCAAGCAAATGGACCCAGGAAGCAAGCTGGAGTAGACATCCTAATATCAAACAAAACAAACTTCAAACTGAAGTTAATGAAAAAAGACAAAGAAGGGCATTATATACTCATTAAAGGGAATATTCATCAAGAGGAAATCTCAATACTGAACATCTATGCTCCAAATACAAAGGCACCTACTTTCGTAAAAGAAACACTTCTAAAACATAAAGTGCACGTCGATCACAACACATTAGTAGTGGGAGACTTCAATACCCCACTCACAACAATGGACAGATCATCAAGACAGAAGCCAAACAGAGAAATATTGAGTCTAACAGAGATCATGAAACAAATGGACCTAACAGATATCTACAGAACGTTTCACCCAAACACAAAAGAATACACCTTTTTCTCAGCACCTAACGGAAACTTCTCCAAAATTGACCACATAGTTGGACACAAAGATATTCTCAATAGATACAAGAAAATTGAAATAACACCTTGTACCTTATCAGACCACCACGGGATAAAGCTGGTCTTCAACAGCAAAAGAATCAACAGAAAGTGCACACACACATGGAAATTGAACAGCTCTTTACTGGATGACCACTGGGTCAGGGAAGAAATAAAGAAGGAAATCAAAGACTTCTTAAAATCCAATGACAATGAAGACACAACATACCCAAACCTATGGGATACAATCAAAGCTGTGCTACGACGCAAGTTCATAGCACTAAGTGCTTTCAAAAAGAAAACTGTGACAGCTCATATTAGTGAATTAACAGCTAAGCTGGGTGAATTGGAAAAAAAAAGAAGCAAACACTCCCAAGAAGAGCAGAAGGCAGGAAATCATCAAACTTAGGGCTGAAATCAACAACTTAGAATCAAAAAGAACTATACAAAGAATCAATGAAACCAAGAGTTGGTTCTTTGAGAAAATCAACAAAATAGATAGACCCCTAGCCAAATTAACTAAGAGGCAAAGGGAAAGAACCCAAATCAACAAAATAAGAAATGAAAAAAAAACAAAAAAAAGAACAAAATCAGAAATGAAAAGGGAGAAATAACAACAGACATTGAGGAGATCCAGAAAATATTCGGGTTCTACTTTAAAAATCTATATTCCACCAGCGAAATGGACAATTTCCTCGATAAATTCCACCTACCAAAACTAAATCAAAATCAGATTAACAGCTTAAACAGCCCAATAACACCCAAGGAAATAGAAACAGTCATTAATAATCTCCCAGCCAAAAAAAGTCCAGGGCCAGATGGCTTTAGCATGGAATTCTACCGGACCTTCAAAGAGGAACTAACACCATTACTCTTCAAACTCTTCCACCACATAGAAACAGAAAGAACACTGCCAAACTCATTCTGTGAGGCCACTGTCATTCTGATTCCTAAACCACACAAAGACCCAACAAAGAAAGAGAACTTCAGACCAATCTCCCTCATGAATATAGATGCAAAAATACTTAATAAAATACTAGCATCAGAAGTATCATACATCATGATCAAGTAGGATTCATCCCAGGAATGCAGGGATGGTTCAATATATGAAAGTCTATCAATGTAATTCACCATGCAAACAAGATGAAAGAAAAAAACCACATGATAATCTCGCTAGATGCAAAAAAAGCATTTGACAAAATCCAACACCCCTTCATGCTAAAAGTTCTGGAGAGAAAGGGCATACAAGGACCATACCTACAAATAATAAAGGCAATATACAGCAAGCCAGTGGCCAACATCAAATTAAATGGAGAGAAACTTGAAGCATTTCCTCTAAACTCAAGGACAAGACAAGGATGTCCACTTTCACCATATCTCTTCAATATAGTACTTGAAGTCCTTGCTAGAGCAATAAGACAACTAAAGGAGATCAAAGGGATAAACATTGGAAATAAAGAAGTCAAATTATCCCTATTTGCAGATGATATGTTAGTATACATAAGCGACCCCCAAAACTCCACCAAGGAACTCTTACAGCTGACAAACAACTTCAGCAAGGTGGCTGGATACAAAATTAACTCAAAAAAATCAGAAGCCCTTCTTTATACAGCAAACAAATATACCGAGAAAGAAATAAGGGAAACAACCCCCTTCACAATAGCCACAAACAATATAAAATACCTGGGCGTAACTCTAACCAAGCAAGTAAATGACCTATACAAGAACTTCAAGACCCTGAAGAAAGAAATGGAAGAGGCCTTTTGAAGATGGAAAGATCTCCCATGCTCATGGATAGGTAAGATCAACATAATAAAAATGGCTATCCTACCAAAAGCAATATATAGATTCAATGCAATTCCTATCAAAATACCAACACAATTCTTTATAGACCTGGAAAAAGCTATACTCAACTTCATATGGAACAACAAAAAGCCCAGAATAGCTAAATCAATCCTGTACAATAAAAAAGCATCTGGAGGTTTCACCATCCCAGATTTCAAGCTGTTCTACAGAGCAATAGTATTAAAAACAGCATGGTACTGGTATATAAACAGACCAGTGGATCAATGGAATCGAATTGAAGACCCATACATGGACCCACACACCTATGGCCAACTAATCATTGACAAAGAAGCCAAAACCTCACAATGGAAGAAGGACAGCATCTTCAACAGATGGTGCTGGTCCAACTGGATGTCCACTTGCAAAAGAATGAAATTAGACCCATGCCTATCACCTTGTACAAAACTTAAATCCAAGTGGATCAAAGACCTTAACATAAGGCTGGCCACACTAAATATACTAGAAGAAAAAGTAGGAGAAACCCTCGAACTCATTGGCACAGGTGACAACTTCCTGAACAGAACACCAACAGCTCAGGACCTGAGATCAACAATCAATAAATGGGACCTCATGAAACTGAAAAGCTTCTGTAAGGCAAAAGACACTGTCATTTGAACAAAACAGCAACCAACAGACTGGGAGAAAATCTTCACCAACCCCACATCTGATAGAGGGCTATTATCTAAAATCTACAAAGAACTCAAGAAACTAAATGCCAAGAAACCAAATAATCCAATCAAAAAATGGGAGACGGAGCTAAATAGAGAATTCACAAAGGAGGAATCCCTAATGGCCGAGAGACAGCTGAAGAAATGCTCAACATCCTTAATCATCAGAGAAATGCAACTCAAGACAACCCTGAGATTCCATCTAACACCTGTCAGAATGGCTAAGATAAAGAGCTCAAATGACAGCACATGCTGGCGAGGGTGTGGAGAAAGGGGAACCCAACTCCATTGCTGGTGGGAGTGCAGGCTTGTGCAACCACTATGGAGGTCTGTCTGGAGATATCTTAGAAATCTTAGAATAACTTTGCCTCAGGACCCAGCCATACCACTTCTGGGTATACACCCCAAGGACCTCTCACGGAGACATAGGGAAGTCTCATCTTCTATGTTCATAGCAGCCTTATTTGTAATAGCTAGAAATTGGAAACAACCCAGATGTCCCTCAACTGAAGAATGGATTAAAAAACTGTGGTACATCTATACAATGGAATATTACTCAGCTATCAGAAACAATGAAATCATGCAATTTGCAACCAAATGGATGGATCTAGAGAAGCTCATCCTCAGTGAGCTAATCCAGACTCAGAAGGATGCACATGGCATCTATTAACTTATAGTAGGATTTTAGCCGTATCGTACAGGATATCTGTACTACAATCTACACACCAAAAGGAACATGAACATAAAATTTTTTTTTCTTTTTCTTTTTCCTTTCCTTTTTTTCTTTTTCTTTTTCCTTTTCCCTTTTCTTTTTCCTCTCTTTTTGTTGTTATTCTTTGTTTTTGTGGGTTTGTGTGTTTGTTGGTCTTTTTTTAGTATTCCCCCATTAGCAAGGAGACACCTTTCACTGGCAGTACTGCCTCGTAGGCCCCCGGTGAATGAAGAGGCCATTGGCCCTCATATGACTCCTGATCTGTGGTGAGAGACTGTTATGCAGGGACACTCCACCCCAGAGGAACAAGATGGAAGGGTCAGGGGGTAGAGCATGGGAGGGTGGGACTGGGAAGCAGGAAAAGAGGACAATATGATAAGGATGTAACCTGAAGCAACAAACAAATAAATTTATTAATTAAAAAAAAGCAGGTAACAATGCTAAAACACTGTAAATAAAAAAAGGATACAGCAGTTCAACCAGGTTTTATAAACCTCCAAGTGTCGAAAAAACGTAGAGCTAAGGTAAAATACATGATAATTGTGGTGTTAACCCATGCCTTTAACTTCAGCAGAGATGGGAGGAGCACCATAGAGTTAATGGTCTTATAAATTCTAGAGTCACACGGAACAGGGTGGTGAGGGTGCACACCCTTAATCCCATCATTCAAGAAGAGTACACCCTTAATCCCAACACACTAGAGACAGAAACAGGCAGATCTCAGAGCTCAAGGTCAGCCTGATACAAAATAAACTCTAAATAGAGAAAAACTTCGATCCAGGAGTGGTGGAACACATCTTTAATCCCTTCAGAAGGGAACCACAGGTCTCTGATCCCAATAATTAGAATGCAGAGACACACACATAGGATTTGGAAGGACCTAAGTTTAAAAGCTACTTACAAAAGGCCTACTCAATACAAACAAATTGTCCTTTGAGATCTCAAAATATATACACTAAAGCTGGTTTAGCTCCAAAATAACAAAATAATTTTTTTCTTTAACCTAGATTGAAAGATAACACTTTATATATTGTCAAAAAACCAAATTTGCTTCAGGAGAAATATTACCTAGCCCCCCCCCAAAAAAAAAGAGGGTAATTGTCCCAGAGTTAGGATTACAGCAGGGCTCTGTTCTTATTGTTCCAGCAGAATCAAAGCATCCATTCAAGGAACCCAGGGACAACTGGACAACGGAAACCTCAGCAGAAAACAGAATCAGAGACCAAAGAAGACAAGTGACCTAGTTGATTCAGCCTCTCAGACTCCCTCTATAGCTGTCTCCATCAAAAGCCTACAACCACAACAATTCAATATCGCTAAGACTGTTCAGCTCTACACAATGCCCCAGCCAGAACCTCAGTAAAGCCTGCAAGATCAGCTTCTGCCTACAAACGCCTTAGGACATCTAAACAGGTGAGAACAGAAGGACTGAACATAAAAGGATTGTACTAACATTTTTAATCATTTTTCCATTTTGGTTCGGGCCCCAAACAGGTTTACTACGACCCAAATGAGCAGGAAGTCATTTTAAGGGAGCGATGTCCCATACCCAGAGGGTGGGGAGGGTGTTTCTCCGCCCCCCCTTTTTGGTTATTTGAAGGATAACTGAATACTCTGTTATTTAGGGGAAGAGATTACAATTTGTTAAATGTCCCTGTTTAATGGGTTTTGGAGGTTAGACCCAGGGACTTCTTACTTTTCCTTTTCTGTATCCTTCTTTCTCTCCTATGTAGGAGTGCATGGACTTGAGAAAAATGAGACATAGACATAGCACAGGAAGGACCAAGAAAAAGGGACAGATTATTGAATATGCCCTTATACCTTTGTATATTGATACAAAATTAGTAGTATATTTGGCTAAAGTGGTATTGACCATTGTTTATTGTGCAAAAATAAGATCATATTGGACTACATCGGTATTGATCTTTGTATATTGAGACAAAATTAAGATTATAATTGGCCACATTTTTATTGACCCTTGTATATGGACATAATATTAAGATTGTATTGGGTTACATAGGCATTGATCTTTGTATATTGATACAAAATTAAGAGTATATTTAGCCACAATTGAATAGATCTTTGTATATTGATACAAAATTAAAGGTAACGCTTCCTAATGGTATCATACCTAGAGATACTTAAAAATAAAATGTGAAGCTCTGGCCTCTTGATACCAACCATCTAAAACTGTTTAGGATAGTTAAGAAAAACAAACTCCTAGTCATGCAAACATGTCACTTTGTTAGCTACTATGACAGTCTATCACAGATATTCTCTAAACTACTCAGTAATCAAGTTGTTAAGAGACAAGCAACATTTGCTTATCTAAATACAAGGGATGGATAGGGCATCTTCAAAAACCCCAAGAGATCTGCAGAATATGGCATTCAAAGACATTATCTTAAATTAAGATTTTTTTGATATCAAGACATATCAGCTCCTGACAGCACCCCCTATTCTACTCCAAGTAGAAGATAAGCATCGAAGAATCTCCAGTGTGAGATGGTTGAATTAGTGGCAAGCCTATCTCTTGGCATGAAAAAACTCCTTGCTTCAACTGCAGACAGACTGCAGTCCAAAACGGACAAAACTTGGTAGCAGGGAAGTCGACAGCCTAGCTCTGCCAAGACAGGTTAGGTAAGTCCTTCATAATTCCTGCTCTACAATCAATGTCTGTCAGAGAAACAGAACCAAAAGGCTGAAGACTGATGCTGGAATGTGTGGAGAGAAAAGGGGAACTGTCCAGGCAGTTACTGGTTTGTCATTTCTTAGTATTGAAAGCTGCAGGCCCTGCACTTCCTATATAATCAGACATATTTATCCCTCTCAGGTCTCTGAGGTGGTTGAAGAATAGACAGCTAGAGTCTCATAGTTAAATTTTGAGTTGTTTAGGAATCAAGAGGGCATTCTAGATCTAAGAAGATGGTTATAATAGTGATGCAAGTTAGTATGAAAGCTAAGTCTGTTATAGAACTTTAAATTTATGGAGATGGTTAGATGGTAGAATGTTAAAGTCAGGGGCCAAATATGTATGAACTGGACATTGGGAAGGTATACTGGGCCATTTAACTCTCATAAATGTGGCATATTTATTTCTGTTGTTTTGTATAGTATTTACTGTTATTAGAGAAGGAACAATTTGTTGGACTGAAAGGGGAAGCTGTTGGGGGGAAGAGGGTGGAAGGGTGGGACAGGAAGGGGGAATTGGGAAGGGTTTGTGACTGAGATGTAACTTGAAGAAAAAAAATTAAGTATTTAATAAAAAATAAAATAAAATAAAATAAAGAAAAATACTGAATGAAGTAGTGTAATGGTCAGTGGTAATAGTCAAATCTGGAATGTCGGGTTTTATTTTTATGTAAATTGTGACTGAGTTGTTCCATGGGGCTGTTTTCTGATATTGCAGCTGATTGTGTAATGAGCTAAGAAATAGACCTTTCCTAGTCACACCTTCAGATGAGACCTCAATAGATAGACAGTTCTGCAGAAAGTTTGAGCCATATATTCAGATAAAGTACACACATTAAAAATGCAAAATTTAAGACATATGTATGTATGCACTATGTGTGTGTTTAAATCACTATTTGTTGGAATGATTTGTTATATCACATAGTATATACACAGATTAATAAACTCGTGGATATTAAAAGTTGAACTTGGAGTGTAGGGACACCATTCAGAAACTCTCCAATCATACTGCCTTAGTTTTCTTCTCTTATAAATTCAAAACTCTGAATCCCATACAAAATAGTCATGCCATTCAATTTTAATGTAAAGTTATCCTGACCCTACTTCCAGGATGAATATCCTTCACTAACATTTTTAGTCACCATCTTCCAAAATGAGAAGTTAGAAACGTTAAATGTTAAAACACCACTGGGTGTTGGTGGCACACACCTTTAATCCCAGCACTGGGGAGGCAGAGGCAGGTAGGTCTCTGTGACTTTGAGGCCTACTTGGTCTCCAGAGCAAGTTCCAGTAGAGCCAAGGGGACACAGAAAAACTCTATCTTGAAAACAAAACAAAACAAAACAAACAATAACAAAAAGAAATATGAAATCTAGGACTGAAACAGAAAACATGTAGAAGTAAAATAGGGACTCATGTGAGCCACATGTGGTGCTGAGTCTTCAAGTACCCAAAGCTTTTGCCATGCAGACTACTGCAGTCCTCATTTTACAGATGAAAACACTGAGGCACAAGGAAACCCTGCAATTGGCTAAGCATCTCCAATTAGTAAGTCATAGAGCTTGGAATAACGGTCCAGCTGAGTAGATCATCATACTGAATCACCCTTTCAGAAATCTTTTTTTTTTTTTTTTGAGCTATTATCTATCATTCTTTTACATTGTTACAATGCAGCAGTTAAGAATTCATTTCACAGTAAGGCTATTTCTTAGAAGGAAGAGGGGTGTGATATAAGGTCTCCTGGCATCAATTTGTGTTCCTATTTCTACATTCCCTCAGAAAAGGGGAGAACAAGAAACAGACAGAGAAAGCATTTATCTCGGTAACTGAGGGAACACATATGGGGAAGATGAGAGACAGAAGTGAGAGTTTTGTTGCTATCACTTTGTTTTAATTTAATCCGCAAAGCAAAGGTTATAATTTACGGTAGAAGATAAAAAGAAAAGTGATATTACTCTTTAATTTTTTCTGCAATTAGTAAAAATACATAGGGATATTTTACAGTTTCCACTTCTACTTACCTACTTACTAAAAATAGATAGCAATTAAATTCTTTCTTATGGGATGGTGGTGTTCTTCATTTCATATGAGTGATCCCCTATTCCATCTGTTTGTTGAATCCCTGAGATTTTTTTCTACTATTGTTTAAAGAGAGAATCATGCACATTAGATGTGGGAGGAGAGAAACAGCTCGTATGTTTTGCTAATTAGTACAGACAAATACATGGTTACAAAAATGAAAAAATATAAAACAACTGAAATAACAGTATTTCTCACTCTCCCAAAGCACACACAACTTCAAAGGCTCACAGTTAGTATGAAAAAGGACTTGTTGACAGCTGGAAGCATTCGTGACTGTCATTCCTATATTCTTTCCATTGCTTAGATAGCAGTTTCTTTCTCTCTTTTTTTTTTTAACACTTAAATGTCAACAAGTTTGAGTCCGTGTAAATAGGTTATCTGTACATCAGTCAGTGTCAGCAAAATAGAAAGTTTTTCGTGTTTCTTTGTCAAAAGCTCATTTATTCATTACTCATTGCTAATAGCTCGTAACCATTATTTCATAAATGTTAGAAGACTTAGAAACATGTATCAAAATTACTTTTTCCCTAGTGATAAATGATTCACTTGTAGTTTGAGGACTCCTGTGTAACATAGCCCTAGACTCCATAATGTAAATTGGTCTCATAAATGAGACATGATTATGTTCCTTTCATAATGTCAGCAATAGAATCTTACTGGAAAACATAAAGCAACTGGTGTGATTCACCTTGAACACTGGTGTTCACCAAGCATACTATAAGGAAATGTCTCTGAATGGAAGACTGTTGTCTGTCTAGTTACTAGTGCTGCTAGTAAAAAACAGCTAGATCACGATGTATTTGCATATGTGTGGAAGAGTGGTTGTGAATGTGGTAACCTTCATTAGGCATCCAAGGAAAACCTGAATCAAAATTGGAGTGATATCCCCAGTATGAGTAAAGGAATTGTAAGCAGAATCACAGACTGGAGTAAATGTAACCACTGGTTGACCCTCTAAAGATATTTTCCATACCACCAAACTAGACATGCATAGGAAAAAAAAAAACAGAATTGTACACAGATATGGGAAGTAGCTGGAAAAGAAGAAAAGAAGCAATGTAATTTTGATGTAAGTCAAAACTGTTTCATTTTTACAGAAGATGAAGTGGAGAGCATGCTCATACCTTCCTTCCATGGTAGCTTGTGTCACTTTTCATCCACTCATGCTTGCTTTCTGTTCCTGCTGAATTCATCTATGCCCAATTGGTTTGACAATGGGCACAGCACAATAAGTTATTGTCTTAAATGCTTTTTAATGTTTTCAGCTCATTTATAAAAAAAACTCATCCAGATATAACTAAAAGAAGCATATTTCTTCAGTACTGTGTATCAAACCTAGGGTCTTTGACACGCTAGGCACGTACTTTAACACTAAGTTGGTTGACCTAGAAGCATCTAATCAGATTGCACAGCTCTTCAACATGGAATATTTATTTGCAGCTAATTTTTCTTTGAGACAAACTGATGCTTCTGATCTTCTCCCCAGAATTTTTGAATAATAGAGAGCACCTTGGATGAGAACACATGGGGGATCAACTATACCTTGCTCATATTTTATGACATTAAAGTTATTCTATTCATAACATGTGATTTGCTATTGAATACTGATCTCTGTAGCAGGCTGTGTTTGGTATTATTATTCCTTTGTACTTTCATAAAAATAATTCCATTTTTCACTTGTGTTAATCAGTGATATCAGATGGAAAATCATGGATTTTAACTTCTGTTGAAACTATGTGGGTTCATGCAATAATTTCAGATAAAAACTTATATAAAGAAACATTTTTTTAAAAAGATTTATTTATTATGTATACAGTGTTCTGTCTGCAGGTATGCCTGCAGGCCAGAAGAGGGCACCAGATTTCATTATGGATGGTTGTGAGCCACCATGTGGTTGCTGGGAATTGAACTTATGACCTCTGGAAGTGCAGCCAGTGCTCTTAACCGCTGAGCCATCTCTCCAGCCCCATTAATCCTTTTCCTCTTTCTCATCATTTGTCCTGTTTCCTGTCTACAAAATAGATGTGAGGGCTACATACAATTCAGCCACCATACTGGGTTTCATGCACTGTTTTGAAGATGTAGGTATGGGTGATGAAGATGTGAAAATTGAAGGAACTCAAGAATTGCAATTATAGTTCTGGGCTTTTAAAATTGTTATTATTGTTGGTGTTTGAGATAGAGTCTCTTAATGTGTTTCTGACTATCTTGGAACTCACTCTGTAGACCAGGACAACCTTTAACTCACATTCTCCTGCCTTTACCTCCCTAGTGTTGGGCTTATTAAAGGCAAGCAAGACAACACCTGGCATCTGGGCTTCTTTTTAACCCAGGTCAGTAACCAAATAAAATGTCCAACTGAAGACTGTTTTAGTGTTGTTTAATATCTCTTTCATCTCTGGTTACAATTATCAACCTCAAATTGAGTGAGGTAAAGGAACGTGTCCTGATTGTTTGGAGCCAAGAATGATAACTTGATTTGTATTACCAAATTAATGATTTAGGTTTGAATATGTGGCAGACTTTTTGCTAAGAGAATATCTAATTGGTAATTTGTAGAAATTATTATTCTTAAAAAATTAGTCTCTTTAGATTTTGCTATTTCTAACAGAGTCAAAGAACTGTAATTACCATACTAGAAACACAAAGGGTTTTAGTTAAAAGTGTAGGTCAGTGTTACTGGATCAAAATTTGTTCACCACTCAAATGCCAAGACTGTTGCAGACAGTTGGTAGAAGAAATTCAGATGTATTCAGGGGAACATGGAGGATTTATTGTCCAGTTCAGTTTCACAAAGGACCTTACATAAAGGAGGGAGAGGGTGCATAAGATACAGAGAGCTAGAAGACTGCATAGTAGGTAGGGTACATTATATGCCTTAGCCAGAAAAGCATAATCATTCTTGACCTCCTGGAGCTATATTCAGTCACTATAATTTAAGGCAAATATATTGTTTCTGCAAGCTAAATGTTGAAGCAATTTGCATGATTGTGTTAGTTGGTGCACAGGTGCACACTCTGATTCTATGAGAAGGTCGCCAGATGTTCTGTAAACCTAAAACAAGGTTTAGAATGCCAGGCGAGAGAGAAGCTTCTCAACAAAGGGGAATTCTTAAAGGAATGGCCACTATTACATTGGTATACTGAAGATGCAGAGAGCTATGACAGGCATTCCATGTTCCTATTATTGAGCTGATCTTGCACTAACTCAGGACATTACCTACCTTTGGGTATTTGTCATATAAAATGATAAATGTCTTTATTATCTATATCACTTTCTGTTGAGCTTTCTGTTACTTTAAGCTAAAACAAATCCTAAATAATGCAGAGATATATTAACGCATGTGTGATTTTACCATAGTGCTGGAGTCAGGAGAATTCATAGGGGAGACAGACAGAGGTGAGAATGATAATGATGGACCCAGGTAAAGACAAGGTGACTTAGAAACTAAGGAAGGCATTAGATGTTGAAAATAGATACGGGGGAAATTTGAAGGACTGTTGATTGTGACGATACCCAGCTTTTCAGTTTGGCTTGGGGTTTACCATATTAATATGTTTTGATTGTATAGTAAATTAATAGATGTTAATGTCCCTAAACGTCTGTTCTCCAACAAGCTGATACCTCACTATTTTCTTGCTGCTGAAATATAGGAAGCCATATCTATTGACAATCACATGGGAACACTGATAAATAGTTAATGGTTTGTTATCATTAAAAACTAGGAATTTTCTGGGCATGGTGGTGTACATCTTTAATCTCAACACTTCAGAGGCAAAGGTATGGAGAGTTCTATGAATTTGAAGTCATCCTGGTCTATATAACAAGTTCCCGGCCAACCAAGGCTGCATAGAGATACACTATCTCAAAACAAAAACCATAAAATTTTTAAAGAACTTTTTAAATTTTTAAAATTTAAAGAGTTCACTGACTTTCTTTAATATGATCCAGATAATAGAGGCATGCAACCCAAAATTTATTCAATTTGTAGACCTTAAATCTTGATTTTTACAAAATTTAAATTTTGTAAAATTAACATTCTCTTTAACATTTCTTAAAGAGAAAGAAACAAATGAAAACATTGTTTTCATTCCAAATGATGTATTTTGTGTCTTAGAATTGTACTACAGATAGCAGTTTATAAAATCGTAATGTATATGCAGTTTACATACATATAAGGGAAACATTTGTAAACAAATACATTATCTGTGGCTTGAATTTTAAAATAAATCTAATATTAACAATTTTCTGTATGTATGTCATTGCACATACAAAATGCTGAGAATTTATCTTTAAAATAAAACCAGTTTTGGGCTTCTATGACATACAGAATATCAAACTAAAAATTCAAGCAATTAAAATGAATACAAAGATGGGAATGGTACTTTTGGGGATTCCATAAATTGATTTATTATCTGAAAAGCTAATTTGTTCTTTCATTTGATTGTTCTCTTTTGTATACCATCAGTTGCACCAGTCCTGCTTCCTATGAATGTTCTCTTGGACCATTGTCTGTCTTCCCTTTTTTTCGGCCTCCCTATTTTCTTTATATTTGTGTTGCCACCAATATCAGATTTTGCAGCAATCAAATTAATTCAAGCTAAAGTGTTCTTTCTGTGCATATCTGATGACTGCTCCCAAGAATCACTAATATAAACAACATATCTAACCCTTCATCGTTTGTTACTATGGACTGTGCTCCATGTTCAAATTTGCCAGGTCTGCCTTTCAAATGCTGATGGGAAATATGTCTTAATGCATGTTGTGTGTAGTAGAGTCACACTCCAATTTCAACACAGGCTTTACATTTTAGTTCCTTCTCATAATCTAAATAAACATAACATTATGTAGACCAGATTTATTTCAAGGATGTTCTCTCCAAAGGATTTGAAAATTAAAATGCCTTTATAGCAGAGGGAGTGTTTATCCATTTAAGATGATTAGCAATATAAGGACTAACTATCTTCCTTTTCCATGCAGTCCAGGTTTTGAATAAAGGAGAGGATCATTTTGAGCTATATTTAACAAGTAGCTTGTTTCAGCTTCAATATTAGCTTGATTTACCATCTGCAGAATTACCAATAACATGATGCATTTATTACCCGTAAAAGCTATTAGCAGGTCATTTTGTTCAGTTCATCATATGTGTCTTGAGACACAATCTGGCGTCTAACAGATTTTCATACATTGATGTCGCAGAGAATCAGACTGTTCATTAATTGATTGTTTCTTGCTAGACTCCTTTTGATTAAAACAGGTTATGCTATTTGCTTTTAGTTCCACATTTCTCCACTTCAAAGTCTAGCCACAAAGAGGAGAAATTATTCTCATTTCTCTGGATACTTTTAATTCAAAGTGAATGTATATGTTTAAAAGCCTGCCACAATCAAGGGAGTTAAAATATGGCTCCAGCTTTCTAATCTATGGCTCCCTCAACAAGAACACAATCCTTACCATGCTTTAAAATGTGAGATTTATTTTTTCCTGCCAAGTCATCGAATTTTGAACCTCAGAACCTCAAGTGAGTTCAGATCACAAGGACCAAAGAAAGCAGGAAGGGCTTCCTCAAAGCACTTTCCTTCACATTGACACAGAACCTGAGGAGCAAAGCTAAACTGTGCTGATAGTGTTGCATCCTGCTCCAGAGGGAGAATAAAAATCAGTCTTTTGCTAAACTGGCTTTAGGAAGCCCTACTTATGTTATTCATTAAAGCAAACAGATTGGGAAAATCCCGAAGCAGCTCCTTTCTCTGAAGAAATAAAGAAGAGAAATACAGAAAGACAGAGATGACAGAAAGATAGACAGACAGACAGACACACACACACACACACAGACACACAGACAAACAGAGAGACAGAGAGGGACAGAGAAAGACAGAGAGACAAACACCACACACACACACACACACACACACACACACACACACACACGCACAGAGATAGAGAGAGAGACAGAGAGACAGAGAGAGACAGAGACTGAGAAAGATGGAAGAAAATTCCAAAATATATATACTGTAAGAGAGGTCAGCGGTCCTATCTCAGGACTTCTGCCCACATTCCCCACACAGTTAACACCATAAAACCAAAAGAGAGAGTAAAGGGAGAGTAATGAGCTCAGTCCTCATGGATAGGAACAAGCAGCAGCTTGCAGGCTCAAAACAAGAGCCCAATTCAGCACTCAAAAGGGTTTTGTTTGCCCAATGACAGAAACAAACATAAAACTTTCTATCATGTGACATTAGGAGTGCAGTCGCCCATCCCTCAGGCTTCTGTGTGCTGCATACAAAGGCCATCAATAGCTTCTTTGTGCCCTGTCTTCTATCTTCATGGGTGACTTGACCCATCATTCCCAGTCCTCAACTGTTCCTTCCAGGTAAAATTCCAAAGCTCTCTTTCACAAGCTACCAAGTCCTGGCATACTTGTTTACAATATAATATTCTGATCCAAATAGTATTCTTATTCTATCAAAATTTTTAACAAGAAACAATCATTTCAAATCTTATATTCAAAATGTCTGTTCCTTTTTTGGTGTTTTCACATTTAGTGAAACAATTGATTCACTAAATTTTGGGAGTCCAGAAACACTGAAATAAATTAATTATATTTCCCTTTCAATATTTATTAACTACTTGAAATTCATGTTAGATATAGACAAAGTTTAGCTGCATAGTGATTCTATGAGACTTTTATGGGTTAAATTTGAAAGCCCTGTGATACACTGAAGAAAATTCATGTAAGCTGCATCTTTAGAAATTGTTTTTACTCTAAAATTTATTTAAAGTCATGTTAGCCATTTAAAACAATATAACTAAATGTAATATGCAGTCTCTTGGTGAATAGTTCACATAAATTGAAAAGCTTAAATGGCTTAAAGTAGCTTTGAAACATTGTATAGACACAGGAGACAATCATCATGCTTAAACGATAGGAATTTAATGGTCTTTTCATACATTAGCTGAGCTCTCCAATGGTGAGGGTTGACTTTTTCTTACTATAGAAATGGATAAAAATAAACATTATGATTTAACAACTATGATGACTTATTTAGAGTCTCTTTACCTTTTGTAATAGTCATGAAATTCAATGAGGTGAACTTTCATAGCTCAGAGTTCATTAACCTTCAAATATACAATAAATAATGTACACTGGGGATAATTTACTAAAATATGATCTTGTCTCTTCTCATGATATGCCCCCATATACATGGCTACAACATTTAAAAAAGTACCAAGGATCACACTGGTCTATTGCTGGAATACTTGTAGAAATTAACACTAAGAGTATTTATTAATCAACTCCTGAAGATTCGGAATAAATCTTCTCCATGAAAATGTAGCTATGTAAAGTCAATATAAACTGCTAAAATGAACAATTATTTCATTTAAGATATAAGATAAGTCACATTTTTACCAAAACTATTGCTACTAGAGGTAAGTTCGATACTTTCACTTCTTACCAGAGTTCTATGTAAGAGTTTGCATTAAATACACATAAGCAACTAACCGAATAGATATAAATGGTAACCTTCCCTAGATGAAAGCATGAACTTTTACCAGCATCTCTGTGGGAAAAAAAGATGAAAAAAATCAAGGCAATGTTCTTTGAGGCATTCTTCAATGTTATCTCATCTAATCCAGGCAGCAAAGATACAAAATCCATAGAATGCATTCAGCAGTCCTGGACCAGCTATTCACGTGGATTAAAAAAAGGATGAACTAAATAGCTTAAAATTGTAGTTGTATTGTAAATCATTCTATTTTATATGTGAAGTGACAGACTTAAATATATACACACATGCAAACACACACACACGATCACACATTGCACAAATTTTAAAGTAGGTCCGTGACTAGATGACACTAAGTACATTATATCACCTGTAATTCTCAGAAACAAGCTAGAACCAACATAATACCTATGCATACATGTACCTACTGTCTACACATCTATGCATATGTAGAGGGTATAGAGTTGAATACATGAAATGCATTTGCATTTGTATACACAAAGAGAAACTACCTCAGGTAATGATGGAGATTGAGAATTCTCCAGATTTTCAGTTGTCAAGAGGCAATCCTAACTGAGAAGTCCCAGCATAGCTCAGTGTATCAAAGTCCTGAGACTAAGGGGTAGAGGGTGATAATATAGTTTCATTTAAAGCCAACTTTGCTTTATTCTCAGAGTGGGACAAGTCCACATGATTTTATGAATTCTGATAATTGGGTAAATGGCAGCTGAAACAGACTGCTTTAGTACTTCTGTTCTATAGAAATAATTTTAGGGGAAACTTAGTAGTAACCGAATTCTTTCTCTTAACCACCTACTACGAGATTTTCCTTTGGCTCAATATTCTACCCTATGGGAAAAAGATCTATTGGCAACATGTACTTTCTCAGGCTGTCATCATAGAAACATTCAGAGGTAAATCATCCTAATTGGTACCTCTGTGGTCCCTGAAGAGCATGATGAGATAAGTACTGAGCAGAAGATTAAGAAACATGGTGCCTGGTTGTTTCAAAAAATTTGTGAATAAATCTAAAGGCTCGTTTAATTATAATCAAATTATTTTGTAAGTGTTTGAGTCTGTGCCATATGCTGTGATACTATGTTATATACTACTGCTACAATACTTGATTTCACATCTTATTCTTCTTTTAACCCTATGGGACACTTATTTTTCTCCATCTTGTACAAACAATGACTTATGGCCAAGAGAAGGTGTGAGAGTGAGATTCTAATAAGATGTCTTACCTCAACCCTTCAGCCCCACCCTAGCAGCATAACAGTTACAGACACATCGCTGAAGTCGCTGATGTCCTTCTCAGTCTCCTCCAATTACCGCTCTTCCACTCTGAATTTCAATTTTTCTTCTTGTTGTATTGATTATTTGTTGATTTGAATTCTGATTCCAGATAAACAAATAACACTTGATTAAGATTTGTTTTCCTTTCTGTCTCCCTTCACAGGCATACTGTTCTTCCTTCCATTGTTTGAGATTGTTATATTATAGAAAGTGACCATAGAACAGAATTACCTAATAGTGAATAACTGCCCTTGGGGGAGATGTAAAGTTAGATTCCTGTCAGTCCCTGATCATAACATTTCCATCAATGATAAATAGTCTTCTTCTGTGTATTTTTTATTATTTAATACCAATTCACTAATGTTAAAACCAATGAAAAATGGGGTACAGAGCTAAAAAGAGAATTAACAAAAGAGGAATCTCTAATGGCCAAGAGACACTTGAAAAAATCCTTAGTCATTAGAGAAATGCAACTTAAGATGACTCTGAGAGTTCATCTCACACTCATATGAATGGCTAAGATCAAAAACTCAAATCACAGCACATGCTGGTATGGCTGTGGAAAAAGAGAAACATTCCTCCATTGCTGGTGGTAGTGCAAACTGGTACAACCACTATGGAAATCAATCTGGAGAGATCTTAGAAAATTGGGACTAGTTCTACCTCAAGACCCAGCCATACTGCTTCTAGGCATATATACAAAAGATTCTTCATCAAACCCCATGGACATTGACTCAGCTATGCTCATATCATCTTTCTTTGTAATAGATAGAAACTAGAAACAACCCAGATGCCATTCAATCAAAGAATGGATAAAAAACTGGTACACCTATACAATGGAATACTACTCAGCTGTCCAAAAGAAGGAAATCATGTAATTTGCAACCAAAAGGATAGAACTAGAAAAGCTCATCAGAAAAGCTCATCCCGAGCGAGACTACTCATAGCCAGAAAAATATTCATGGCACACACACACACACACACACACACACACACACACAGACACACACACATTTATATATATTACAAGATAACTATCTTACAACCCACAGACTCAAAGGTACAGGAACCAAGCATACCTATCTTACGAGAAATTTCACCCACCAGAAGATCAAAACAGATGCTGAGACACACAGTCAAACACTAGGTGGAGCTCTGGGAGTCTTTTTTTTTTTTATTGTAAAGATTTAAAAATCATTTATTTATTTTATTATTTTTTTGGTTTCTCAAGACAAGATTTCACTGTGTACCCCTGGCTGTCCTGGTACTCTCTCTGTAGACCAAGCAGGCCTCGAACTCACAGAGATCCACCTGCCTCTGCCTCCTGAGTGCTGGAATAAAAGGTGTGTGCTACCACCACCTGGCTTGAATTTTTTTTTTTTTTTTTTTTTACTTTTCCAGGTTTTTATTCTTTCCTTTTTTTTTTCAACTTACATTCTGATCTCAGCCCCCTCCCTCCTCCTCTTTCCAAGTTATTTTTTTTTTTTTTTTTTTTAGTTTAAGGTATTTATTTTTCCCCCCAACAGCTCTCCCTTTCAGTCCAAATAATGGTTCTTTTTCTTATAACTGTAAATTCAATACAAACAACAGAAATAAATAGGCCACGATTATAAGAGTTATATGGCTTAGCATACATTCCCAATGTCCAGTCCATATGTATTTGGCACCTGACTTTAACATTCTACTATCTAACCATCTCCATGAGTTTAAAGTTCTATATCTAACTCAGCTTTCATACTAACTTGCCTCATAATTTTAAAAATATCTTCTTAGATCCAGAACACCCTCTTGATTCCTAAACAACTCAAAATTTAACTATGAGACTCTAGGTATCTATTCTTCAACCACCTCAGAGACCTGAGAGGGATAAATATATCTGATTATATAGGAAGTGCAGGGCCTGCAGCTTCCAAAACTAAAAAATGACATACCAGTGGCTGCCTGGACAGTTCCCATTTTCTCTCCATACATTACAGCATCAATCTTCAGCCATTTGGCCCCATTTCTCTGACAGACATTGGTTGTAGAGCAGGAATTATGAAGGACTTACCTACCCTGTCTTGGCAGAGCTAGGCTGTTGACTTACCTGCTTCCAAGTTTTGTCCTTTTTGGACAGAAGTCTGTCTACAGTTGAAGCAAGTGGTTTTTCTTGCCAAGAGAATGGCTTACCACCAATTTAATCATCTCCCACTTATATAAGAGAGGGAAGAGGAATAGACCTGGAGGGGTCAAGATCAACAAGTGAAGGTCAACAGAACCAACCAATCTAGGCCCCTAGAGGTTTACAGAGACTGAAACACTAAAAAAAAAGCTTAGACTTTTAGACTTGACACAGACCATCCTATATTAATACAGAGGATAGGCAACTTGGTCCTCATACAGATCCCTTAGCAAGTAAATGTGGGGCAGTCTCAGTCATGGACTTCATTATCTGATAGTGGGACAAGTTACCCTAGCTGAGCTTCCATGTGGGGCCCCAGAGCAGGAGAAAACTATTAGCCCTAATGTGACTGATGAACTGAGTGATTGAGATGTAACTTAAATTAATACATAAATAAAAAAGAACCAATAATCTCATGCCACTCCAAAGCTACATGGTACAAATATTCTTCCATAAGTCATATAAGTCATATCATAATTCTCTTTTTCTTAGGAAATCACTAGACACATTTCATAACTATGTTTATGGATATTTCAAACAACAGAATCATCAACAAAATCCACAGACTTACAAAGGCTACAGCTCTAAGCGTACCTCAAAGCCAGCATCTGCTTATAACAGGAACATTGAAATAGGAAGTCAGAGCATCACCTTGTTTGATGTCAGCAGAGAAGTGTCACACAATCCAATTCCTCACATTGTTCTGAAGATGTGTGTGTGTAAACAGCCAAGCAAAGAACCACTAGTGTTGATTTGCGGTTACAAGTACATATTAGTGAGTAGGTAAATTCAGAAGTATAGAATCCATATTCAAAAATACACAGTCCATAAATAATGTGCATCAAAGGCGCACTCTGCAGCCCTGACACCTGCTTTTAGCTTATCTCATTCCTCATGTACCCATTTTCTTCTATTTTTTCTTATCTAGAAATTCATAAGTAAATTATAGAAACTTTATTTTCTCCTTGTTCATGCAGACTGTGATCATTTTATTTTGCTTTGCAGTCTATGATATTATTCTCAGCACATAACCTTGTTCAGTCTTTGGCTGCAAATCCATTTAGTACACACCTATGTTGTTAACAATGTTTTGGCTGATTATAAAGTATAATAATAATTTTATATAACAGAATTTATGCTTGACAAATGATCCTTAAAATACTCCTGATAGCTCAACAGAGAATCAAAGGTAGTTCCAGAATTCTTACTTTTTTCTTTACTTCCCTGACCTCTAGATCACCTTATGCTACATGGAGGTAAAAAATGTCTATATTCTTGATTTTTTTAAGTTTCAAATTACTCGCATTTAATTTACCAATCTGTTCTTCATTGGAGACAAGTTGAATTTACAAAGGCAATTACATTGGTTTCCTGTGACTTTGAAGGATGTATGTACACACACACACACACACACACAAACACACACTTGCATTAATTAAGTAGAAGAAGAGAATGCAGATTGCTGGTGATTTTTCCAGTGGAAACAAAATAATTGTAGTCATATTCACAGCATTAATTGCTACATAGGGTAGGAGATTAATATTTTTAACATTTTAAGTGGTTTTGCATAAATGCTAGCAATAAGCAAGTCATTTTATGTCTTATGGGTTTGCATTTTTAATAACACTGGAATGTTAGCCTTCCCATAAAGGGAAGATTACAACCAAACTGAAATAGTGTTTCAACCTTGCTAGTTATGTGAAAACTGACCCTGTGTCCCCTCTTGGGGGGAATCTCAAAGACAGTTGTGCTGCTGAGAAAAGAGAAGGAGGTAATTTATTTTTAATTTTCCTTATATTTGTGAATTTAGTGCTGAGAAAGGAGAACGGTATGAGCCAAAGACTCCAAGGAATACATGCCATGAACGTTTTGCATCTTTTATTTCATTATGTTAGTTTCTTACTTTGAGCATTATTTTAAGAATGGACGGTTAAATCAGTCAAACTATTCTAAAATATGATTTGATATATTCATTGTGCAATGATGAAATTCAACTTATTTAAATAGGTAAAAGGGCTTGAATGTATAGAGATTCTTTATTCATTCACAATGACTATATCAAGTGCATGACAACAGGGCTCTTACCCCTATAGAAGCTGTATTCTGTGGATACTGTTTTTGCCCAGACAAACAAAATAAGTGTGATATCTTCAGACAATATTGATCTTTTGTATACTTAATGAGCAGTACACTTCTAAGGATATTACTATAAACTGAGGTTCAGCAAAGCTACTGTGAAGGCAATATTTGTACCACTACCCACATGAACAGAAAGAGTGAGCTATTCAAAGAAACGAGGGAAAAGCAGCATTCATTGGTTCAAAGAGCAGATGCCAGGACATGTGGTGGATTTGGGATTCAACTGTGAGGAATAGAGACCAGCCATGCTGTTGCAGAAAGTGAACTGGCAGAAATCAAGATGGAAGGACTAAAGCCTCATCATGGAGGGTCTTTCATGTCATGGAGAAAACACTAAATTTTGTGTTACATGTAAGTTGAGATCCCCAAAAGGGGTGAAGGTGAAAGGGTGTAATCTGGCATTCAGGCATAACATAAAATTTGGTGACAAAGATGGCTAGGGAGAGAAGAGAGGGTAAAGGTCATAAACTAGGCCAAACAAAAGCTGTGACATCTGTTTATTCTCTGCTCTTGGAACATTTTATTTGAAATCACACTCTTGCAATGGTGGGAACACAGATTTCTCTCCCTAACATTTGTGAGTTCAATATAGAATAAACTCCATAGGCTATTGCATTTGAACACTTGGTTCCTAGCTAGTGATGTTCCTTGAAAAGTTTATGTAATCTTCATGAGATGATACCACACAGGAGGAAGTGGGTAACCAGGGGCTGAGATGGGATTTTATAGCCAGGCCCTATTTCTGTTTTCATTCTCCTTCCTGACTGTTAATAACAATGGATAATAATCTCTGTTTCTTTCCTGCCATCTTGGAATATATGCCTTTGAACTTAAGCTAGAATAAACATGCTTTTCCTTAGATTGCTTTTGTCAAGTATTTTCTTACAGCATCAAGAAAAGTAGCTAATATAGTGTTGAACCAGAAGACTGTACAACTATTCTTGGGAACTAGAACAGATCTCAAAGCCTAGCTGATGCTCTGCTAGACTTTCTGAATTGATATGAAGAAAATTATGATGAAAATTGCGGTCTGAATTTATGGAATTCAATAGACTTTAATGTTAAGACAAAGACCCTGCTAGTATTTCTTAATGAAAGTAATATGAATTAAGAAATCTAATGCTACTGCCATAATTTCTGATGGTGTTTCTTATGTTTCTAAAAGGATCAGGGAGTTGGAATTTATCATTTTAGCATAAACACACACAACTGGAGTTCAGCATGGCCATTCAATGTTATGACCTCCCTTCTACTTTCAAGAGAAAGGAGGATGGCCCCCACTTTTAAAACCAAATTATATTGATAGTGATGACATCTAATTATAAATTTTCACCCTTACCTGGGTTTTGTGGAATCTTTCTATTTCTGTTTTCTAGTATGAATACTGCCAAGTATATTAGTAGAACAGTTCCTGACTGAAATTACAAAAGTATTCATTAATTTTTTTCTGTGCTTATTCTTTTTCTTTGGTGTTATTTATGACAAATATAATAGATTTTCAAAGAAATATACTGAAAATAATCCCACATTTTATTCATTGTCTCTTTTCCAGTGAAGGTTAAATTTCTCCATCCAAATGTGTCTTTTGCCATATGCTAGAAAATGTGTTATATAAGACATGATATAATGGAGGAGAATTGGCTTATAGGTAGTTGCTTTTCACATGTTTGCTTATAAGAAATTTTTCCAAAACTCAGGGCCCCAAGATGTTGACATACTATTTAATATGATGGTCAGTTTACAGAAAACTTAGCTGCCTTTTCTTTCTTAAAAAAAAAGACATATTTATTCAGCATCATAATCAATTTATTACATTTAGCAATCAACAGCATAAGTGAAAAGGTCTACATTAAATCCCTTGTTGCAATGCTTTACACTTTCCACAGAATAGAAACTAAAATAACCTGTTATACAATTAGTCACAAATGCAGTCATGGAGGTTTTTTTCCACATGCACATGAGTGTTGTCTAAAAACATGTCTTCTTTGTAGCAGCTAGGCCCTGCCACCACTGGGCATGTCTGAGTTCGCATCTGTTGCAAACTGTAGCTTCTCTGTCACTTCTCTGGCTCTCCTCTCCTGCTAAGCTTTGTTTCCTTCCTGGCTGTAATGAGAACCTCCTGCCACTGCCATAGCTACTACTGCTGCTGGAGCCTCCATAGCCACCTTGGTTTCATGAAGTACTGGCCTCCACCACCATAAGGGCCAGAGCTCCTGCCTCCAAAGTTTCCTCCCTTCATTGGTCCAAAATTTGAAAACTGATTCTTGTAATTGCCAAAATTATTGTAGCTGCCACCACCTCCAACACTGATTCCATCATTAACAAATCCATTATAGCCATCCCCACTGCCACCATATCCACCACCACCATGGCGGCCACCAAAGCCACCATGACCACTGAAGTTTCCTTCTTGACCAAAATTGTTATTGCCACCAAAACCACCTCCATGACCACTGCCAAAGTTTCCCGAACCACTTCGACCTCTCTGGCTGGATGGAACACCAGCCATCTCTTGCTTTGACAAGGCTTTTCTTACTTCACAGTAGTGGCCACTCAAAGTATGGTGTTTCTGAATAACACTCTTATCCACAGAGTCATGGTTGTCAAAGAAGACAAAAGCAAAGGCCCTCTTCTTCCCACGGCCTCTGCCAGTCACGATTTATATCAGCTCAGTTTTCCCATATTGCTCAAAATAACCTCGTAGGTGATGTTCTTCAGTATCTTCTTTAATACCACGAACCAAGATTTTTTTTCACAGTTCAGTGGGCACCTGGTCTCTGAGAATCTTCTCTTAACACAGCTCTCTTGGGTTCCAAAACTCTTCCATCCACCTTATGTGGTCTTGCATTTACAGTGGCATATACTTCCTCCACAGTGGCATATGTGACAAACCCAAAGCCCCTGGATCTCTTGGTGTTTGGATCTCTCATTACCACACCGTTGGTGAATGTCCCCATTGCTCAAAATGACTCCTCAGACTCTTGTCGGTTGTTTCGAAACTCAGCTCTCCAACCAAGAGCTTCCTCAGCTGTACTGGTTCCTTGGGAGACTCTGACTTAGACATGACTGCAGGGAGGTGAGAGCCCTCAGGGATGCTTCCTGGGCAGCCTCAAAAGTCAGAAATCTCAGAAACCTCAGCTGCCTTTTCTATGGAAAGACTTTAGGCATTGAAGGTTCAATTTTTCTTTTCTTTTCTTTTGTTGTACTTTTTTTTGAACATTTCTTTATTTCTTCAAGTTACATCTCAATCATAGTGCCCTCCCTCCTCTTCCCGGTCCCACCCTCCTACACTTTTCCCACACACCCTCCTATCTGTTTTTTTTTTTTTTAATTTAAAGTGTATCTTTTTCCCCCAGAACATTTTCCCCTTTTAGTCCAAAGAGAGGCTATTTTTCTTTTTTCTTTTTTAATTTATTTATTTGTTGCTTCAGGTTACATCTCCATCATATTGTCCTCTTTCCTCCCTTCCTAGCCCTTCCCTCCCACCCTCTACCCCCTAACCCTTCCATTCCACTCACAGAAGTGGAGTGTCCCTACATAACAGTCCCCCGCCCCCGTTCAGAAGTCATATGAGGACCAAAGAGGCTCTTTTTCTTATAACAATAAATATAGTACAAAACTATAAGAATAACTAGGCCACAATTATGAAAATTATAAGGTATGATATGCATTTCCAATGTCAAGTCCATACATATTTGGGAACTGATATTAATATTCTATTATCTATCTCAATGAGTTTAAAGTTCTATACTTAACTCAGTTTCCATCCTAACTTGGATTACGAACTTAAAAATATCTTCTTAGATCTAGAACATCCTTTTCATTCTTAAACAACTTAAAATTTAACTGTGATACTATAACTATCTAGTCTTCAACATCAGAGACCTGAGAAGGATAAATATATTTGAATATACAGGAAGTGTAGAACCAGCAGCTCTCAAACCTAAAAATAATAACAGAAAACTGGCTGCCTGGGAAGTCCCCAATTTCTCTCAATATAGTAGAGCATCTGTCTTCAGCCTCTTTGCCCAGGATCTCTGACAGGCATTAATTTTAAGGCAGGAATTATGAAGGACTTGCCTACCCTGTCTTGGCTGAGCTAGGTTGTTGACTTGCCTGCTTTCAAGCTTTGTCTTTTTAGGAGGACAGTATTCTGTCTAGAGTTGAAGCAATGGCTTTTTCTGCCCCAGTGACAAGCTTGCCAGTAATGCAGCCATCAACAAATGGAGATTTTCTGATGTTCATCATCTACTTGGAGTAGAATAGGGGGTGCTGTCAAGAGTCAACATGTCTCAATATCAAAAAACTTAAGAAAACACCTTTGAATGCTGTATTCTACAGATCTCTTAAAGTTTTTGAAGACTACCTATCTATCTCCATATATTTGGATAAGCAAATGTTGTTTGTCTCTTAGCAAGTTGATTTCTGATTAACTTGGAAAACATCTATAATGTACTATATTAGTACCTAACAAAATGACATGTTTGAATGACGATTAGTATGCATTTCTTTTTTTTTAATATTTCTTTGTTACTTCAGGTAACATCTCCATCTAAGTGTCATCTTTCCACCCCTCCCAGTCCCGCCCTCCCATCTTCTACCCCCTATCCCTTCCATTCCACTCCTATGGAGTAGAGTGTCCCTACATAAGAGTCCCCCACCCCAGTTCAGCAGTCATATGAGGGCCAAGAGCCTCCTCATACACTGGGGACCTACAAGGCAGCACCACTAGGGCAAAGTGTCACATTGATCAGAAACAAAGTCTATGTTTATGTTCCCCTTGGTGCATTGGCTGTAGTATAATTATCCTGTCCTATATGGCTAAAATCTGATTATAAGTGAAAACATACCATGTGCATCATCCTGATTCTGGGTTAGCTCACTCAGGATGAGCATCTCTAGTTCTATCCATTTGGCAGCAAATTGCATAATTTCATTGTTTCAATGGCCGAGTAGTATTCCATTGTGTAGATGTACCACAGTTTTTTAATCGATTCTTCATTTGAAGGACATCTGGGTTGTTTCCAGGTTCTAGCTATTACAAATAAGGCTTCTATGAACATAAATGAGGAAAATTTCTTGTATTCAGTGAGAAATCATTTGGATATATACCCAGAAGTGGTATGGCTAGGTCTTGAGGTAGAGCTATTCCAAGTTGTCTAAGATAACCTCAGACTGATTTCCATGGTGGTTGTACAAGCTTGCAATACCACCAGCAATGGAGGAGTGTTCCCCTTTCTCCACACCCTCGCCAGCATGTGCTGTCATTTGAGCTTTTGATTTTAGCAATTCTGACAGGTGTGAGATGTAATCTCAGAGTTGTCTTGAGTTGCATTTCTCTGATGATTAAGGATGCTGAGCATTTCTTCAAGTGTCTCTCAGCCATTAGCGATTCCTCCTTTGGGAATTCTCTGTTTAGCTCTGTTCCCCCTTTTTTGATTGGATTATTTGGTTTCTTGGCATTTAATTTCTTGAGCTGTTTGTAAGTTTTGGATATTAGCCCTTTGTCAGATGTGGGGTTGGTGAAATTTTTTTCCCAATCTGTAGGCTGCTGTTTTGTTCAAATGACAGTATCTTTTGTCTTACAGAAGCTTTTCAGTTACATGTGGCCCCATTTATTAATTGTTGTTCTTAGATCCTGAGCTGTTGGTGTTATGTTCACAAAGTTGTCACCTGTGCAGATAAATTTGAGGGTTTTACCCACTTTCTCTTCTAATAGATTTAGTGTGTCTGGCATTATTTTAAGGTCATTGATCCACTTGGACTTAAGTTTTGTATAAGGTGATAAGCATGGGCCTAATTTCCTTGATTTACATGTGGATATCCAGTTGGACCAGCACCATTTGTTGAAGATGTGGTGAATGAAAAAAAAAAAAAAACCTTTTTCCATTTTACGGTTTTGGCTTCTTTGTCAAAAATTCAGTGGCCATAGGTATGTGGGTCCATTTCTGGGTCTTCAATTAGATTTCATTGATCCACTGGTCTGTTTGTATATCAGTACCATGCTGTTTTTATTACTATTGCTCTGTAGTACAGTTTGAAATCTGGGATGGTGATACCTCCAGACTTTTTTTTAAATTATTATTGTACAGGATTGATTTAGCTATTCTGTATTTTCTGTTATTCCCAAGAAGTTGACAATTGCTTTTTACAGGTCTATAAAGAATTGTGTTGGTATTTTGATAGGACTTGCATTGAATCTGTATATTGCTTTTGGTAGGATAGCCATTTTTATTATGTTGATCCTACCTATTCATAGACATGGGAGATCTTTCCATCTTCTGATGGCCTCGTCAATTTCTTTCTTTAAGGACTTGAAGTTCTTGTCATACAGATATTTCACTTGTTTGGTTAGAGTTACCCCCAGGTATTTTATATTGTTTGTGGCTATTGTGAAAGGTGTTGTTTCCCTAATTTCTTTCTCAGTCCATTTATTTTTTTGTATAAAGAAGTGCTTCTGATTTTTTTTAATTAATTTTGTAGCCAGCCACCTTGCTGAAGGTGTTTATTAGCTGTAAGAGTTCTCTGGTGGAATTTTTGGGGTCGCTTATGTATACTATCATATCATCTGCAAATAGGGATAATTTGACTTTTTGTTGCCAATTTGTATTCCCTTGATCTCTGTATTTATTTATTTATTTACTTACTTACTTACTTACTTACTTACTTACTTACTTACTTATTACTTCAGGTTAGATCTCCATCTAGTGTCCTCTTTCCACCCCTCCCAGTCCCGCCCTCCCACCATCTACCCCATATTCCTTCTATCCCACTCCTCTGGAGTGGAATGTCCGTGCATAACAGTCTCCCGCCCCAGTTCAGCAGTCATTTGAGGGCCAAGAGCCTCCTCATAAACTGGAGGCATACAAGGCAGCACCACTAGGGCAAAGTGTCTCACTGACAGGAAAAAAATTCCATTTTCATGTTCCCTTTGGTGTGTTGGTTGTAGTATAGTTATCCTGTACTATGTGGCTAAAATCCAATTATAAGTGAATAGATGCCATGTGCATCCTTCTGAGTCTGGGTTAGCTCACTCAGGATGAGCTTCTTTAGTTCCTTTCATTTGGCTGCAAATTGCATGATTTCATTGTTTCTGATAGCTGAGTAGCATTCTACTGTGTAGATGTACCATAGATATTTAATCCGTTCTTCGGTTGAGGGACATCTGGGTTTTTTCCAGTGTCTAGCTATTACAAATAAGGCTGCTGTGAACATAGATGAGGAAACAACCTTGTGATTCAATGAGGAATCATTTGGATGTATACTCAGAAGTGGTATGGCTGGGTCCCAAGGCAGCACTATTCCAAGTATTTTAAGATATCTCCAGACTGACCTCCATAGTGGTTGCATAAGCCTGCACTCCCACCAGCAATGGAGCAGGGTTCCCCCTTCCACACCCTCACCAGCATGTGCTGTCATATGAGCTTTTGATCTTAGCCATTCTGACAGGTGTGAGATGGAATCTTAGAGTTGTCTTGAGTTGCATTTCTCTGATTATTAAGGATGCTGAGAATTTCTTCAAGTGTCTCTCAGCCATTAGGAATTCCTCCTTTGTGAATTCTCTGTTTAGCTCTGTTTCCCATTTTTTGATTGGATTATTTGGTTTCTTGGCATTTAATTTCTTGAGTTCTTTGTAAATTATGGATATTAGCCCTCTGTCAAATGTGGGGTTGGTGAAGATATTTTTCCCAATCTGTAGGCTGCCGTTTTGTTCGAATGACAGTGTCTTTTCCTTACAGAACTTTTCAGTTTCATGAGGTCCCATTTATGATTGTTGTTCTTAGATCCTGAGCTGTTGGTGTTCTGTTCAGGAAGTTGCCACCTATGCTGATGAGTTCGATGGTTTTCCCCACTTTTTCTTCTAGTATATTTAGTGTGTCAGGCCTTATATGAAGGTCTTTGATCCACTTGTAGTTAAGTTTTGTACAAGCTGGTAAGTGTGGATCTAATTTCACTGATTTACATGTGGACATCCAGTTGGACCAGCACCATTTGTTGAAGATGCTGTCCTTGTTTTGATGATTTCCTGCCTTCTGTTCTTCTTGGGAGTGTTTGCTTTTTTTTTTTTTTTCAGTTCTTCCAGTTCAGCTGTTAATTCGCTAATATGAGCTGTCACAATTTTCTTTTTGAAGGCACTTAGTGCTATGAACTTTCCTCGTAGCACTGCTTTCATTGTGTCCCATAGGTTTTGGTATGCTATGCCTTCATTTTCGTTAGATTTTAAGGAGTCTTTGATTTCCTTCTTTATTTTTCCCTGACCCAGTAGTCATCCAGTAAAGAGTTGTTCAATTTCTATGAGTGTGTAGGCTTTCTGTTATTTCTGTTGTTGTTGAAGTCCAGCTTTATTCCATGGTGGTCTGATAAGATACAAGGAGTTATTTCATTTTTCTTGTGTCTGTTGAGGCATGTTTGTGTCCGACTATATGGTCGATTTTGGAGAAGGTTCCATGAGGTGCTGAGAAGAAGGTGTGTTCCTTTGTGTTTAGGTGAAACCTTTTGTAGATATCTGTTAGGTCTTTTTGTTTCATGACCTCTGCTAGACTCATTATTTCTCTGTTTGATTTCTATCTTGATGACTTGTCCACTGTTGTGAGTGGGGTGTTGAAGTCTCCCACTACTAATGTGTGGGGACAAATGTGTGGTTTAAGCTTTAGAAGAGTTTCTTTTACAAATGTAGGTGCCCTTGTATTTTGGGCATAGATCTTCAATATTGAGATGTCAAATTGATGAATGTGTCCTTTAAAGAATATGTAGTGCCCTTCTCCATCTTTTTTGACTGAGTTCAGTTGAAAGTCAATTTTATTTGATATTAAGATGGCTACTCCAGCTTGCTTCCTGGGTCCATTTGCTTGCAAAACCTTTTCCCAACTCTTTTCTCTGAGGTAGCATCTATCTTTGTTAGTGAGATGCATTTCTTGTATGCAACAAAATGATGGGTCTTGTTTACGGATCCATTCTGTAAGCCTGTGTCTTTTTATTGGGGAGTTGAGTCCATTGATGTTGATGGATATTAATGACCAAAGGTTGTTATTTCCTAATATTTTGGTGTAGATGGTAGTTGTGTGTTTCTTTTCGTTTAACTTCAGTGGAGTTTTTCGCTTCCTCTATTTTCTTGGATGTAGTTATCTTCTCTGGGTTGGAATTTTCCTTCTAAAATCTTCTGTAGGGCTGGATTTGTGGGCAGCTACTGCTTAAATTTGATTTTGTCATGGAATATCTTGTTTTCTCCTTCTATGTTGATAGAGAGTTTTGTTGGGCATAGTGGTCTGGCTGAGCACTATATTCTCTGAGGGCTTGTAGGACATCTGCCCTGGCCCTTCTAGCTTTTAAAGTTTCTGAGAAGTCAAGTGTAATTCTGATGGGTCTGCCATTGTATGTGACTTGGTCTTTTTCTTTTATAGCTTCTAATATTCTTTCTTTGTTCTGTACATTTGGAGTTTCGATTATTATGTGGCAAGAAGAGTTTCTTTTCTGACCTAATCTGTTTGGTGTTCTGTATTCCTCTTGGAATTTTATTGGCACCATTCTCTTTAGGTTTGGGAAGTTTTCTTCTATGATTTTGTTGAAGATGTTTCCTGGACCTTGTTGTCAGGAGTCTTCTCTTTCCTCTATGCCTATAATTCTTAGGTTCCATCTTTTAATTGAGTCCTTTATTTCTTGGATGTTATGGGTGAGAACATTTTTAGATTTTTCTTTTCTTTGGTTGTTGTGCTGATTTCTTCCATCGAATCTTCCAGTCCTGAGATCCTGTCTTCCATCTTGTATCCTATTTTTGATACTCATGTGTGTAGTTCCTGTTCTATTCCCTTGATTTTCTACCTCCAGGATAATCTCTTACTGTGATTCTTTATTGCTTCTACTTCCAATTGCAAGTCTTAAAACATTTTATTTGTTTTATACATTTCCTGTTCCAATTTGCTTGTCTTTGTCTGCAAATCTTTCAAATCTTCATTGCCTTGTCTCTTTCCTGTTCATGTTGGGCTGCATTGTCTTAGAGGTCTCTAATGGTATTCTGAAATGCTTTTATTTGTAAAATTGTGTATTCTTTGTATTCCTTCAGTATTTTAGTTTCTTCTTGAAAAGACTTCAACATTTTCTTAAGTATAGATTTTTCATGTGTTTCAGCTGTGGTGGGATGTTCAGGGCTTGCTGTGTTAACCTTGATGAATTTCATTAGAGTCATATTTCCTTGATTTTTGACAGTTTTGTTCTTTCGTTGACCTTCAGCCCTCTGGTTGCCTTAAGCTGATTTTTCCTGATGTCTTCTGGATGATTTCAGTGGCACTGCTGGTTTTCTTTATGGTGTTGCTGTGATCATGTGAATTTTGGGCACTCAGGTAGACAGGAGGTACCTCTATCTTGCAGTTGGTGCTACCTCCCAAGACTCTGTAGTAATCAGACCTGAGGGAGACTGTACCAGTGCAAGAGGAACAGCCCTCTGCCCTGTCTGAGGACAATGTTCTTCCAAGTGATTGTATATCCGGTAGCGGGACCTTTATGTCCAAACCTTTCTGGGTAAGCCCAGATATGCTTGTGCCTACCTGCCAGCTGCTGCATGGCTTTTGCCTGCTTCTGCAGCCGGGTCCGTGCTGGCCTCTACCCTGTGTCCTGGGTCTGTGTCTCTCGCCAGTGGCCTCTGCTCTGTACCCTGGACCTCTGGTCCACGCAGTAGTTCTCCACTTTGGACTGGAGTCTGTGTCTCTAGCCACTAACCTCTGCTTTGGGCCCCAAGCCTGTCCATTCACTGGGTTTTTGAGTGGCTCTTGCCCACTTCTGCAGCTCCCTCCTTGGCCTGGGTTTTGCACCAAGCCATGCCGTGCTCCATCACCAGCCTCTTCCCCAGCCGCTTGGGTCCAGGCCACACTGCTCCTTTTGGTCTGGGTTCTGTGCAGCACTGCGTGGGTCCATGCGTCCTGGGTCCAGGCTTTTGGCTGCCTGGGAGTGTCTGAGGGTCCCAAGAGAGACCCCCATTAGTCCCTGGGTTTGCAGGGTGTGACCCTGCGGGTTCATGCTTCTTAGGACGTTTCTCAGCTTGTTTATATTTCTGTGATGTTGTAGCTACCCGCCCCCACTCAAAATGTGTCCCTGCCGATTGCCACCATCTTGGATCCTAAGCTCGTTTGCTTTGCTTAATTATACTAAACAGTTTGTGATAGTTGCTATCAAAAGGCCTAGAACTTCACATTGTATTTTTAAAACGTTACATAGGTACAATACCTTAAAAAGAACTAACCTTAATTTTGTATCACTATATAAAGATCAATACTGATGTAGCCAAATACAATCTTAATTTTGTATCAATATACAAAGATATAAGAGCATATTCAATGAACTATCCCTTTTTCTTTATCATTCCTATATTATGTTTGTATCCCATTTTTTCCAAGTCTTTTTTCCCCCAAAAGGGAGAGTAAGAAGAACAGAGAACAGAAAAGAAAGAAATCCCTGGGTCTAACTTCCAAAACCTATTTAACAAACCCATGTAACAACTTGTAACCAATCCCCCTAAAGAACAACAAACGTCTATAACCCATCAAATGACCAAAGAGGGGGGAAATCACCCACCTACCTTAAGCTATTGTCTGTAGTTTGCCTATGCTATTTCTATCCATCTCTAATCAAGGATAGAAGGTGGGGTGGGACCTTAAATTGCTAATTAGTGTATCAAATATGAAAGTGAACAATAGACTCAACAAATAGGTCCTTTGTTTTTCTGCCCAAAGAAAAAATTGAGTTGATAAGGAGTTTCTGGGGAATTCTAATTCCAATGTCTTTAATTTCCCCCATCTCTTAAGTACAAAAATCTAAAAATAATCTCAATGAAAAACGGATTCATTTTGAATTTAGTAAATATAAACTTCTGTAAGGAGAATCAGTTTAAAAAGTATATTAAAGAATAATTACTTTGGTCTGTATGAAATATAAAGCATTTCAAGTTCATGGTACTGTTATATTCTAATTAGCACAGTCCTTATGACCAATTAAAACATCAAAATTTCTGTGTAGAAGAGTTTGTAATGCCACATTAAAATAGCAAGCACTATCTTTTGGTGAGTCAATGCTGAGTTCACTGGATGGTAGACAGTGGTGGGGTCCAATAAAAATAATGTGCTCTTGATCTCTCAAGAGGAAAATGCCTCTTCCCTTCATAGTTTTATAAGCTTTGAAACAGTGGTGATTCAATAAACCCTGTTGTATTTCTGTATGTGGGATCCAAGAAATGAACCATGGGATTTAAGGCATGTTTTACTGTGTAGTCTACAAAATGACTAATGAGACGGAGAAGCTGATTGACTGTCATTCCTAGGTTTGAGAGCCAATGGAATTTACATAATGCAGGAATTCTACTGCCTAATTGCGGAATTTTGATGCAAAAGTACCTTTTTTCATACAGTTGTTTGGAAAAGCATTTATGATGACTCATGTAAAGCACTGGCCAACTTGGGTGGCACAGTAGAAACACAGATTTCAAACTCTCCTGTCTTCTTGTTTTCCTTACCAAATATGATTCTGATTTTTCTTCAACATGGGAACTCTGTTGCTACTGACTAGTCAATCACTGTACAAATACTTTGCCAGTTTGTTTCTTATGATAGCATACTATCATGAATCCCTTTACATCAATGAAATATTTCTCTGTCTCCTTAAAGACTGCCTTCTTGGATATCATTTATATGTGGAAAATAGCCATCAAGATCCCATTCTTATCCTATTGCTGTATTTATTCTGTGTCCGCCATAGGTGAGCTCTCATTGTTCCTGATGTCACCTATCATGTATGTGCTTAGATTCCAAGACATAGCTCACTTCTTCAGTAAGTCTAAAATTGCACTTATTCTAGCCCAACCGAGCCTTAATGTTTTACATGTTCCCCTGCTGCTGTGCTGGTTTACTAAGGATGTCAGCTCTTTAATGAAGTCTGTACCTTCCTCTCTACCATCTTTGTAGCTTGCCAGAAACAACCTGAACTTGACTATCAATACAAATTATAGAATGACTGGCTGAGTGACTAAATATTTCCAAACATTTTTATTATATTTAAAATGAAGAAAATGCAGTAACCTGGGGTTATGTGGAGCCACACACACATACACACTCACAAATCATTGCCTAGGTACTTTATCAAGAAATATAATCATACTTTATGATATAATAATATTCTGTGGGCAGAGAATGTTTTCTTTTTCTTTAAGAAAGAAAAATCTAGGCTTTTCCACAAGTACTTCATTTTACACTGTCATGATGGTGTACCTATTTGTCAGAGCATCTTTGGAGACATTATATCTCATATCAGAACTGTCTTGGAGAATAATTGTTTGCTTTGGGGTCTTATGGCAGTAACTCTAAAATCTCTAGCGGCAAGGTTATTTACAGAATAAGGTGAGAAAATTTGGGGCATAGTAAGAAATGGAGATAACATCTGAAAGTAACTTTTCATAACTCTATCCAGGAGTCACTATAAAAGGTGTAGTCAGTTAAAAATCAGAGGCCACCCATCAGTTTTATGCTCACCTCGCTGAGAGGTAATTGAGTGACAAATGTGTGGCTCTATACGACAAAGCATTCTGCACATGGCGATTGTTAAATTGATACAGGCTAAGATAGGAATAGAAGTAAACACAGGCATATTTAGACAGCAAATAGTAATCAGTCAACCAATCAATAATTAATGAATTAATGTTCGAGTAAGATATTAAAAGGTAAGCACTTGGAATGAGAGACGGACTGAAGCTTTTTGTTTGTTGAGCAAAATGTTCATTTGTCAGCAGTGGCAAGCACACTTTTTCAGCATCAGCGAGAAGCTAAGAGCTGGAAGGTGGCCACTACCACACAGAGAAATCATATTACCTTTAGTTTGTTACTCTGTGATGTTGATCTCAGTTTGAAAACATTAGAAAAAAATTTTAACATGAATAGAAATGAACTCAATAATAATGAATTCTGACTAATGCAAACCACAGGAATGATATATGATCAAATCTTTTAAATAAGAAAAAAAAATAGCTTTCCAATTTTGCTCCAGGTCAGCCCAAGTTAGGTGACATTCAGGAACAGACCACACTTTTGATAATAGCAGAGACTCTGCTCAATGAAAAGCAATAGGATGTACAGAATCACGCATGCACTGTGGAAATTGGTATTAGACAGAGAATAAATGCATGCATTATTAACTAAATTCAAATGACTTAATCCCCTTTGATTTTAGGACTTGGCTCCACCCCACCCCTCACTGACAAAATTGCCAGGGCTTTCATCATAGATGAGCTCTGTGTAGCCCTCAAAGACAAAAGATATTCAAAAGCACACACAATCTCTCAGTATAGCTTCTGCACTTACTAACGCAAGTGCGGCCACCTATTTTACAAGATTCTTGTTAATGAATGTAGAAGAGCAGGATGAAGTGATGAGAGTTTAATTTATTTTGGAAGTAATGGTTTGTACAGTAATTATCGAGAAGCAGCCACTTGTCAAATGGAATCAGTAACAAGTGCTGTTGGGAGACGTTTTCTGTACACAGACATTCTGAAAGGCTTTACTTTTCAGTAAGGATAGACTCCATGGCCAGTGATTTATTTTGCTTTAGAAACCAGTTTTAAAGTATATTGTATACTGATTGTGTTTGTGATATATTATGCATTAATGTATTTTAAGAAAACAATTTTATTCTCACTTACCCTTTTTGCTTATAAGCATTTCTGAATAGTGTGTAGAACTAGGTGTGACATCTTGCTTGTTTTGTTTTGAAGAGACAGGATCCTATGCAACCCAAAATATCTTCAAACTCACTATGTATCTAAGGATGACATTTAGTTTCTGATTGTCCTTCTTCCACTTTCTAAGTCCTGGAATTTACACGCTTGCACCACCACAGCCTGGGGTTTGGTCATATCATTTAAGCCAACTGAGTTGTATCTCCAGTCCTCATAGTTCTTCCATTTTAATTTAACCATTATCTCATTCACACCCAACACAGCTTTGCTGTGAAAAATCTGGTTCAAGTTTGTGGGTAACAGAGATGTAGTTAGAGTCCGTAGACTCACCCAATGATCAGCAAACCTACAAGGACTTGGCTAACTCCAACATCTTCTCAGAGATTTACAAAACCTCTATGGGAATAGTGACTCCAGAGCCCCCAGATGAATCCAAATCACCACAGTCCTTGGAAGAATTGCTGGTTAGTGAGTGTGGACATTTTATATTCTTCTGTGGCCACTCCAATAACAGGGGAAAAGCCAAAGAAGACACAAATGGAAAAATAATTTTCAACATACATTTTCAGCTATTAAGAAAAAAGACAATACTTAATACTTAATACTTTATATTTTCCACAAAAAAAATAGGAAAATTAACATATTCAGAGTTATTTTGCCTACACTAACATATCATTTTTGATAATCCTCTTGGTTTCATCAGGTTCTACATTTTGGGCACATTAACTAGATGGAAGTAACCAGCAGGTGCTTAATGAACATGGTTGTTGCCGTTGGTTCAAACTATTCATTTTCTATTTAAAAGATTGTTGCCCAAATATATATATATATGTGTGTGTCTGAGAGTGTATATATGTGTTTATCTTTAAAATAGTATTACTTAAGGAATTCATAAAAACAGAACACAGAAAAGAATGAAATATGAGTTTAGTGCCTATACCCTTGGTTGTGGACACATCTAAATTAACTGATTAAATAACAAGTTCTAATTATTAAGGTAGAGTAGAAAGAGTAGTGTCTCTATTTTCTTCATTAGAAAATTGTTTTTTAGAATATCAAAAATAAGTAAATAAATAGATAAAGCAAATATGACGTCCATTTCAGGAATACAATCACATACTAACAGTTATCCTGGAACCCCTCCCCCCCCAAAAAAAGAATAAAGAAAATATTCAGTTCACCAAGAATAATAACTATAGAGATAGAAATGTAAAGAAAGAAACAGAGGGACAGAAAGACAGAGACAGCTAGAGATTAAGAGGCAGAGACAGAGAGAGTCATGAAACTAAGGCAAAAAAACAAAACAACAACAACAACAACAACAAAAAAAAAAAACAAAACAAAACAGAGCATTGAATGAGTTCCTAGGTCTTGTCACAGGGAAGTAGGATTCTGAGGGTTTTCAGTAGATGCCAATGAGAGCTGATATTACAAGAAAATCAGAATGACTGTGTTCACTGACAGATAATGGGAAGGAGAGGATTGTACAAAGGGATGATTCCAGAAAGTTTCCAACAAATTTTGTTGAAATTTCGATATCAACAAAATGTTGATCAGTATATACAAGTGAGGATAATAACTAAGACTGAGTAATAGATGGTAAAGAGAACACACAGAAGTGTTAAGTATAGTAGTACTCATAGGATTACATATATGAAAACTCTTTCCAACTGCTATGATACACCCAACAATTCAATTCATAGATAATTGGTTAAGATACTCAGAACATTCTTGCCTTACTAGTGAGAAAACTTTATCCTTAGACTGAATATGACTGTGATCCATTCCTAATAGATGTTAAAAACTGAGCCCAGTCAAAACCAAACATTTTCCAACTAACTTAGCTAAAGATTAAATGTAGCAATATATGTATAGGAAAATATCCATCATCCAAATAGCTACCACATGCCTAATATCCAATATAAATTGATAGTTTTTAAGACGTAAAGTGCAATGTTCCTGTGGGCTCATGTGTTGTATACCTAACCTTTAGCCGGTGACACTAGTTAGAGAGACTGTAAAACCATTAGTAGATAGTGCCTAGCTGAGGAAACTCCTCTTGCCACATAATAATTGAAACTCCAAATGTACAGAACAAAGAAAGAATATTAAAAGCTGTAAGAGAAAATGTCAAGTCACATATAATGGCAGACCATTCAGAATTACACCTGACTTATCCTCAGAAGCTTTAAAAGCTAGAAGGGCCTGGATAGATGTCCTACAAGCCCTGAGAAAACATAGGTGCCCAGCCAGACTACTACACCCAGCAAAAATCTCTATCAACATAAATGGAAAAAACAAGATATTTCATGACAAAATCAAATTTAAACAATATCTACCCACAAACCCAGCCCTACAGAAGATCCTAGAAGGAAAATTCCAACCCAGAGACGATAACTACACCCAAGAAAACAGAGGAAATAGAAAACTCCACAGCAACTAAACAAAAAGAAGCACAGGACAACCAGCTATACCAAAATAATGGGAAATAACAACCCCTGGTAACTAATATCCATCAACATCCATGGACTCAACTCGCCAATAAAAAGACACAGACTTACAAACTGGATCTGTGAACAAGACCCATCTTTTTGCTGCATACAAGAAACACATCTCACTATCAAAGATAGACACTATCTCAGAGTAAAGGGCTGGGAAAAGGTTTTCCAAGCAAATGGATTCAGGAAGCAAGCTGGAGTAGCCATCCTAATATTGAATATAATAGATTTCCAACTGAAGTTAATAAAAAAAGACAGAGAAGGGCATTACACACTCATTAAAGGAAATATTCATCAAGAGGACATCTCAATATTGAACATATATGCCCCAAATACAAAGGCAACTACATTTGTAAAAGAAATGCTTCTAAAACTTAAATTGCACATTGATCCCCACACATTAGTAGTGGGAGACTTCAAAACCCCACTCACAACAATGGATGGATCATCAAGACAGAAGCCAAACAGAGAAATAATGAGTGTAACAGAGATCATGAACCAAATGGACCTAACAGATATCTACAGAATGTTTCAAGCAAACACAAAAGAATACACCTTCTTCTAAGCACCTCACAGAACATTCTCCAAAATTGACCATATAGTCGGACACAAAGATAGCCTCAACAGATACAAGAAAATTGAAATAACCCCTTGTATCTTATCAGACCACCATGGAATAAAGCTGGACTTCAACATAAGAAGAATCAACAGAAAGCCTACACACACATGGAAATTGAACAACTTTTTACTGGATGACTACTGAGTCAGGGAAGAAATAAAGAAGGAAATCAAAGACTTCTTAAAATCCAATGACATTAAAGGCACACCACACCCAAACCTATGGGACACAATGAAAGCTGTGCTACGAGGAAAGTTCATAGCACTAAGTGCCTTCAATTAGCTCATATTAGCGAATTAACAGCTAAACAGGGTGAATTGGGAAAAAAAGAAGCAAACACTCCCAAGAGGAGAAGAAGGCAGGAGATCATCAAACTTAGGGCTGAAATCAACACTTTTGAAACAAAAAGAACTATACAAAGAATCAATGAAACCAAGAGTTGGTTCTTTGAGAAAATCAACAAAATAGAGAGACCCTTAGCCAAATTAACTAAAAGGAAGAGGGAAAAATCCCAAATCAACAAAATCAGAAATGAAAAGGGAGAAATAACAACAGACATTGAGGAAATCCAGAGAATATTTGGGTCCTATTTTAAAAATCTATACTCCAACAAATTTGAAAATGTAAGCAAAATGGACAATTTTCTTGATAGATTCCACCTACTGAAGCTAAATTAAGATCAGATTAACAGATTAAACAGTCCTATAACCCCTAAGGAAATAGAAACAGTCATTAAAAATCTCCCAACCAAAAAAAGCCCAGGGCCAGATGGTTTTAGCAGGGAATTCTACTGGACCTTCAAAGAGGAGCTAACACCAATACTCTTCAAACTCTTTCACCAAATAGAATCAGAAAGAACACTGCCAAACTCATTCTATGAGTCCACAATCACCCTGATTCCTAAACCACACAAAGACCCAACAAAGAAAGAGAACTTCAGACTAATCTCCCTCATGAACATTGATGCAAAAAAACTTAATGAAATACTAGCAAACCGAATTCAAGAACACATCAAAAGTATCATTCACCATGATCAAGTAGGCTTCATCCCAGGAAGGAAGGGATGGTCCAACATATGAAAGTCTATCAATGTAATTCACCATATAAACAATATGAAAGAAAAAAACCACATGATAATCTCGCTAGATGCAGAAAAAGCATTTGACAAAATCCAACACCCCTTCATGCTAAAAGTTCTGGAGAGAACAGGTATACAAGGACCGTACCTAGAAATAGTAAAGGCAATATACAGCAAGCAAGTGGCCAACATCAAATTAAATGGAGAGAAACTTGAAGCATTTCCTCTAAACTCAGGGACAAGACAAGGATGTCCACTTTCACCATATCTCTTCAATATAGTACTTGAAGTTCTTGCTAGAGCAATAAGACAACTAAAGGAGATCAAGGGGATATAAATTGGAAATGAAGAGATCAAGGGGATAAACGGAAATGAAGAAGTCAAATTATCCCTATTTGCAGATGATGTGATAGTATACATAAGCGACCCCAAAAATTCCACCAGAGAACTCTGACACTTTCTAATGTTCAGCACATGGTAGATTCACACTCCAGTGGAAGTCTTAGGCAATTTAAGTCTAATATTTCACAATTCTCTCCATTTCTGGATAATTCTAACTCAGAAGATGCTTTCCTATGTTGAGCTGAAAACTGTTCCCTTATAGTTGTCACCTTTCTGACCTATTTCTGCCCTCAAGTTGGAATATTGATCATGATTTCATTAAATTTGGAGCTTAATTTAGAGAGAATTGGCATTCTTACAATATTGAATCTCCTTATCCAAGAATAATTTGAGACTCCGATTAATTCAAGTTTTCTTCAACTCTGTCCTACACAGGTGAATTTGAATAGCATGTCTCTTAGTGATATTGTGTCATAGTACGACAAGGAGATTTTATTTCATAACAATCTGGGCAAAAATCCTAGCCTTTCTTTTGCATGGTAATTTGACTTCTCCAAGTTTATTATTTAATTGAAAATGGTAATAAGACCATTTACCTCACATGGTTTTATGTGAAAATATATTGCATGGTGCTAGGTATATAACTGACTGTCATTAGCACTAGTTACTGAAATTAATATTGATCACCCAGGCTGATTTTTGTCACACTAGGAAAAGATTTGACACACACTTTAAGTAGTGTATATGAACATCTCATAGCTTTCATTACTAAATAATTCTTCTTAAATTATGGAAATAAATATCTTGTATCTTTATGATTTTCTTTCACAGAGTAAAGTTATATATAGAACTAGGTTTTTTTTATGTTTGAGGATCTTAAAGGAGACATGGCAACTTCAGCATTTGATTACATGATTTTTTTTCAGCTATATAAACTTTGGGGAAGCACTGTAATTCCCTTACCATCAAAGCCTTTGTGAGTCAATGGTGAAGAGATTATTTATTTCCAAAACTGAAGTATTATATGCTATTGACACATGTTTTGTAGTGCTATGAGTATTGACATTTGTTAGAAACATAATGATTAATATGTAACCACAATTAGTATACCATTGAATTGTCATTCTGAAACAGAATGGATTTATAATATGATATATAATACAGACTTACAGGACCTATATAAAACTGGCATGATCTCGTGACTTAGTTTGCTCACTGGGAAAGTCTGTTAATTCCATTGGTTATGTTCCTTGGATAACTTATTTTATTTATATATTTTGTATTATTAAATCCCCATTGTCAACTAGAAAATATTTAAATCATCTACAAAACAAACCTCTGAATAGATATGTAAGTGAATTTTAAGAGAGATTTAGCTGGAGTAGGGAGATGCACTTTCAATACAAGTATACTATCCCATGGGCTGAGGTCTTTTATTGCATAAAAAAGAGAAGACCTGAACACCAGAATTAATTTCTTTCTGAAAATTGAGTTTTGATGAAGCCTGACTGTGACCAGCCACCTCATGCTATCAAGACTTTCTTACCCCACCTCTCTTTGTTTCTTATGTTGAGTTTGTCTCAGGAATTTTTTCACAACAGTAGGAAAAAAATAATTATACATAAAACTGAAACTGGAACGTGGTTCCTTATAACATAGCTAAGTTATAGTTCTTAAACCATTGCAATGATAACAATGGTTAGAAATTCTGAAGTTTTCCTACTTCAAATATTTCCTAGCTCCAAATATTCCAATTTCCTCTAACAGAGCTTAATAGCACTTTCTGGTGGGCATTCAGAATACCAGAAAGCTAAAGAGTGTAGAGAGCAGAGCCGTAGTTTATGAGGTCTCATGGAGGAATAAGAACATATGCCTCTGGCATAGGACCACAGGTCATTGAGTTTATATTTTGCATTCTGCCATTGTCCTAAAATTTAAGCCATTTAAAAATTGTACATATCCCTTAGAAAGTAGGGAGATGGCAGTCTCAGTGATGGAATTTGCTACCTGTTAGTGGGACACTTTACCTTGGCTGAGCTGCAATGTTGGGCCCCAGAGCAAAAGGAAGCTCATAGTCCCCCATGTGACTGATGAACTGGGTGGGGAGAGGGGGTCTGCCCACATTGGAGGAGAAGATGGGAGATGGGGAGGAGGATGGGAGAGTGGGACCTGGAGAGGAGGAGGGAGTTTTTGATTGAGATATAACTTGAATTAATAATAAATTATTTACAAACAGAAAAAATAATGCATTAAGTACTTTGTCAGAGGAAAGTTTGAAACAGCAAAATGTGTAACTATAATATGATTGTTATCCACTGTTTGTGCTCCAATCTATATTGGTGACTACAGTAACTAGAGAAGAAAAAGATATTGAAAGGAGCTTGACCAGGGAAGGAACATGAGTAAATTTAAAGTTGTAGGCAAGAAAAGTACAGACAAAGCATCTATATTTGTTAAAGAGATTAGCAATGGAGCAAGAGAAAAGATGTCCTAAGAGCAAGACCCTGCCCATCAAAGGCTTCCAACAGAAAAATTCAAATCATTGGAAAATAAATGTAAACTGAGAGATTCCGTAGGGTCAGTCTAATTCAGTCTAATGGTACACAGTGTCCAAGGCTACAGTGGTCTAAGAGAGATAGGATACCTTTCAGACTTACAATAGAAATTAGCAGCATCATCCTTGTGATACTGGTTTTATGGGCATGAAATATGCGAGATTGAACTTACATTAACATTACAGACAGCCTCTGAAACCAGGCAACATATGGCACTGTATAATTTCCTGAAAAGACACCTTGTGAGGCCACTACATAAAGCTGAGGGCATATAGCTTAAAATGTAGTGGAGATACAATGATGTTGAAGATGGTAGGACAATGAGAACTCTGTTGTAGGCAAGAAGGAAAAGTAGTTTAAGAGAAAGGGTCTGTTTCGACAATGAAAACAGATATATGGGTGAATATCATCTGGTACCCTACTCTTGGGTTCAAGAGACCAAGGAATCTGACCTTCTGAAATAGGTAAGACTGTATTGCTTTGTGCCAAGCCTTGCTGTCTTTGCCTTTGTTAAATAAAGGAAGATGGTGTTAATGCATTGTCTTTGATTCTAAAGGAATAGTTGTGAGAGTTGAAGTTTGACACAGACTGTGTATGTACCAGGTCAAAAGAAGATAAAGCCAGGGAGGGAAACAAAAGATGAAGAGTGTATAGCCATATGATTTTGTTATGATCCTCACAGCTCTACATGGAGATAAAGTATTTGGTGTTTTCCCTGCTGGGCTTCATACTTGCTTTAATATGATATTTTAAAATGTAACCTCCCATTTCTACCTATTGTAATAGGAAAGTTTAATTTCTGCCACTGTGTATTAGAACTATACAACTTATTATATCAAAGACTAAAAGGTAAGGGGTTGCTTTGAGTTTCAGAAACTGGGGTGTGGAGTAGTGAAGTGTCAGACCTGTTAAAAAGTGTAGAAATCTTGAAATTAAACTGAATTCATTTTATATTGTGAGATGTGTATGATAAGAGCAGCACAAATATTGGGAATTTATGGAATAAAAGTGAATATGAGTAACAGGTTGACAAAGCAGAAATTTGGGTTGGGTAATTTTCATTGACAAATCTAGTGTGATTTGGGTTCATCTAGAAATCTTATGGGTGTGTTAGTAAAGGACTTTGCAGAGAAGTTTAACTTAATGTGGAGCCCCACCATGAATATCAACAGCACTGTTTCATGAAGCTGGGGGTCTGTACTCAACAAAAAAAGAGAATGTATGAGGGCCAGCACTCTCCTTTCTCTGCTTCCTTCTGCAGACTGACTTTGACCACACATCTCATTCTCCTGCCAAGCTTTCATTGCTATTATGGACTCTACCTTCTAATTATTAATGTAAGTGAGACTTTTATTCTTTAAAGTGGTCATGTATAGTATTTTCTCCCAGCAATAATAATATTAATATACATACCAAAATAAATGAATAGTATTTCTTACAAACGCCGGGACTTGTACATGGTGGATAGTCCTAGAAACACTTCAAGTTTGTCATTTTGCCAGACATTGGCAGACTGGGTAGCAAGCAAAACTTCTGTCTAGAAAATCAACTAAGTAAGTAACTAATTAACAAAAACCAAAGGGACAGGGAGAAGTGAGAATATTGCTTATTACAGACATTGACTGTATAACATGAACACTACAGACTTTGAAATAATTAAGGTAATTTTGGATAACTCTGGCCTAAATTTTGAATCAAATTCATTTATCTTCTGAAAGTTTTCCATAGATAATTTATTCATAATGCAAAAAGTGAAATATTTTATTCCAAACGAATTAGTTTTGTGTTATTTATTTTTTTAAGCAGACAGGGACCCAGATAATGCTGCTCAGTGAACATCCTTTCTATTGCAGAAAAAGGGCATTTCAACTCATTATATTATTTATTAAACATAAATCATTTGAAGACAGGGGACAAACATCTATTTCATTTTCTATATGGGATAAATCTTTCAAAAAAATCTCATTGCACATAACTAATTGGTTAAATATAGTTATTTAAAGTATCAAATAAGAGCAGCAATCTCTTCTTTCCCAGTTGCATGTTATTTGCTCCTTGTTACTGTTCATCTGAAGATTAGAATGAACATCAAGTCACATTTCGCCTGGTGATAAAGGAAGCATGACAGAACTCAGAACACAATGAAATACCCATTCCTGAAGAGACAGGACATAATTAAGACCTTTTGTGTTTTTATTATAATAATGACTAAAAATATAAACGTTTTTCTAAATGTTGTGTAACTCCCTTCATATTTGTTGTTCACTGGAACAACTTACTAGAAAGAAAGCATAATTATTTTCTACCAGGCAGAGTAGTCATAGAAAGTTTTTTTTGCTTGTTTGTTTTAAAGTCTTACTCTTCAAAAAATAAATATATAGAATATACAGGAATATTAAAAGCATCGACTTGCTAAAAAATTCAGTTATTTTGAAAATAAACTTTAGAATATATCTATTGTGTGGATTTTTTTAAAGAACAATTCTTCTATGATGAAAATAATAATTGCACAATTTTATGAACCCAGAAAAGCTAGTACTCATTTTTATGCTTTGATAAAGATCTTGGCATCTCAAAAGCAGGCTTTCAAATAATTCCTGAGTATAACTTAATAAAAACCCTGTTGTTGAGAATGTGTTTTGTATCCAAAAATAGCATGGAAAATATAATATTTGTTAACTATTTGTCAGCTTTCAGAAGTTAGGTAAATTATGATTGCATCCTTGACTTGTTTCAACTTTAGTAAATGTACTAGAAAAATAGGCATGTTTCTGACACTCAGAACTTTGCTCATGTATTTCGTGAGTACATATGAAAGTTCAAGCTAAGGATCTATCCTGACATTATTAGTGTTTGGATGTTTTCTGCTTATTTGTCTTTTGTGAGACAGCATCTCATATAGTCCATTCTGCCCTCAAACTTACTGTGTGGCAGAGGATGACCTCAAACTTCAAAGCCTCCTGCTACCACTTCCTGAGTACTAGAATGAGCTAGGTTTTTTTCTTACAGGTTTGAGGATCAATTTCATGACTTCTTGGATTTTAGACAAGCAGCCTACCAGCTGATGAACATCCACAGTTCCTTGCTTTTCTTTAGAAGGAAGTCCAGTCAAACAAACACAACGGATAAAATTTAGAATCAGAAGAAAATCTACTATGAAAAGAGTAAAATATTAAGACAGGACCATTTATCAGCTTGTAGTCTCTTCCCCTACATAACAGAGTTTTCAGTTATCCTTCATATAACCAAAAAGAAGGGCGGAGAAACACCCTCCCCACCCTCTGGGCATGGGATGTCGCTCTCTTAAAGTGACTTCCTGCTGATTTGGGTCATAGTAGAGACCTGTTTGGGGCCCCAACCCAAATGGGAAAAATGATTAAAAATGTTAGTACACTCCTTTTATGTTCAGTCCTTCTGTTCTCAGGTGTTTAGATGACCTAAGGGGTTTGTAGGCAGAAGCTGATCTTGCAGGTTTCACTGAGGTTCCTGTCGGGGCATTGTGTAGAGCTGAGCGGTCCCAGTGACACTGGATTGCTGTGGTGGTTGCAGGCCCCCGATGGAGACAGCTATTGAGGAAGTCTGCCAGGCAGAATCAACTGGGTCACTCGTCCTCCTTGGTGCCTGATTCTGCTCTCTGCTGAGGATTCCGCTGTCCAGCCGTCCCCGGGCTCCCCTAATGGACGCTTCGATTCTCCTGGAACGATAAGAACAGAGCCCTGCCCCAATCCCAACCCTAGGACAATTGCCCTCTTTTTTTTTTTCTAGGGGGGGGTATGGGGGGAGGCTAGGTAGTACTTCTCCTGAAGCAAATTTGGCCTTCTGACAACATACAAAGCGTTATTTTTCTTTTTTTTTTTTAAGATTTATTTTATTTATTTTATGCATATGTGTGCTCTATCTGCATGTACACCTGCATTCCAGAAGAGGGCACCAGATCACATTGTGGATGGTTGTGAGCCACCATGTGGTTGCTGGGAATTGAACTCAGGACCTTTGGAAGAGCACTAGGCAGTGCTCTTAAGCGCTGAGCCATCTCTCCAGCCCCAAAGCGTTATTTTTCAATCCGGGTTAAAGAAGAAATCATTCTGTCACCTTGGAGCTAAACCAGCTCTAGTGTATATATTTTGAGATCCCAAAGGACAATCTGCATCGAGACGGCCTTTTGTAAGTAGCCTCCAAACCTAGGTCCCTCCAAATCCCATGTGTGTGTCTCTGAACTCTAATTATTGGGATCAGGGACCTGTATTTCCCATCTGAAGGGATCAAAGGTGTGTTCCACCACTCCTGGATCGAAGTCTTTCTCTATTTAGAGTTTGCCCTGCATCAGGCTGACCCTGAGCTCCGGGATCTGCCCGTTTCTGTCTCCAGTGTGCTGGGAGCTGGGACCAAGGGAGTACTCTTCTTGAATGGTGGGACCAAGAGTATGCACCCTCACCACCCCGCTCCGTATGATTCCAGAATACATAAGACCACCAACTCCAAGGTGCCCCCCCCCGTCTCCGCTGAAGTCAAAGGCATGGGCCAATACCACAATTCTCTTGTATTTTACCTTAGCTCCACGTCTTCTCTACACCTGGAGGTCTGCAAAACCAGGCCGAATGGCTGTATCCTCTGTTCCATTCACAGTGTTTCAGCCCTGCCCCCTGCCTTTTTTTTTCTTTCTTTTTTTTTTTTTTAGTTAATAAATTTATTTGTTTGTTGCTTCAGGTTATATCCTTATCATATTGTCGTCCTCTTTTCCCGCTTCCGAGCCCCACCCTCCCATGCTCTACCCCCTGACCCTTCTGTCTTGTTCCTCTCGGGTGGAGTGTCCCTGCCTAACAGTCTCTCACCACAGATCAGGAGTCATATGAGGGCCAAGAGCTTCTTCATTCACCGGGGGCCTACGAGGCAGTACTGCCAGTGAATGGTGTCTCATTGCTACTGGGGGAATAATAAAAAAAAAGACCAACAAACACACAAACCCACAAAAACAAAGAATATCACCAAAAAAAGAGAGGAAAAGAGAAGGGAAAAGGAAAAAGTAAAAAAGAAAAAAAGAAGGAAAAAGAAAAAGATAAAAAAAAAATTATGTCCTTGTTCCTTTTGATGTGTTGGTTGTAGTACAGATATCTTGTACGATATAGTTAAAATCCTACTATAAGTGAATAGATGCCATGTGCATCCTTCTGAGACTGGGTTAGCTCACTCAGGATGAGCTCCTCTAGATCCATCCATTTGGTTGCAAATTGCATGATTTCATTGTTTCTGATAGCTGAGGTTAGCCCCAGGGAAATCCTACTTTTCCTTTTCTGTATCCTTCTTCCTCTCCTATGTAGGAGTGCATGGGCTTGAGAAAAATGAGATATAGACAGAGCACAGGAAGGTCCAAGAAGAAGGGGCAGATTATTGAATATGCCCTTATACATTTGTATATTGATACAAAATTAGTAGTTTACTTGGCTAAAGTGGTATTGACCATTGTTTATTGTGCAAAAATAAGATTGTATTGGATTACATTGGTATTGATCTTTGTATATTGATACAAAATTAAGATTATAGTTGGCCACAATGGTATTGACCCTTGCATATGGACGTAATATTAAGATTATATTGGGCTACATAGGCATTGATCTTGGTATATTGATACATAATTAAGAGTATATTTAACCACAATTGAATAGATCTTTGTATATTGATACAAATTTAAAGGTAATGCTTCTTAATGGTATCATACCTAGAGATACTTAAAAATAAAATGTGAAGCTCTGACCTCTTGATACCAACCATCTAAAACGGTCTAGGATAGTTAAAACAAACTCCTAGTCATGCAAACATGTCACTTTGTTAGCTACTATGACAGTCTATCACAGATATTCTCTAAACTACCCAGTAATCAAGTTGCTATGAGACAAGCAACATTTGCTTATCTAAATACAAGAGATGGATAGGGCATCTTCAAAAACCCCAAGAGATCTGCAGAATATGGCATTCAAAGATGTTATCTTAAATCAAGGTTTTTTTTGATATCAAGACATATCAGCGCCTGACAGCACCCCCTATTCTACTCCAAGTAGAAGATAAGCATCGAAGAACCTCCACTGTAAGATGGTTGAATTAGTGGCAAGCCTTTCTCTTGGCATGAAAAAAACGCTTGCACCAACTGCAGACAGACTGCTGTCCAAAAAGGACAAAACTTGGTAGCAGGGAAGTCGACAGCCTAACTCTGCCAAGACAGGGTAGGTAAGTCCTTCATAATCCCTGCTCTACAACAAATGTCTGTCAGAGAAACAGGACCCAAAGCCTGAAGATTGATGCTAGAATGTATGGAGAGAAAATGGGAACTGTCCAGGCAGTCATTAGTATGTTCTTTCTTAGTTTTGGAAGCTGCAGGCTCTGCACTTCCTATATAAGCAAATATATTTATCCCTCTCAGGTCTCTGAGGTGGTTGAAGAATAGACAGCTAGAGTCTCATAGTTAAATTTTGAACTGTTTAGGAATCAAGAGGGTGTTATAGATCTAAGAAGATACTCTTAAAAGTGTGTTGCAAGATAGTATGAATGTTGAATCACATATAGACCTTTAAACTCATGGAGTTGGTTAGATAGTAGAATATTAAAGTCAGGGGCCAAATATGTATAAACTGGACATTGGGAAGGTATACTGGGCCAATTTACTCTCATAAATGTGGCATATTTATATCTATTGTTTTGTATAATACTTACTGTTATAAGAGAAGGAACCAGCTGTTGGACTGAAAGGGGAAACTTCTGGGGGGAAGAGGGTGGAAGGGCGGGATAGGAGGGGGGAATAGGGAGGGGTTTGTTACTGAGATGTAACTTGAAGAAAAAAAAATAAAGTATTAAAAAAAAAAAAGAAAAGAGTAAAATAAATGACCAAAGATGCCTTATTAACAGCAAAGTATTACAAGTTGGGAAGTGGAAAGTTCCCAATAAAATTTAGGCTTCTGCTATTTCCTTTCAACTAAATCCATCCTGTGTGGGATATTGTGGAGACTCAAGGTCTTCTTTAGGGAGCATTTTCTTCTATCATTTCTTTCACAATGTATTCCTTTCTGTTTTTCCTTTTCTTTAGTTTTTAACTCTCTTCCTGGAATATTATTTGAAAAATGTTGAGTAACCTGAAATTATTCACTGATGATCTTATTTTGTTTTCACTAATTTCAATCTATTTTATAAAAATTTTTCTTTTTGAATTTTTTTGTCTGCATTTCAGCTTTAATGGTTTTTAAACATGGCATCAATTATTAAAGTTTTTAAAACACCAAGAAACCAAATAATCCAATCAAAAAATGGGAAACAGAGCTAACCCAAGAATTCACAAAAGAGGAATTTCTAATGGCCGAGAGACACTTGAAGAAATGCTCAACATCTTTAATCATCAGAGAAATGCAACTCAAGATATCCCTGAGATTCCATGTCACACTTGTCAGAATGGCTAAGATCAAAAATTCTAATGGCAGCACAGGCTGGCCAAGTTGTGAAGAAAGGGGAACACTCCTCCATTGCTGGTGGGAGTGCAAACTTGTAAACCATTATGGAAATCAGTCTTAAGATGTCTTAGAAAACTTGGAATAGCTCTACCTCAAGACCCAGCCATACCACTTCTGGGTATACAGCCAAATGGTTCCTCACCAAACCACAAGGACATCTCCTCACCTATGTTCATAGCAGTCTTATTTGTAATAGCTAGAAACTGGAAACAACCCAGGTGTCCCTCAACCAAGGAATGAATGGAAAAACTGTGGTACATCTACTAGGCTATCAGAAACAAAGAAACCATGCAATTTGCAGCCAAATGGATGGATCTAGAAAAGTTCATCTTGAGGGAGCTAACCCAGACTCAGAAAGATGACCATGGCATCTATTTGCGAATAATTGGATCCTAGCCATATAGTACAGGATAACTACTCTACAACCAATACAACCAAAGGAACAGGAACGTAGATTTTGTTACCTGTTAATGAGACACTTTGCCCTAGTGGTGCTGCCAAGTAGGCCCCCAGTATATCAGGAAGCTTTTAGCTCTTATATGACTGCTGAACTTGGGTGAGGGACTGATATGTAGGGACACCCCAGTCTGGAGGAGTAGGATCAGAGGGAGGAGGAGAATGGAGGGGGGGTGGGATTGGGAGGGGTGGAAAGAGGGCATTGTGATGGAAACATAACTTGAAGTAATAAATAAACATTAGCAAAAAAATCTATCATCACTTTGATATATAACTTTTTATTGATCCTTTGTACTTTTAAGTTTTTTATTTTTTATTTTTATTAATTTATTTTTTCAAGTTACATCTCTATTAAAATCCCTTTCCTCCTCCCCTCCTGGTCCCTCTTCTTCATCTCTGTCCTCTCCTTTTCCTTGCATGAGGGGGGGCCCACATACCAAACCGCCTCAATTCATCAGTCACATGAGGACTAAGAGCTTCCTGGGGCTTGATATGACAGCCCATCTAGGGTAATGTATTCCACTAACAAGCAACAGGGTCCCTGACTCATTGTTGGGTGGAGTTTTTCATAGGATAGTTATGCTAGGTTCCTGTCTGATTGGTCTGTGGGTTGTAGGATTGTTGTCCTGTGCTATATGGTTAATATCCACTTATAAGAGAGTATATTACATGTGTATCTCTCCAGGTTTAAGTTAGCTCACTTAGGATGAGCTTTTCTAGATCAATCCATTTTGTTGTAAATTGCATAATGTCCTTATTTCTGATAGCTATGTAGTATTCCATTGTGTAAATGTACCACAGGTTTTTTTTTTTTTCTTTGTTGTTTTGTTTTATCCATTCATCTGTTGAAAGACATCTGGGTTGTTTCCAGATTTTGACTATTATGAATAAAGGTGCTATGAACATTTTTGAGGTGATGCCCTTATGGTTTGGTAGAGAATATTTTGGATATATGCCCAGGAGTAGTATTCCTGTGTCTTGAGGTAGAACTATTCCCGATTTTCTAAGATGTCATCATATTGATTTCCAAAGTGGTTATACAAGTTTGTATTCCTACCAGAAATGAGGGAGTATTCCCTTTTCTTCACATGCTTGTCAACATGTGCTATCACTTGCATTTTTGAGCTTAGCCATTTTGATGGATGTGAAATGGAATCCCAGAATCATTTTGAGTTGTATTACCCTGATGACAAATGATGTTGGCCATTAGAGATTCGTCTTTGCTGAATTCTTGGTTTAGTTCTACCCCTTTTTTTATTGGATTATTTGGTTTCTTGGTATTTAATTTCTTGAGTTCTTTATATATTTTAGATATTAGCCCTCTCATATGGAGTAGATGATGATATTTTCTCAATCTGTAGGCTGCCATTTTGTTCTAATGACAGTGTCCTTTGCCTTACAGAAATTTTCTTCTGTGATTTCTTCTATGATTTTGAGGAGGATGTTTTCTGGTCCTTGTTGCTGGGAGTCTTCTCTTTCTTCTACTCTATTTTTCTTTGGTTTCATCTTTTCACAGTGTCCTTGATTTTATGAAGATTTTGTGGCAGGATCTTTTCGGTTTTCACATTTTCTTTGGCAGATGTATCAATATCTTTAATTTAATCTTCTGGGCCTGAGATTCTTTCTTCCATCTTTTGTATTCTGTTGGTGATGCTTGTGTCTCGTAGTTCCTTTTCTTTTTCCTAGGTTTTCTAGTTCCAAGGATGTCTCAATTGTGTTTTCCTTACTGTTTCAGATTCCGTCTTCTAGTCTTGAAACATTTTACTTCTTTCTCTCTCCTGTTTAACTAAATCTAGCATTTCTCTAAGGGCTTTATTCATTTCCATCAACGTTTTTGTTGTAATTTCTTGTTGTTCTTTGAGGGATTTTTTTCCATTCCTTAAGACGTCCATTGTTTTCATAAGTGTAGGATTAAGGTCATTTTCCTGTGCTTCAGGTGTTAGAATTCCCTGAGGTTTCTATAGCATTAAAGCTAAGTTCTGGAGATGCCATATTGCCTTTTTTTTTACTCTGTTCTTGTGCTGGCCTCTGGTGTTGCTTACTTGTTTCTGATGCCCACTGGCCTTAGTGTTTAGGGAAGACCCAAGTTCTGGACGCTGGTTGATCCTGTGATCCCAGTGTCCACCTATGGATAACAGGTAGTTCCCTGAAATAGAGATCGGATCTCAGAGAGTGACTGCAGCTCTCCTCAGTTCGTTGTGACACAATGGACCTATAAGCAGAGGATTGAAGTGGAGGGACTATCCTGTAAGGTCTTGAGAGCTGGTGGGTATCCTCAGAAAGGCATGTATAGCTGTGGACAAGTGGCTGGACCTCAGCTCCACTGGCGCTTAGGTTCTCCCCTCACCAACACAGTTGTTCTGAGTATTTTCTTAAGTATATAAGAATGTATTTAATTGTACTGATCAGAGCTTTTTCTCTTAAAAATTATTTCAATCATGAGTTATAAAAACTTTGAAATAACATTTATATAAGTATAATATATATAACTATAAATGATGTATCCTTTTGTAATTGGTTCAGTGTTTCCTCTTATTTTTTAAGGATTTGATGATTTATTTTTATTTAATTGATTTCTGTAGAGTTAATGTAAATTAATTAAAAATATTGCTTATTTTCTACTACCAAATTTCATAGTGACAGAGTGTGATTTTGTGTTTTACTATTTCATTATCTAATATTTCTCAAATGAATTTTTATGATGTTGTTCTTCCTTTAGAATTTAAACCTAATCCCCACTACTAAATCTTAAGTCAAAAGCAGAAATGAATTTTAACATATTTGAAACAAACCTTTTATTTTTTCTTTTCAATACATGACTAGAAGGTTTTTTTTTTTTTTAGTATCCAGAGAAAATTACATCTCATTAGTATGGAAATATCATAAGATTCACAAATCCCTGAGTTCAATCCCCAGTAGTACAAAAATAACCAACTATTAAATGAAGAACCAGTATAATGGAGGGAAAATATTGGCAGTGAAGGCAAAATACTCTGAGTCAATTTATTCTTGTTATCATAACTACCAAGAGCTGACCACTTACAGTGCACAAGGAAATGAATGGGATGGTGTTTTGTACTTATTACATCATTTAATCATGATGAAAACCAAAAGTGCAGGAATTATCATTTAAAAAATCAGGACATGGCAAAACTGAAAAAATATCCAGTATTATCTATGCAATAAACAGCATTTGAGGAAATCAATAGATACTCTTAAGTCATTTAAGATGCAGAATTCTTCATATTTTAAAAACATACCACTGTTCTCAGCAGAAAGTAGTAGAAAGCAGGTTTGAAAATGTAGGAGTTCTGTCTCAGCCTTGTTTCTTCAAAAACACTACACCCTGAAGGTAGTCTCAGAGAAGAGAGAATAAAAAAGATGAAATGTTTTCCATTTCAAATAGATTGAGAGTAATAATCAGAGGGACAATATAAGAACTCATTAGATCTTAATGGGAAACTCTGATTTATTCATAATGAAGATTGGCCTCAGTATGCCCAGTGTCTTCAAATATGCAAATGATCTTAGGTGGCAGGTGGAGCCTGGTCAAAATCTCAGTTAAAAAATAATAAACAGAAGCCTGCATACAAACAGATATTAGTTAGTAAAAATGATGACTGCTAACCAGCAAATAAGACAATTTTGTAAAGACTTGGTGTGCTACACTTATGACCATAAGCATAGACCAGTGTATAGAAATTAGCTTCTACTTTATGTTTTCCAAACCTAGAGGAACTGAGGTATTTTAAAGCTGTTCTTTTGAAATATGAAATATCATTAAAGTCAAGTAAAAATTAAATGAGTATAGTGAGAAAAACAGGAAGATGAAGAAGTCACATCTTTTTCTAAATATTTTGCATATACGGTGAAGATTGTACCAGTTAGAAACCAAAAGTTTTAAGTTAAAAAAATATTATCAGAGATGATTTTCAGAGATAGGAAAAAACTTCTTATAACCCTAAAAATTATTAAAGAAAGTTTAATTTTAAAATCATTTTTCATAGATTCCCTCCCCTTGCTCCATATCCTGGCCTACAACTTGAGTAGAAGACCCCTACTCTACCAGAGGCAAGACTTGTACTAGGAACCACAGAGTCACATGTCCAGCAGAACAGCAGATTCAACAGCCAGGGCAACATGACACACCAGAGCCCAACTATTCTTCTACAGCAAACCATGGATTTTCCAACATAGCTGGCACAAGTAAATCACCTTAAAACCAATCTTATGAAAATGATAAAGGCCCTTAAAAGGAAATGTATAAATTCCTTAAAGAAATGCAGAAAAACAAAACAAAGCAGGTGAAGAAAATCAATAAAACTGTTCAAGACCTGAACAGGGAAACAGAAACAATCAAGAAAACATAAACTGAGGAAATTCTAGAGATGGAAAATATAGATAAGTGAACAAAAATTACATATCCAAGCATCTGCAATGGAATACAAGAGATCGAAGACAGAGTCTTAGATGTAGAAGTTATAATAGAATAAATTGATATATCGGTCAAAGAAAATGTTAAATCTAAAAATTCCTGACATAAAACAGCAAGAGATCTTGGACACTGTGAAAACACCAAAGATAAGAATACTAGGAATACAAGAAGGAGAAGATTCCAAGCTCAAAGGCTCAGAAAATATTTTTTAACAAAATCACATAAAAACCTTTTTCGAACCTAAAGAAGGAGATGCCTATAAATGCATAAAAGGCTTACAGAACACCAACTAGATTGGACCAGAAAGTTCTCCTTTCACATTATAAACAAAATAATAAGCATACAGAACAAAGAAAGAGTATTAAAAGCTTCAAGAGAAAATGAACAAATAGCTTATGAAGGCCGACCTATTAAAATTATTTCTCAATGGAGACACTAAACCCAGAAGGATCTGGATACATGTCATGCAGAATCTAAGAGACTACAGATGCTATTCCAGACTACTACACCTGGCAAAACTTTCAATCACCATAGATGAAGAAAACAAGAAGTCCCATGACAAAGTCAAATTTAAGCAAAATCTAAACACAAACGTAGTATGTACTATAAGGAAAACTCCAAACCAAGGAAGTTAACTATACCCATAAAAACACAGGAAACAGATAATTTCATACTAGCAAAACCAAAAGCAGGGAAACATATGCACACACACATGCGCACACACACACACACACACACACACACACACATGAACACACACACACACATACATATCCCACCACCACCACCGCCAACAACAACTACAATAAAAATAACATAACACTCATTGGTCATTAATATCTCTCAAAATCAATAGACTCAATTCTTTAATTCCTTGATAAAAAGACACAGGCTAACAGAATGGATGCAAATGTAGGGTACATCCTTCTGATGAATAAAGGAACATCAACATCTGTCATCCAGACAGAAAGTCAACAGAGAAATAATGGAACTAACATGTTATGACTCAAATGCACCCAATAGATATCTACAAAAACTTTAACACACACACAAAAATATGGCTTCTCCTCAGCACCTCATGAAACATTCTTCAAAATTGACCACATAACTTGGTCACTAAGCAAGACTCAACAGACACAAGAAAATTGATATAATCCCCTGTATCCTATCAGACCACCACAGATTAAAGCTAGATTTCAACACAAAAACAACAGAAAGCCTAAAAACTTATGTAAACTGAACAAATATCTACTGAATGACAACTGGTTCAAGACAAAAATAAAGAAATTACAGACTTTGTAGGATTCAATGTAAATGAATGCATAACATATCCAAATTTATCGGACACAATGGAAGCAGTGTTAAGAGGCAAGTGCATAGGACTAAGTCCTCCATAAAGAAGTTAGAGAGATCTCATTCTAATGACTTCAAAGTACACTTGAAAGCTCTAGAATAAAAGGAAACAGACACATCCAAGAGGAATAGATGACAGGAAATAGTCAAACTCAAGGCTTAAATTGATAAAATAGAAACAAAGAGATCAATACGAATAAATGATGAAACAAAGTGATGGGGTGATGTTATATATTCTAAATGTTAATTAGCCCACTCTCAAAGGCCTGCTTGCTGTACATCAAGAAATGCTGTGTTACCTTGCTTTCTAATCATTGTCTCTGATTAGCTTTAATAAACTATCAAGGCCTGAGATTGAGCAGAGAGAAAGGTAGGAAGGGCAAGGGTTTGAGGTCTTCTGGTACAGACAGAGAAGATCTTAGGGAGAAGAGGAGTGAGGAGCATCAGGAAGCAGGACACATGCCATGGGTTTGATAAAAGTACCTCATTCCACATGGCCTGGAACATTGGCATAATGTGGAGAATAACAGTCCATTGGGACATATGTATATAATGGGGTTTCCTATTTGGGAAATAGAATTAAGGGCTAGCTTACATGGGCTAAGATTGCACAATCCTGGCTAAGGCTTCTTAAAATCCCTCAGGTGTCTGTGCGTTAGTTTATAATGGCAAGTTAAGCATTAACACTGCCTACTAATTAAATATAATACAAATACTGGTAAATAATTGAAATACTTACTTCTAGAAATGACACCAACATGGTGCATCACTTGTAGAAGTAGATAATTAAATTCATATGGAAAAGTTCAATGGAAAACAGCACATTTGGAAAAACAACAACAAAAAATCCAGTATAATTAAACTATCCTGCAAGTAAAAGAAATGCCAGAGATATCACCATCCCTGCTTTCAAACTAAAACTATGCTACAAGGCAAAAATAACCAAAAAAAAAAAACCAAAAAAACAAAAAACATGTTTGTAGGGAGTTAGAATAATTAAATTAGATTTAGAAAATATAGGGGTTTCTGATACAGTCTCTTGATTCGGGGAATGAAGATCAACTTGGCTGTGAGCGATTTAGCTTATCAGCTTGTGAAAAACAAGGTTGAAGTTAGGAAAAACAGGAAAGATTTAATGAACTGACAAAACGAGATTGAAGTCAGGAAAAGAGGAAAGACTTAATGGACTTAAGAAACAAAGTATTTGGCCTGACATTGTTTTCAGCTGCTAAGTGGGCAAAGCCCAAATTAAGCTGAAACAGAGTTCCTCCTATTTAAGGACAGTGCATGGAGCCCCATAAAAAAGAAGAGGCCCCTGATGCAAGAGAGCTCAGAGAGTCCTGCTGGAGAAAGTGCTATTGAAGTGATGGCCGGATTTCCCTGAGGCAGAAAGAAGCTGATGAGCAAAGAAAGCCTTGGCAAGACAGCAAAAGGCCAAGGACTAAACCCTGTGGCTCAGCTTTTGCCTAGAGGGGTTTGATCTGTCCAAACTCTGGCCGTCTTTAAGAACTGAGCAGAGTTGCTGATGCAGTCTCCCAGAGAGAAGAAAGCATCAAGCCTTATTTAAGGTGAGACTGTGATAACCAACTTACCCTGACGAACCTGCATCTGAAATATTACAGAAAAAGGACTTTTAAGTGTGTGAAGGGTCTACCACAGAGATTGTGTTCCTGATGAATGAGGACCTGCCCTAGAGACTGTATCCTTCTAAAAGGTTAGGAAAATAGTTATCAATAGGTTTAGTGGATAGATTAAAGGGATTGTAGGAATTTATAGGGTTAATAGTTAAAAATTGTTGGTATTTGTTATAGTGAATATTTTTAGTTAATAAATAAGTATTAAATAATAATTTAAAAGTTCGGTAACACATGTTATTGGCATAAAAACAGACCTGTTGTGTAGTGAAATATATAGGAAAGACTTTATATTTGGCTTTAAGTGAAATATATAGTACAGCCTTTGTGTCTGACTTTGCACGAAATGTTTCAACAAAATGTTTACTGTGTTTGGGTCAATCAGCAGAGACTGAGAAATTATCTTGAGAACTTATCCTTGAAGAAATGTTATCTCTCTGGAGAATCTACACTTTGTGCTACATGAGAGTTTGCAGCTGCACCAATCTTGGTCTTAAGATACTCCTGGCAAACCTGATGTTCTTACTTTGATTATGGATAGTCATGGACAAAAGGTACCGACAGTCTTATGGATTGTCTAATCTCATGGGCAACAAGGACAAGATAACTTTGGTAGTTGGAACATTTTGCAGCTACAATTAACCTTGTATAATGTTTGTATAAAATAATGGAGTGAGGTATCTGGGTGTCAATCTTTTCCAAGGAGGATGAACTCCTCTGCTCCTTCAGGAAATGAAGACTTAGCATCTTGGCATTCTTTCTCCACTGTGGCACTTATGACCGACATCACTATGTACAGGTGATCAATGGAATTGAATCAAAGACATAGGCATAAATCTACACACCTGTGGACAACTTATTTTTAATAAAGAAACCAAAATTATACAGCGAAAAAGGGTATCTTCAGCAAATGATGCTGGTCTAACTGAATGTTGGCATGTAGAAGAATTCAAATAGATCCGTCTCTACCACCTTGGATAAAACTCAAGTCCAAGTAGATCAAAGACCTCAACATAAAACCAGATACACTAACCTGATATAACAGAAAGTGGGGAACAGCCTTGAACACATTGGCATAGGACACAACTTCATGAACAGAACGCCAATAGGGCAGGTACTAAAATCAGCAATAATAAATGGAACCTCATGAAAATGAAAATTATGTGTAAGGCAAAGGACACCGTCAAGAGAACAAAATGACAGCCTACCGACTGTGAAAATATTTTCACCAACCCCATATCTGATAGATGGCTAATTTCTAAAAAATATAAAGAAATCAAAAAATTAGACATCAACAAACCAAATAATCCAGTTAAAAATAAGATACAGATCTAAACAGAGAATTCTCAACAGCAGAGTCTCAAATGGCTGACAAGCACTTAAGAATTATTCAACATTCTTAGCTCTCATGGAAATGTAAAACAAAATGACTCTGAGATTCCATCTTACAACCCTTGGAATGGCTAAAATTAAAAACACACATGACAGCACATGTTGGTGAGGATGTGGAGCAAAGGGAACACTCATCCATTGCTGATGGGAGTATAAACTTGTACAGCCACTAGGGAAATCAATATGACAGTTTCTACTTCATGACTCAGCTATACCAGTCCTGGGAATATACCAAAAGTAGACTCCATAATACCACAAAACACCTGCTGATCTATGTTCACAGCAGCATTATTCATAATAGCCAGAAACTGGAAGCAACTTAAGGTGTCCCTCAGCCAAAGAATGGATAAAGAAAATGTGGAACATTTACATAATGAAGTATTATTCAGCTGTTAAAAAGTCACATCATACAATTTTCAGGCAAATGGATAGAACTAGAAAAATCAACCTGAGTGAAGTATCCTAGACTCAGAAAGTCAAACACGGCATGTACTCACTTATAAGTGGGTATTAGCTGTAAAGTAAAGGGTAACCATGATATAATCCACAGACCCAAAGAAGTTAAGTAGCACGGTAGGCTCAAGATGGGATTAATGAATCTTCCTGGAGAGGGAAAATAGAATAGATATTACAGGTAGTTAGTGGTCAGAGAGTAGGAGGGATGGAGGAATGGGAACAAAAGCAATCAGATGTTGCAGGAGCAAGGGAAAGAGTACTACTGGGAGAGACAACTGGAATGGATGAGCATCACTGTGATGAACTAGAGACCTAGTACTAGAAATAGAATCTCCCAGGAATCTACAAAGATGACCCTAGATAAGACTCCTAGCAATGGGGGATGCAGAGCCTGAACTGGCCAGCTTCTATAACCAGGCAAGACTTGCACTGGAGGAATTGGGACACAAGTCCATCAACAGAACATTTGACCTACATTTTGTCCTGCCTACAAGTTGTGCCTACAAGTAAAGGTGGCTCAGAAGTTGTGGGAGTGGCAAACCAATGGGTCAAACTTGAGATCCATGCCATAAGAGGGAAGCCACCCCTGACACTGCCATGTCCCAGAAGCTAGGTTAGCCAAAATACTAGGATAGAACCAAACACGGCAGAGACAGTCAAGGACACCAGAAGAAAGCCATCGGAATAAACTAATTTAGGCTTACAGGGGTTCAAAGAGATTGGACTGACAACCAGGAAGCCTGCATGGGTCTGACCTAGTCCCCAGAACATATGTTACAGTTGTGTAGCACGATCTTCTTGCAGGACTCCTAGACCTGGGAATAGAGGTTGTCTCTGACTCTTTTGCTTGCTTTTGAGAAACTTTTCCTCCTGCTGTGTTGCCGTGTCCTGTCTTAATACCAGGAGAATTGTCTAGTCTTAATTCAACTTGATGTGCCATGTTTGGGTGATATCCAGGGGAGGCCTGCCCTTTTCTGAAGGGAAAAAGAGGAGAAATAGATCAGGGGGAAGTGGAGGGGAAGGACTATGAGGAGAGGAGAGAGGAAAACTGCAATCAAGATGTGATAAAAAGAGAAGAATAAATTTTTTAAAATCTCTATACCTTTAATATTGTAATCCTCATCCACATATGAGTTGTAGAGAAAATTCCCTACTATTAAAAATAATGATACTTCCTCATTAATTTTTTAAGATTTACTTATTTTATATTATATTTATATGTGTTTTGACTACATGCACATACATGTGCATGCCTGATGCCTGATGTCTGTGAAAGTCAGAAGATGGGTCAGATTCCCTGTAACTGGACTTTACAGGTGGTTATGAGATGCCTTGTGGATGTTTGGAACTGAGCCCAGGTTCTCTGTTCTTACAAAGAGAACTGCAAATGCACTTACCCACTTAGCTATCTTTCCTGCATCAATCCAACAGTGATGGATCTTAGTAAGCTTTTGAAGACAGAAAGAATTTCACAGAAGATCATCTTCTGGCATTTCTATCTTTTTTTTCATCAGTGCTGTGTATCCTTTTATTTGTGTGTGTATTTATTTATTACTTCAAGTTACGTCTCCATCACAGTGTCCTCTTTCCACCCCTCCCAGTCCTACACTCCAACCCTGTCCCTCCTTTCCTACACCTCCGGAATCGGGTGTCCCTACATATCAGTCCCCTTTCCGAGTTCATCAGCCATGTGATGGCTAAGAGCTTCCTCTTTCACTGGGAGCCCACATGGCATCACCACCAGGGAAAAATGTCTCACTAATAGGTAACAAAGTCTGTTTCTATTCCTTTTGGTGTGTTGGTTGTAGTATGGTTATCCTGTACTATATGGCTAAAATCCGATTATAAGTGAATAGATGCCATGTGCATCTTTCTGAGTCTGGGTTAGCTCACTCAAGGTGATCTTTTCTAGTTCCATCCATTTGTCTTCAAATTGCTTGATTTTCTTGTTTCATTGTGTAAATGTATCACAGTTATTTTTTCCATTCGTCAGTTGAGGAACATTTATGTTGTTTCCAGTTTCTATCTATTACAAGTAAGGTTGCTATGAACATAGATGAGGAGATGTCCTTGTGGTTTGGTGAGGAATCATTTGGATGTATACCCAGAAGTGGTATGGCTGGGTCTTGAGGTAGAGCTATTCCAAGTTCTCTAAGATATTGCCAGACTGATTTCCATAGTGGTTGTAGAAGTTTGTACTTGCACCAACAATGGAGGAGTTTTCCACTTTTTCCACAACCTCTCCAGCATGTGCTGTCATTTGAGTTTTTGATCTTAGCCATTCTGAGAAGTGTGAGATGAAATCACAGAGTCATCTTGAGTTGCACTTCTCTGATGATTAAGGATGTTGAGCATTTCTTCAAGTGTCTCTGGGCCATTAGCGATTCCTCCTTTGTGAACTCTTGGTTTAGGCCTGTTACCCATTTTTTTGATTGGATTAATTGGTTTCTTGGCATTTAATTTCATGAGTTCTTTGTAATTATGGATATTAGCCCTCTGTCAGATGTGAGGTTGGTAAAGACCTTTTCCCAATCTGTAGGTTGCCATTTTGTTGGAATGACAGTGTCCTTTGCCCTGGCATTTATTTCTAATGTTCTCTCCCTATCTCTCTCTCTCTGTATATATATATACATATACACACACACATATATTTATATGTAGATAGATAAATACACACACTATATATATTCATGTGTATTTATCTATTTATCTATCTACTATCAAATGTCCCTATATATATATAAAAACCTGATTCTGCATTTCAGTAAACTGTCTTGTTTCTCTTTTACATATGTAGAGAAAATAGGTAGATGGTATATATATGATAGATGATAGATAGACCATTCATTATTCTTTGTCTGTGCATTATAATAGCAGGAATTTCCCAGTATTTAAGGTACTTAGACTATTATTGTATTGAGATTTGGATTGTTACAAACATTTTCTTATAGAATATTACAATGTCCACTTTTAGAGCTGTAAGTAAAATGACAAGATATTGTTTCATAACTATACAAAATGCTTAGGCATCAAATATGTCATCCTGTGACAAAAGTATCTTTAATGGTGAATAATTGATTAAATCTCTTTCTCTCAATATTTCCCATTTGCAAAAAGAAAAAAGTCTACTGTTAGTCTTGGAGAAGATTTTGTTATTTAATGCAGGAATGAATGGCAGATACTCAATATTCTGAATAAATAATCGAAGACCCAGAAATAAACCCACATACCTATCTATGGTCACTTAATTTTTGACAAAGAAGCCATACAATGGAAAAAGGACAGCATCTTCAACAGTGCTGGTCTAACTGGACATCATGTAGAAGAATGCAAATAGACCCATACTCATCAAGCTGCACAAAACTCAAGTTCAAGTGGATCAAAGACCTCAACATAAAATAAAACCAGGCACACTAAATCTAAAAGAAGAGAAAGTGGGGAAATCCTGGAACTCATTGGCACAGGTAATAACTTCCTGAACAGAACACCAATAGCCCAGGCTCTAAGACCAACAATCAATAAATGGGACCTTATGAAACTGAAAAGCTCTGTAAGGCAAAGAACACTGTCACTAGAACAAAACATCAGCCTACAGTTTGGGAAAAGATCTTCACTAATCCCATATCCAACAGAGGGCTAATATCTATAATTTATAAAGAACTCAAGACATTAAGCACCAAGAAACCAAATAACCAATAAAAAAAAATGAGGGACAAAGTTAAACTGAGAATTCACAAAAGCGGAATCTCTAATGGCAGAGAGACACTTGAAGAAATGCTCAACATCTTTAATCATCAGGAAAATGCAACTCAAAATGGCTGTGAGATTCCATCTCACACCTGTCAGAATGACTCGGAGTAAAAAACTCAAGTGATAGCACATGCTGGCAATGATGGGGAGAAAGGGAGATACTCCTCCATTACAGGTGAGAGTGCAAACTTGAGCAACCACTCTGGAAATCAGTCTGGTGATATCTCAGAAAATTCGGAGTAGCTCTACCTCAAGACCCATCCAGACCACTCCTGGGCATATATCCAAAAGGTTCTCCACCAAACCACAAAGGCATCAGCTCACATAATTTTCATAACAGCTTTATTCATAATAGCCAGAAACTGGAAACAACCCAGATGTCCTTCAACAGAAGAATGGGTTAAAAAAACAAAACAAAAAACAGAACTGTGGTACATTTATATGATGGAATAATACTCAGCTATCTGAAACAAGAAAACCATCCAATTTGCAATCAAAGGAATGGAACTAGAAAAACTCATCCTGAGTGAGCTATCCCAGACCCAGAACACATACTCACTTATAACTGGATATTGGCCATTTAGTACAGGCCATCCATCCTACAAATCACAGACCAAAACAGACAGGAACCTAGCATAACTATTCTATGTGAAACTCCACCCAGCATTGAGCTATGGACTCTGTTGCCTGCTAGTGAAACACTTTACCCTAGCTGGGCTGCTAGTGCAAGAGGAAGCTCTTAGCTCTCAAGTGACTGATGAACTGAGGATGGTTGGAATGTGGGGGGCATTTCTTCATCTGAGGAGATAGAGAGGAATGAGAGGGGAAAGAGGGTTGGAGGAAGGGACCATGAGATGATTGGCTGGTTTGATTTCTGAGAAAATTTCCACCAAATCTGAATAATTATAGTTTGTTTGTCAGTGTAATTTGTTCTTTTGGAAGAAAAATGTGTCCTATGAAAAGGCATCTCACTCAGTCTGCAGCTCAGACAGGTCAGGAGTCCATTTTTAGGGACAATGATTCAAACAGAAAGAGTAATCTCCGACATTCCACTTCATCCTAAAGTGACATAATTAGTGACAGAATATTGTACACTGCAAAATAACTAGATTCTCCATACTTTCTCTGTGTGTGGATACATGTGGACACATTCATTCTGCTGGTGTCTGCAGGTGAATGTGTCCATGCATGTGAGAGTCTACAGGTCCCTAGCAGTTGTGGTAATGGCTTCACTCATTATTTAGATCTTGTTAATTGGGCCTATTGTGGCTGGCCAAGGAACCCCGGGGGTGCACCTGCCTGAGCTCATTCTCCAGGTGGTTATAAATGTGTGCCATTGCACCAGAATTTTAGTTGAGGTCTGGAGATTAGAACTCAAGTCTTTGTGCTTGCACACTATCATTTTACTAACTGTGGTAGCTAATCTGAGTCATCAGCTTTGCATCCCAGGGAGAAAGGCAACCTTAGTTGAAGAATTGCCTTCATCAAACTGATCTGTGGACATGTCTTTGGGGCATTGTATTGGTTCCTAATTGATAGAGGAGGGTATCTTCCACTGTCACCAGTACCATTCCTAGGTAAGTAGGCTGTGGTATAAGATAGGTAGCAAAAAATGAGCCTGAGAGAAAACCACTAACAGGCTTCTTCTATCATCTCTGCTTCATATCCTACCTTGGATCTTCATTGTTTTTCCTAGATGGTGATCTACGACTTGAAAGTCAAATATGGCCTTTCCACCCCTAAATTGCTTGTTGATAGTGGTGTTTATAATAGCAACAAAGAAAAAAACTTAAACATCAACTGAGACCATCTTCAGGGTTTTCAATTTTTTTTTTTTTTTTGTGGGGGAGTGAGAAAGGGTTTTTCTGTGTACCCTTGGCTGTTGTGCAACTTGCTTTGTAGACCAAGCTGGCCTCAGACTCATAGAGATCTGCCTGCCTCACCTCCTGAGTGCTGGGATTAAAGCCATCTGCCAGCACCATCAGGTTCAATGCTTTTATCTTAAAGTAATGATAGATGCATGAATTGATGGATAAAATGTTTTTCATAATTTATACATATGAAACTAGTGCATGTCAAATGAAAGTAAAAACTTTACATTTAAGCTACTGCAGATAATGTAAGGCTTTATTGTTTCTGTTTCCTATTTAATCAAGTAAAATATTAAAGACATATACACAGGGTTGAGACTTAATAAAACTAAAATTTTAATACCTTTATCAAAGATATGCTTAAGTGAAATGACTTGCTTATTTTTCCTTACTGTGAGTTGGTAATGGAGACTACAATGAAAGCAAGGAGCAAGGCTAACATACTACTGCCTTGAACCACGCTGAGGTTTCAGACATCATTTGTTGTTAAATAATAAATTTACTCATAATTTACATACCATGAAGTTGACACTTGCAAATAGTAAAATACAATGCTTTTCCTGTTTTCACAAAAGTTTTTAACAACCATCAGTTAAAGATTGCCCCAAACATGTTAGTAGCCAATTGCGTTTGAGAAATCACTACTTTAATTACTCAATGGATCTGAATGTATCTGACATTTCATATAAGTGGATATGTACAAGATGTGGTCTTCTCTGTCTGGAATCCAGTTAATATTTTCAAGAACCATTGATCCTTGTTGCATTATTTATTGTTTTTTTTTTCATTGAGTGTGTGTGTGTGTGTGTGTGTGTGTGTGTGTGTCTATGTGTGCTGTTATATGTGTACAGGTGCCTAAAAAGGCCAGAAGAGGGCGCTTAATCTCATTGAACTGAAGTTACACTTGGTTGTGACCCTGAGAAATGTGGGAACATAAATTTAAACTAGAGTAGAAAGTGCTCTTAATAATGATACATGTCTCTAAGCCCTTATTATATATTCTCGACAAACAGTATTTTCACCAGATAATTTTTCCTGTCAGAATGTATTTCATTGTACACCTTTATGAGATTTCACAAATTCATTCATCAATTTATTGGACATTTTGGTTGGTTCCACTTTGTGCCTTATTATGGTTCATGTTGCTGAAATTGTTCAGATGCAAGTTTTCTGAGGACATTCTTCTAATTTTTTTGATGTTTTGTTAGGAGTAGAATTTCTGATCAAATATTACCTCTCCGTTTATTCATTTGAACTGCTGCCAAAATATTTGCCCATGTGTCTGAACAAATTTCCCTTTCTACCAACAAGCGTTAAGTATCCATTTTCTTCCTCATATTTATGATACTTACTTTATTATACCCATTGTAGAAGATGTCAAATATGAACTGATTATGGTTTTGATTTTTATCCTTCTAAAGACTAATAATGTCATTTAGTCTGAGTTTTGATGAGCTTTCCTTCTTTTTCTTTCTTTCTTTTTTTTTTTTATAAATACTTTATTTTTTTTTCTTCAAGTTACATCTCAGTCACAAACCCCTCCCTATTCCCCCTTCCTATCCTGCCCTTCCACCCTCTTCCCCCCACAAGTTTCCCCTTTCAGTCCAACAGATGGTTCCTTCTCTTATAACCATAAATACTATACAAAACAACAGATATAAATATGCCACATTTATGAGAGTTAAATGGCCCAGTATACCTTCCCAATGTCCAGTTTATACATATTTGGCCCCTGACTTTAACATTCTACTATCTAACTATCTCCATGAGTTTAAAGGTCTATATCTGACTCAACATTCATACTAACTTGCAACACACTTTTAAGAGTATCTTCTTAGATCTATAACACCCTCTTGATTCCTAAACAACTCAAAATTTAACTATGAGACTCTAGCTGTCTATTCTTCAACCACCTCAGAGACCTGAGAGGGATAAATATATCTGCTTATACAGGAAGTGCAGGGCCTGCAGCTTCCAAAACTAAGAAATGACATACCAATGACTGCCTGGACAGTTCCCATTTTCTCTCCATACATTCCTGCATCAGTCTTCAGCCTTTGGGTCCTGTTTCTCTGACAGACATTTGTTGTAGAGCAGGGATTATGAAGGACTTACCTACCCTGTCTTGGCAGAGTTAGGCTGTCGACTTCCCTGCTACCAAGTTTTGTCCTTTTTGGACAGCAGTCTGTCTGCAGTTGGAGCAAGGGGTTTTTTCATGCCAAGAGATAGGCTTGTCACTAATTCAACCATCTCACACTGGAGATTCTTCGATGCTTATCTTCTACTTGGAGTAGAATAGGGGGTGCTGTCAGGAGCTGATATGTCTCGATATCAAAAAAAAAAGAAAATCTTAATTTAAGATAACATCTTTGAATGCCATATTCTGCAGATCTCTTGGGGTTTTTGAAGATGCCCTATCCATCTCTTGTATTTAGATAAGCAAATGTTGCTTGTCTCTTAATAACTTGATTACTGGGTAGTTTAGAGAATATCTGTGATAGACTGTCATAGTAGCTAACAAAGTGACATGTTTGCATGACTAGGAGTTTGTTTTACTTAACTATCCTAGACCGTTTTAGACGGTTGGTATCAAGAGGCCAGAGCTTCACATTTTATTTTTAAGTATCTCTAGGTATGATACCATTAGGAAGCGTTACCTTCAATTTTGTATCAATATACAAAGATCTATTCAATTGTGGTTAAATATACTCTTAATTATGTATCAATATACAAAGATCAATGCCTATGTAGCCCAATACAATCTTAATATTACATCCATATACAAGGGTCAATACCATTGTGGCCAACTATAATCTTAATTTTGTATCAATATACAAAGATCAATACCGATATAATCCAATACAATCTTATTTTTTCACAATAAACAATGGTCAATACCACTTTAGCCAAATATACTACTAATTTTGTATCAATATACAAAGGTATAAGGGCATATTCAATAATCTGCCCCTTCTTCTTGGACCTTCCTGTGCTTGTTTTCCTTCTGTTCTGTATTTTGAGATAGGATCTCATTATATAATATTGGCAGCCTACAATTCTTCATAAAGACCAGTCTGGCCTTGAACTTGTGGCTATACCCTTTGCCTCCCAATTGTCTTTGCCACATGCCAGGCATATTTCTTTCATATTTCCTGGAAAGATATCTACTGAGATCCTTTACTCAATTTTCAAATGTTTATCTATCTCTTTATTGTTGAGTTATAATATATTTTATGGATTCTGTACCTTAAACGCTTATCAGATGCATGACTTAACATATATATATATATATTTTTTTTTTTTTTGCTTAACATTTTTGTTTATTTGTTTCTTGGCAGGACAAAAATATGTAGCTTTTTTACATATTCAAGCCAAAGTCAGAGAGCTCACTTTTGTGACCTCTTTCATATTTGTTTTTTCATACATCAGTTCCAGCATGAGTCCACCATAGGTGATGCAACTATCCAAAGATTATATGTAAATATTGCATAGAAAAAAGAACCCCCTATTCCACTCCAAGTAGAAGACTTAACATATATTTTATCTTTGCCTCTGTGTTGTGTTTGTTCTTTGTGTGTCTGACATTAAAACATAATTGTTCACAGTAAGCTCTCACTGAGACTTCTTTGTTGTTGTCTTATCTGAGAAGCCATTGTTTACATCAAGAGCATAATGCTTTTTTCTTATATTTTCATCTCAGTCTTGTAATTTTAGCATGTCTATACTATATGTTGAGCTAACTTTTACTTACAATATAAGAGGATGCATATTTTGTATGAATATGACCTTTTTTTTCAGTTCCATCTGTTGAGAAGCCTGTTCTTTTTCTTTTAAAATGTATTGGAGGGTATTTTTTAAAATATTGACCATAAATATAACATTTCTCTATGAACTCTTAATTCTGTATCATTGCTCTATACGATTAACATTGTGCTGCAGTGCCCTGAGTGATGTAGTACACTATAATGGTTTCTGTGGTTTTGGAAGTGTAAGACTCTTCAGCTTTCCTTTTCAGTCAGAGGTGGTCTTGAATAATGAGGGTACCTTGTATTTACATGCTAATTTACCATCATTTGTGTAATTTATATTAAAAAATTGAGAGCTAAAATTTTCAAAAGTTTACATTAAATCTGTAGAGCAATTTCTTATATTTCTTAATAATGTTGTTTCCTGATGCATGAATACAGGGCATCTCTCATTTACTTAGATCCTTATATTTTTTTCTGTATTATCATATTCATTTTGGTAAACTCATTGTTTAGGTTTGTTTCATTCATCTTGATACTACTGTAAATGGAATTGTCTTCATAATTGAGTTTCTGTACTGTTCATTGCTAAAGTAGAGTAATATGATTGAGTTTTGGGTATATTCTACCCTACACACTTACTAACTTGTTGACTAACTCTAATAAATATTGTATGATTACTCACTTGAATTTTCTATGTACAAAATCATATCATCTGCAAATAAAGATAATTGTATATATTTATTTTTAGCTTGCTTTTCTTTATTTCTTTTTATTAATGATTTATTGATTTCTTATTTCAATCTTAAGTTAGCATCAAACTAAAAAATAAATAAATAAATTGTGTCTCCCTTTCCTCCTTATTTAGGAGTGGAATTCATGAGTCTCTCCACAATCTTTTTAAATTGCATTTCATTGAACATTTACAGTTTGGAATTCCTTATTTTTGATACTTTTCAATCCCTTCTTTACTCTTTGTGTTCTTCCAAGTAATGTTGCAATGTGTTTTTTACATATATCTATATTTTTACTAATTTTATGTTCATCTACTAAGTATTTTTGTCAGAAGATAAGGACATATGAATAGTATTACTATTTTCAAGAGAGTCCACTCATCTTCCAAATAACAAAATGAGAATGAAATTTACATGATTGAGAACATGATAATAATGGTTACTTAAATAAGTAAAGTAATGACCAATTAATGGTGTTCAAATAACTTTCCAACCATATAAAAAAATTAGATTCATACTTTCAAAAAGTTGAGATTGGGAAATAAATTTAGAGAAGGAAAATCAAAATCAATAAATTCGGGGGGGGGGGATCCAAGATGGCAGCGGCTCATATGGACAGGTTTTAATCTTGGGGAAAACCACGAATGTAATAAGCTCTCTGTACAAAAATATCTAAGAGACTCAACACCCCCCTCCCCCGGGTCTCACCCAACTACCCGGGGATCACTAAAAGTCCCTGGGCAGGACGCTCCCTCCCACTCTCGGACACTCACAGAAGCCTCTGAATCCGGGAATCGGGATCCCCCCTCCCCCACCAGGAGAGACACGCCGGGTGAGTTCCAATATAATACCCAGCGGGCAGATTCAGACCCACACAGAGATACTCTCCAGCCTGCTGGCCCCCCTCCAGGGTCTCACACACACAATCTTGCTTTCTGGCAAAGGCTTGCAGACCCGTGGGAGCGTGCGGCAGAATACCCATCAGGCTGTAGATTGCAGCCCACTGTGGTTTACGGGAACTTGGTGGACTGTGATGCTACCTTCCAGTTTCCAGAGCCGGCTTAAGGGGGGGGAAGGCGGTTTTTACCCACCGTAGGATTCAATCCTTGGCAAACCATGAAGTCTTTTCCATTAGTATTGGTCTTTTTTTTGCTACTACAGACACTTCCAGCGGGGAGCCAGAGCTTAAGTGTATACAGCTCTGCCCCCCTTGATAAGTGAAGTCTCCACCCGAGAGGCGGAGTGGAAAAACAAAACTTACAGGAGTGGAGTCAGGCAACTCGACTGCTACACTAAAGCGCCCCCTTTGGATATAAGAATATTAGACAACAGGAACAGACGGCTAAGACAAATGGCCAAGGGCCACAGAAAAAGCAGGTTTCAAGGCAGAATGACTCTAACAAAAGAAAGCGATGCCATTTCAGCCAACCCGGATCACATAACCACAACTGAAACACATGAAAATGTGTTCTACATTATGGAAAGTGATAGAGTCCCTTCAGGAAGAACTTAAATTTATGAAGGAATTCAAAGAAGCCACGATTTGACAAACAAAAACTATGGAGAACACCACTAGAAAACTTCAAAACCATGTGGCTCAGCTTGAACACGAAAAGGACAGGGCAATAGAAGACTTCCAGGCAAAGACAAGCAAATTGGAGCAGGAATTGTACAAAATGAATAAAACCATCCAGGAAATGAAAATGGAAATGGAAACAATAAAGAAAACACAGTCAGAGTTAAAAATGGAAATGGAGAGCCAAGGGAAAAGAACAGGAACTATGGATAACATTACCAAAAATAGGATTCAAGAGATGGAAGACAGGATCTCAGGCATGGAAGATTCAATGGAAGAAATTAGTACAACATCCAAAGAAAATGAGAAAGCTAAAAATCTCTCACGCACAACATCCAAGAAATCAAAGACTCATTGAAAAGAGGGAACCTAAGAATTATAGGCATAGAGGAAAGAGAAGAATGCCGACTCCAGGGAGGAAATACCTTCAAAAAAAATCATAGAAAACTTCCCAAACCTAAAGAAAGAGATGCCAATAAAATTCCAAGAGGCTTACAGAACACCAAACAGATTAGATCAGAAAAGAAACTCCTCTCGCCACATAATAATTGAAACTCCAAATATAGAGAACAAAGAAAGAATACTAAAACCTGTAAGATAAAAAGGCCAAGTCACATACAATGGCAGACTCATCAGAATTACACCGGACTTCTCCTCAGAAACTTTAAAAGCTAGAAGGGCCTGGGAAAATGTCCTACAAGCACTGAAAGAACATAGGTGCCCAGCCAGACTACTATACCCAGCAAAACTCTCTATCAACATAGATGGAGAAAACAACATATTCCATGACAAAATCAAATTTAAACAATATCTACCCACAAACCCAGCCCTATAGAAGATCCTAGAAATAAAATTCCAACACAGAGAAGATAACTACACCCAAGAAAACAGAGGAAATAGAAACCTCCACAGCAACTAAACAAAAAGAAACACAAGACGACCACTTATACCAAAATAATGGCAAATAACAACCCCTGGTCACTAATATCCATGAATATCAATGGACTCAACTCGCCAATAAAAAGACACAGACTTACAGACTGGATCCATAAACAAGACCCATCTTTTTGCTGCATACAAGAAACACACCTCACTACTGAAGATAGACACTATCTCAAAGTAAAGGGTTGGGAAAAGGTCTTCCAAGCAAATGGACCCAGGAAGCAAGCTGGAGTAGCCCTCCTAATATCGAACAAAATAGACTTCCAACTGAAGTTAATAAAAAAAAAAGAAGGGCATTACATACTCGTTAAGGGAAATATCCATCAAGAGGACATCTCAATATTGAACGTCTATGCCCCAAATAAAAAAGCACCTACATTTGTAAAAGAAACACTTCTAAAACTTAAATCACACATCGATCTCAACACTTTAGTAGTGGGAGACTTCAACACCCCAATCACAACAATCGACATATCATCAAGACAGAAGCCAAGCAGAGAAATAATAAGTCTAACAGAGATCATGAACCAAATGGACCTAACAGATATCTACAGAATGTCTCACCCAAACCCAAAAGAATACACCTTCTTCTCTCAGCACCACACGGAACCTTCTCCAAAATTGACCATATAGTTGGACACAAAGATAGCCTCAACAGATACAAGAAAATTGAAATAACCCCTTGTATCTTATCAGACCACTATGGAAAAAAGCTGGACTTCAACAGCAAAAGAATCAACAGAAAGCCTACACGCACATGGAAATTGAACAACTCTTTACTAGATGACAATTGGGTCAGGGAAGAAATGAAGAAGGAAATCAAAGACTTCTTAAAATCCAATGAAAATGAAGACAAAACATACCCAAACCTATAGGACACAATGAAAGCGGTGCTACAAGGAAAATTCATAGCACTAAGTGCCTTCAAAAAGAAAATTGTGACAGCTCATATTAATGAATTAACAGCTAAACTGGGTGAATTGGGAAAAAAAGAAGCAAATACCCCCAAAAGGAGCATAAGGCAGGAGATCATCAAACTTAGGGCTGAAATCAACAACCTAGAAAAAAAAAGAACGATACAAAGAATCAATGAAACCAAGAATTGGTTCTTTGAGAAAATCAACAAAATAGACAGACCCTGAGCCAAATTAACTAAAAGACAGAGGGAAAGAACCCAAATCAACAAAATCACAAATGAAAAGGGAGAAATAAAAACAGACATTGAGGAAATCCAGAAAACATTTAGATCCTACTTTAAAAATCTATACTTCACCAAATTTGTGAACTTAAGTGAAATGGACAATTTTCTCGATAGATTCCACCTACTGAAGCTAAATTGAGATCAGATTAACAGATTAAACAGCCCTATAACCCCTAAGGAAATAGAAACAGTCATTAAAAAACTCCCAAACAAAAAAAGCCCAGGGCCGGATGGCCTTAGCACGGAATTGTAACCGAACTTTTAAATTATTATTTAACACTTATTTATTTATTACTAAATTCACTTATAAAAAACACCAACAATTTCTTATCTATTAATCCTATCAATTCCTACAACCCTTTTAACCTATCCACTAAACCTATTGATAATTATAACAACTACTTTCATAACCTTTTAGAATGATACAGTCTCTGGGGCAGGTCCTCAGTCGTCAGGAACACAGTCTTTGTTGTAGATTCTTTAACGCACTTAGCAGTCCTTTTTTCTGGATCTCTCAGATGCAGGTTCGTCAGGGTAAGTTGGTTATTGCAGTCTCACCTTAAATAAGGCTTCATGCTTTCTTCTCTGTGGGAGACCCCAGCCATCTGCAGGCCAACTTACTTCTTTTGAATCAGGAACTCAGCTGCTCTGCCTCAGTCCTTAAAGCCAGGCACAGTTTCCCCTAGGCCACTGAT